>JALYBT010000045.1:0-347031 GCA_023510015.1 Pestalotiopsis sp. LF_19_12 | reverse complement strand
GCCTCCTGTGCCACCTCACCCCCCGCCGCGCCCCCTGCGGGGGGGGGGGGCTGCGATTGGACAGGAGGCCATGGGCCCGAGTTGCAGTCCGCCATTTCCAGCCCACTGATAGAACTGATAGACCCCTGGACTACCCATGGACCGCCGTTCTTTTACTCCTCCAGGACTCGCGCCAAGGGGGTGCCAGTGGTGCCAATTGGGGGCGGCTCCCCCAGCCAGTGCCAGGGGGACTCCGCGGCGGCTCAGGTGGGGACTCTTTGGGTGATGTGACGAGATGAGATGAGATGCGCAATTCATTCTCGTGCGAGAGAGCAGAGAGCAGAGAGCGCGCTCAGTCAGGAACCGCCCAGGAAACGGCTCCAAGGGGTGGAAAATGCGCAACTGACATGTCTTAGCGCTTCCCTTGGGGCGAGAAACCGCTGAAAATGCAACCAATGCCGTCTCTCTGATCTTCCCCTGCATATCTTTTACTTAGCATAGCAGGCGGAAAGCAGCGCTTGGCGATTGTGGGCGCCCACGGCGAGGCTTGAATGGCTCGTCTGCGTGGTAGCGCTGCAACGGCGCATTGCTTCGTTAGGAAAGCTGCAATTTCACTTATCGGCGCACTCCCTGTATCGGGATGCCCTGTTCGCCCTTGACGACCCCTGGATTGCTTTTTTGAGCCTGCCCACGGTCGACCTATCAGGGGGGAAAACTCGCCCGCTGGCCGGGATCGTGCAGCGCGGTCCCAGGGCTGGCCTCTGCTCGTCTGCAAGGCACGGGGTCATGAATGGTCCATGGGAGTATGCTTTGTGTCTGCAGCCATGATAGCTTTGGGCAAATGATCGTCGTCTGATGGACAGGATTTGGTCTGAACTCATGATCTTGTTTCTCCAGATTGTCAAGGCACACTACACTACGAGATACAGATGCGGCATCTCATCTGTGGTAGGTATCTTCATGGTGGATGAATGGTGAACCATCTGGCCATTGCAGAGGATGGATCTGATCGCTCTACACCGTTTCACTCTCGATGACGAGATCTGGAGAACAGAATCAGGGGCTTGTTACCCTTCCACGCCACGCCTCCATCTTTCTGTAATCGATCCAAGCCTCCGAAGAGCCTCTTCTTTTTTACCTCGAGGCTTGCAGGACGGGCCTGGGGCCTCGTGCAACCCTACCACTAGGTAGGATGATTGGACGAACCCGGAGCTGCAAGGTAGCATAGAGATCCAAATCGAAAAGAGGCGCAGCAGCTTGTTGAAATGATAGGTAGGTCACCCCCTGGCCTAGGTAATCACCAGCCAGTATCATGGACTGCGACTGGAAATAAGAACTTTGTTCAGAGTCAATGCTCCTCGAGAATTGCAAGAATGAACAGGCTTCTCGCTGGCAGGGGAGTCCTAGATCTGGGTTCCATCGCGCGCGGCTACGCTAGCCGCAAAGGCGACTAACCTCTGTGGCCGGTCGGAGATCATTATGAAAATCGGGGTCCTTTGAATGCCAAAAATCAAAGTTGCCCTGAAAGTTGCGACCTGCGTTGATCTGCATCAACACGTCAAAAGAGTTATTGTTAAGATTGGTAGCAGTGCGACTAATGTTGTGTGCTTTTGTTGCTTTCTGAGTGATTACTAAATCTGTGAGAGGTACATCACTGCCAACATTGTTAGTTGCAGTACGCAAGGGATCAATTGGCAAGATGATGGGTTGGATGTTTCTCTTGGAATACGTTCCTGAGTGCCAGTGAGTGACAATCTGTGTATTCAAGGGTATGCAAGGGGCTCAAAAGAGGAACTGGACCTTGCGCTTGACCGCCAAGTCTAGAATCATTCATCATTCATATCGGCTGGGATCGGTACCAGCTCTGAGCTCTGGCTGGGAATGGATATCTACGGTAGCAGTAGGTAATCGTTCGACCAAAAATAACAGCCTCTCCAATTTCCCACTCCAGTCTCGAGTCCTTAATTGGATGTTACTCGACAATGAGAGGAATAACACAGCCGCTCTTATCTGCAACCTCAATAATCAGAGCACCGTCTGATTAGTCGAAGTCGGTCATGTTCCCACATAGGCGTGGCGTCTGCCAGAGCTGCTTTAGTCTGCGCTGGATCGAGAGCGCTTATATTACGAAATATGATCTTTGGAGAATCTTCATATTCCACCTTGCGATGCCTGATGCGCGCGGCTGGAATCAAATCCACAGAAAAAGAAAATAATCATGTCGCTAGCATTATTTTCTCGTTTCTTTCTTTTCTTTTTCCCCAAGGCTACTGCCCGCTGCCGCCCAAGACAGGGCGGGAGAGAAAATCTGAGACATCTGCACGTGGGATCAAAGACAATAAACAGTCTAGCGCCAGGTACGCTTGCGACGCCCACCAGCCAGTCGGGTTAAAAGGAGACACGAAAAGGGTGGGATCGCTCAGGTTCAAGCACGAAACGTCTTGGACCGCTTGAAACATCTCTTGGCAAAGGAAACGATTCTCGTGGTGTGGTGTGGTTCACGAAGAGCAGAGCTCAACCGAGTCAACCGATTGGCAAAATGTTTCTCGGTCGCAGAGACCCTTCGTCTGAAGAATGAGAGAGTCGCATGTTCCCCCACCGCTTTCATGCCGTTGAGAGTTTTGACGTTGCCGCACTACGGAAACGTGCTTCGTATGGGCAGCCAGGTCTGCTCGTCAATCCACCCGAGCGAGACTTTCTGACTGACCTGTTTGAGCTTCGCCTGTGTTACATGCCCAGGGCGATCATGCGCTTGATCTCAGGATTGGCAGGAATCTGACAAATGGGCGACTCGTAACCTGTCTGTTGGACTTGATCGGTCATGCTGACTGTGATAGTTGCACTAGAATGACTTATCGTCTTCTGGAAAAGCTATTGGCATTTAGTATGATTACTTATATAGTCCCTCTCCTTCGGTACCGTGACAACCGTTGGAGTCTCGATAGACTTGTGAGCTAATTCTTGATTTAGCATAATCTTATTTTGGCTTCAAATGTCTCATGTGCGCCATGTTGTCTTGTTAAACGTTTCTCTGTAATCTTGTTCGTCACGCTTTTGTGCAGTAGCAAAAATGTATTAGTCGCGACACTTTTCAGTGTCTAATGTACATTCTAGTCATGGCGTTTTGCCTACGACCCCGTCTGGCCCCAAGGTCATATGCTCGTGTATTCGTTTGCCATCCCTCCTGCTGATGCCAGTATGAAAAAACAAATCCCATTTTCGTAAAGAACGTGAATGCAGACACCGAATGGTGTTCTCACCGAAGGCCGCCCATCAGCTTCGAGGCGATTGTGACAGCTGGCATGAAGAAGACCGGACTTGTACTCCGGCGTCTCTCTCCTTCTTGACCGCTGTCGGTTTTGTCGTGCTCATGCTTGGGATCATTATTGTCCTTGGCCTCTACCAGCAACAAGTCTTGGAGCGTGCCGAGACTAGCGGATCTCTTCACGGCCGTCTGGTCAGGATTCGGGTCGAAGAGGGCTGCTCCCTTGCCATGAGCCGTCGCCGGTCTGATGGCCAGACTCATCTCCGTACCCGAAGCACCTTGCCTGCCGTGTTGCACGTTATTCCACAAAGACGTCGCCGTCATCGGCGTAGTTCGAAGTCCTTTGATCATTGGTATCATCATAGCCCTACGAAGCCCCACCTCGATTAGCCTGGGTTCTCCAATACGAATTCCCAGGAACCCAGCACTCCCGAATGATCTGCGGCGGGCCCGGGAGGATGGCGGTGGACGTACCAGGCTCGATGCAAGTGATCGAGGTATTACTGACTTGTTGTGAGTGCTGCTCCTGAGATCCTCGGGTTCGCTCTCGACGGCGTTGTCCAAGTTGTTGTAAAAGGCAGGCTGTGACGTCTCGCTGTACGGAGAGGCAGCAGACCAAGGGGATGAAAAGTCAAAGTCCTGACGGGTTTGTGCAAACCCATCAGACGGCGTACGAACCTCTGCAAAAGTGATTCCAGTCGGAGTTCGCGTGTCATTTGCCGGCGTGGCTTCTCCGGCTGCCGTGGCTTGCTGAAGAGTCTCATCGGACTGGCTCGCCGGCGTAGCGTGGGCGATATGATCAGGGTGCTCGTCGCGACGGGCTGATGGTGTTTGTTGTTCCACCAAGTTCTGAGTAGCAACTTGCTTCTTGTTGTCAAAGGTGGTTTCTGCACTCGGTTTGCTTTCCTTATGCACATCTATCTTGCTCGCTGACGTGTTTTCGTTTTCCGTAGATGGAATCCTTTGTTCTTGAGTAGAGTAGTGAACCCCAAGTCCATGTTCAGCGGCATTGGGCGTCTGAGAAGCTGATCCCGCACTGGCATCGCTTAGCTCCTCGTTGTGGTGCGTGTTGTCTTCTGAAGTTGTCTTGCTTTCGGGTTCGTTCTCATCGCCCACACCATTTTGTTGCTGGAGAGGAGACGGCATGAGCTTGGACTTGGGCAGACTCGAGCGCCTCGGTGGTGAAATCAGCTCCAAGGAAATGATGGGGTTTGAAAGTTTCGATTGTGGCCCAGCTTCGGCTGTCCCATCCACTCTGTGAAGACTGTGCAGGTCGCGATAACTGTCCGGGCTACCAGGAGACAGCAAGACGTCCATCTCCGAACCTGGGCCGGCCCCGTGGAAATGAGGTGTAAACATGGACATACTGCTGGCAGCCGAGTGAAGTCCCCCAGAGACTAGGCTCGGTGTCGAAGGTGCAATCGAAATCTCATCCGCTTCGCCGTGCCTGGAGTGATCCACCGTATCCGCAGACATTCGTCTTGTATCCGAGTCCGCGAAGTCCCTGACCCGGACTGCTGTTTGTGCGTGACCAACCAGAGACTGCTTCCTGTCACTCATCATCGCGGCATTGTTCGAGGACCCTGCTTGTTCTACTCCTTTGTGGCCTCTGGATTTGGCTTCAAGGATCTCGCGCTGCTCTCCTGTACCCCGAAACGAGCCATTGGGATCCAGTGATTTGCTCCCACGGAGGAGCGTATCAGAGAAACCATATGAGCTTGTCGGGGAAATCAATGGAAAGGCTCTGGCCCCATCCTTGTAATAGGCGAAAGACCTTGGCTTGGGACGTTCTGGAGATGCGTTTACGGAATCTGTGCCTGGTGACTGAGGCAAGAGACTCCCAGAGGAGCCAGGAGGTGTGGCATAGCCCTCGGCTGGGCTTCGAGGGCTTGTTGCTGGGTCCGGGCAAGGGGTTCTAGGAAGTGGTATCTTCGTTGCTTCGAACTCGGCCAGACCAAAGACATCCACTTTACTGGGTAAGTCTTTGAACGCTGCCGGCTCGCCCTCGTCCAAGTTATCGAGCGAGCATGTGTCCTTGCAGATCATGTCAATGTCCTGCAGAATGCGGCGCCGGAGTTTGTCCACAACTTTTGTCTTGTTCTTCGAAGGTATGCTCCACCTGCCGGCATCGGTGCTGACGTCTCGTGGAGCAAGAAGGGTCTTGTCCAGAATATAGTGGCCGCGCTTGGCCGCTGTCATGCGGACAGTAGCAGCATTTCCGCGAAGAACATCAGCAACTCCGGCTTGAACTCTGTCCAGAATTGCTTGGATACTTCTTCGCGAGTACGAATCAGACGGGCCCAGAGTGAAGACAAGTGGTTCATCTATGTTCCACCCACGCCCGCTCAGCTCGACAATACGAAACTCAAAGTCGTTTGTTACACTGATGGCTCGATCAGCCATATCTCGCGAAGCTTCGAGGGCGTGTTCCAGGTTGGCGATCATTTCAGTAACATTCTTTGTGTCGACTTCAGCGATGAGAACCAACTTGCTCGTCGTTTCTCTCTCCAGATGCTGGAACTGCGGCCCTAGATTGTTGACCACACGGAGACAAATACTTGTTGCATCCTCCTCATAGTGTGGGCAGTTGGCTGCAATGAACCCGCAGCTCTGGCGATGTCGCTCTTCGACACTTATCCGCCTGTACCTGAGTGCTCCCTCCAAGGCATAAGACGCATTTGCGAACAAAGCCTCGGCCACTGCCAGATTCAGGGGAGACGTCTGCTCGCTCTCAACCTCGAGGGTCTGTTTCCATTCCGGTGGTCTGCGGCGCTGGCACCTGCTCGTTATCGAAAGCTCCAGTTTGAAACCGGGCAGCGCTTCAAAGGCCTGTGTCTTCTCAAGGAAGCGGGAGCGCGGGATACAATTCATGGGCTGAACACCGCCAACACGGTATGGTGCCGTTTCTGGTCCTTCTGGTACTTCGTCGCGGAACGGACCATCCCTCCAGACAAAGTCAGGATCATGCCTTCGCAGGAAGAGACCTATCAAGCGATGTGATGAGAGCACCACCTCCTTGACGGAGTTTGCAGTCATGACGTCTCTCTGGTAGGATGTGTATTTACGCGTCGCCCAGATGGAACCCTTTTGGCTGATTTGAAATGTCATCTCGAATCTCTTTGGCTTCTCAGTTCCCTCGCCCCTGGTCGGTGCCGTCGCAACGGGGTCTTTCCGCGTGATGAGCTCAAATGCGCCATGATCGATCCTCCTCAGCAGGCCTCTCAGGAGTCGTTCACTCGGCTTGAAGTCTGGAGAGCTGTTGTAGCATCTCCTACACGAGAACTCAAGAGGCTCATCAAAGTCTAGGGATAACTGTACGGATATGCCCGCTTTGTGCTCGGGCTGCTCCTCCGGGCAGTCGAAATCGCTAGCAATAGACCATGCCCGCTCCGAGTCGGTCGTGATGGATTCTGCCGACCTTGCCGTGCTCGGACGGGGCGAGTGATGGGAAAGATGCCCACTTGCCGTGCGCTTCAGACCCGCAACATCTCTGACGAAGGTTTTGAACTTGCCGGGGAAGATGGCAGTCTTCCCACTTTTCGGGGTACTATTCCATGCCATTTTTGCTGGACTGAAATCAATGTCTCCCCACGCAGTGATACGTGTACAGTGGATGGGGTAGTAGTAGTTGTTGCCCAGAGATAGAGTCAAAGCTTTGACTACGCAGTCTGATGAGCAGTAAGCTGGAATAAAGGTGGCCCACCCAAGGATGGTCTCGACTTCATAGACTGTAATCGGGTGAGTAGGTGCACAAAAAGAGCTGATGGTGGCCTGTCCAAAAGGGCAGCTGGGGTTCAGGCAATTTGTGCAAAACTCACTTAAACCAGAAGTCTAGGCCTTGGAGATGGCTCTCGCGATCTTTGGGGCCCAGATCCACGATTGTTGACTGAGTTGTCGTTCATGCCAACGCGGCGCTCATCAGGGTGGCGACTTGGGCTCCAGCCGCGACTTGCAAGGGCAACAAGTTTGTTGTTGTTCTCGCTGCTGGCTCCAGTTGCGGTGAGTGTGAGGACGGGGGAAAGATACGCGCTTCAGCTGCTGCGGAGTGAGCTCAACAGCCCAGCCAATGGGCGACAGACACACCAATCGGGAAGGTTGGAAGGGTTGGCAATTGCCAAAACATACATGTTCATACGTGGACCTTTAAGAAGCCTTGGCTTTCAAAAAGTGTTGCTCTTTCTCTCCCTTCTCTCTTTCTACTATGGAGCAAGCAATTGGTGGAAACCCCAGGCTTTTGCTTTCAGGTCCACAAAGACTGGAAGGAGCGTGAATTGAAGGTAGGCAGGCAATTAAACAAGAAAAAAATTAGACGAGCAAGGATTGAAGATGAAACCCGTCGAGTAAGATGGCAACGGTCCTCGGGAGCCTAAGCGCCATCAATCAAGCAGTAGTCAGTCGACTGGCCTCGGGGCGCTATCGCTTTCAGAGCATTGGGATCATGTCGAGTGTTGAAGTTTCCAGAAAACCTCCGACGACCAGCAGACTGTGGTCAGTTTTTGGTCGTCTCATTTGCGCGTTCTGATGTAATAACAAGAGACTGGGGGAAAAACTGGTTTCGGGCTCGGGGTGCAGGACATGGATGGAGCTTCCAATGTTCGTTCTATTCGAGGCAACGCAGGCTGAATACTTGGTAGAGGTGCTATAGGTACTTTACGTTGTCCTTGGGATGGCGGTGAACTGAGCCCACGATATAAGTACCTATATAGTGCCTCCAGGTACAGCCCCTCAGCGGAGCAAACGCTGCTGCGATCCCGACCGGCTGGCTTAGCCGAGAGTCGTAAGCGCTACAAGGTACATTACCCTACCTACACCATATATTTTGACCTATCAACTACACTAACCTTAGGTAGGTACCTACATTACAGACTTGGGTATCGGCAGACACAATCACGAGGTGGTAGTGATTGAGGACTTGAAGGATGTTCCATCTCCATCTCAGTATACGATCAGGCACGAAGCTCACCAACTAACTTAGGTTTACTATGGATAGGTTACACAACGCTAGAATGTTCGACCATGAAAAACTTGAGACCTGATCTGCAGGAACAACGGTTGCCGGACTTGCCCCCGAGACATGGCTGGATGACCGAAAACTTTGTCTCCCGAATTAGATCGTACGAGCCTCACGATACCTGACGGGCTACTCTGCCGATCTCTCGTCCATCGTGATCATCACGAGCTTTTGGAATTTTAAGGCGAGCATAGCTGGCAGTTTGGCATCAGAGTATCTCGACTGTCACAGCACCGTGGAAGAAACAGATTGGTCTATATTTCGCATCGCTGGAATGATATGTATACCCAATGCATGCATATGCTCGCTGACGCTGCAATACTATGATTCACTATGAATGACACTTTTGGTACCGGGCAACCAACACGCCTTCGTTGCAGCCAATGGGCTCCTGTGGCCCCGTCTGTTCTCCCAACGCTTTGGTGACTGGCTCACTTCACCACTTAGTTGGCGTTTGCTAGAGTATAGTTGGTCATGGCATTCATCCGCTCTGTCGTGAGCTTCAGCGATATGCTCAAGAGTTCCTGGTAGACGTCGTTCTGCTCCTGTCGCAGTTTCTCCCAGCGCTCTGTATCCATGACCCACACGACACAGTTCCTGACGGCCTGGACGGTCGCCGTGCGGTTGGTTTGCGAAAAGAAAGGTAATTCGCCACACGTGGTGCCCTGAACGATCGGCTCCGAGAGCTTGCCTTGCGGGGTTTCGTAGTCGGCTCGCAATTCACCTCTTTCCAATAGATAGAATCCCTTGGCCGGCTCGCCCCTTCGGTACAAGACAGTACCCGCAGGGTATTCTGTCTGGACAAAGTAAGGCTTCGCGCGGAACCAGAAGTCCTCGTTTTTGTCGCTCAGGTCGTGGAAAATTTGAAGCATGAGCCGGAGAGGCTCGTTGATATTCCGCCACCTGGAAGCCCGCTTCAACTCATGTTCCACCAAAACGTTCTTGGCCACTTCGTGCCGGTAGTTTCGCCGGGGTGACTCGGACAAGTATTCTCCTGGCTCGAGAGACTGGACCGCTTTCCTGGGATTGGGCACTTCGAGATTCTTCGCTGACGCTGGCCGCTCAACTCGCCGGAGTGCGTCTTGCTGAGCGTAGAATGTCTTCAACTGCTCATTCTCGCAACTCTCGAGAGCCGAGTTCAGATCAGGCATAAACATGACTTCGGGTCCATCATCCCCCAGACCAACGGCGCGCAAATCTCTACCAATCTTGCTCTCAGCATCCTTACCACTGATGAGCAGTACAACCCCTTTCTTGTGCAACAAACGACTGATTGTCATGAACCCCTCGGCAGCAGAGTAGTCGATGCCTGTGACTTGCCATAGATCAATAATCAGATACTTGATCGGATGATCATCAAACGCGTTGTCCGAAATCAAGGCACGGATCTTTTCTTGTACGCCGACAATGGTTCCAAAAAAGAGATTTCCCACAAGCTTGATGATGTAGGTCTGCCGACCAACTTCCTGCAAGTAATGATGTTGTGACGGATTCCTTCGAACCATTGAGCCGACTTGGTCGCCCGTGTAGCAGGCTCGAATGGCGGAGACCCCGGACTGATGTACAATCACCGAGGCAAAAGCAAGAATGATTCCAAGGAAGATTCCGGCAACAAAATCGTAGATACCCATTGTAAGGACAATCGCGAGAATCTATCGGGTATATTAGCAATTGTAAAAGACTTGACCAGGAACGTACTGACCGTTAGGTATTCAAGACCCTTGAGCTTGTGTCTCGGTGCTACAAGTGCATCACACAGTAGCTCGAAGCCGAGTACGAAGATCAGTGTGCCAACCATCATGACGGGAATGAAGCCTATAAGCGATGGGCCAATGACCAGAACGACAGCCGTCAAGGCTGCGAGCATTACGCCCGCAAGCCGGCTATTGCCACCAGATCGTATGAAGAACAAGGTGTTGGCATATACCAAGTAATTTTGTATGCTGCCGGCACAACCAGAAAGAAAGTTGGAATAGCCATGCAGCTTCAGCTCCTTGTTCAGGTCCGCATTGTCTTCGCCTGTGCTCTGTGCTAGAGCCGGAACATTGATAGGCACATGCAGCAGACTGAAAAATGTGAGCGCGAACATGGCACCGGTAGTCTCGAAGATGGCACCCCAGTGGACGAGGTGGAATTCTGTTCTCTAGGTTAAATCGGACTGAACTTCACGAAATTAGGGTCGGAGTGACTTACTGTACAAGGTCCAGAAATGGTACCAAGGCTCTCCCTCGTTCGGGGCTTCGAATATCCAGCCATGGTGCCTCAAGTTGTCTGGCTGGAGCTCGTCTATGGTAAGGACAAAAAAGTAGAACACAAAGGGTATCATGAGAATGTAAACGGATAGGAAATACTGAGATGTGATCTTCCTCTGAAGACCAAAAAGCAGGATAGCGAGCGCGAGTGGGATGATCCAAAGAGCCAGAGTATCACTCTGTCCGAGTCTGTGAAGGGTGTCCAAGTCGTACTGAAAATCTTCTAAGCGAGCGGAGACCTCGAAGCCAGTTTGGATAAGAAACCAACCTACTCCGCCGATGCAGCCGATGAGGATATGACGAGGGATGAAGCCGATGATATAACCTAGCCGGAACTTGCCCATGCACCAGAATATAAGGCCGGTCAACATGGAGCTGAGCGCGTACGACGTGATGGTGGTCGCAATGACGGCGTCCGGGTTCTCTTCCCCGACTATGGAAGTGATTGTATTCGCCATGCTATGGAAGAATGGCACAACTTCAATCTATAACTGGTCAGTTGTTGTCATTTGGGGGTATAGCGAAGCACTCACCAGCTCAGATCCGATACCACCTTTGAATATACTGCCGGCGGAAAAGACAAGCTGCGAGATGATCGTGCTGACGTAAAATATCGATATACCCGCTGGTCCCAGGTTTGAAAAAATGGGGTTTCCCAGGGGGAACAGGATCATACCTGTCATTGTCAGCAGGTGATCAATATCATAAAAGAGTCGGTTCCCATACCATATGATAGCGCGTCAAGTATGTTCAGGAGTAATCCCACAACGACAGCTGGAAGGCAATGAACTGGTGCCATGACGACATTCTGCCATATCGCGTGCCTATCCCAGGACTTGGGGTTCATGAAATGGGAGACAACCAGGACCTTATCCTTGGCCCTTTGTCGAATGCCTCCGTATCCCCGAAATGACTGATCCATCCTGGGTTTCTGGCTCTCGACGTCGCTCAGGTCGTCCGCATCGCTAAGGCTTGGGCTCTCCGGCGGCCGCGAATAGCTCGAAATAGTCCGCCCCAATAGAAGAGGTGTCTGCTCAGAAGCACCATCCGTAATCACGTCCGCCTTTGAACCACGAGCGGCCTCCGAGCGCCGGCCACTGCTTCTTTTGCCATTTTGCACATTCCCGTTTGTCACATCATCTTCGGAGTCACTAACGTCGTCGATCTTGGGAGGTGAGTGTTTCAGCATGCTCGATAAGATGGAGGGACCATCGTCGGGGATATCTTCGATGGCGCTCTCGGGCGACGAGGGCTCTGACACCTCGGCAATTCTTTCGTCGCTGTTGGCGTGCTGTTCTGCTCGGTGGGCGGAGAATTGGTCGCGATCGCCATACGAGGAGCCGGACGTCCTACGCCTCAGAAACGAAGCGTTCCTCTTCTCCTTCTTGTCCGAGAGCACATAGGAAGCGAGCTCGGCAGTGTCTTCACGAACACTGCGGGCGTAGCTGGCACTGTCAATGGGAGCTGCATTCCATATTAGCAGAAGCGGGAATGGCTACATGGCAGAGCAGCCACTTGCATAAATGATCTCTCGCGGAGCCTGGTACGAAGGATCTCGTTGGTTCTCGGTGGGATGCGGAAGCGACGGAAGACGACAACAATCTGGGGTCGGGATAGTTTGTAGAACGAGAGTGCGAAGTCGGACTGTTGGTCCGGCCTGGAATGTCCTCTGGCCCGGTGCCAGAGGTGATAGAAGCAGACCTCCTCCGCCAGGAGGAGAAGCCGAAAGTTGGTACAGACATGATGGGATGAGAGAAGAGACAGGTCGAGGACGGAGCGCTAGCTCAGTCAATACGCCGGGTGTCGCGCATAGGCACAAGCTTTCGTACGATAATGTTCAAGCCAAAACCTGTGAAGTCTCATGCAGAGAAATGGGCTCTCCGTGGAATAAACAAGCGCGACGCATCTGGTGATGGGGAAGAAGCACAGGCCAGTCACCAGAGGAGAAGAGGTCAAGGAGCCAGAGGAAGAAGGAAAAGAAGAAGCTCGAGATTAGCATGGGACTTGAGCATATCTAGCACCGGCATTGTGGGACTGTCAAAGTAGTAGTAGTGGTAGCTGGTAGTAGGCAGATAGGTAGGTAGTGGTTCGTCGTTGCCGGGAAAGGCTCCAGAACCTTGATCGTTGTGAGATTTTTTTTCTCTGTTTTAGCTTCGGAGCGGGTTTCGCTGTTGGCGTAAGGTCAATCGTCGTCGTCGGTGCTATGCAAAGCTGTTTCCCCACTACCACCATGCAGCCAGCAGCATTGTGCATATTGGGGGGTGGTCTTTTGTATGGATGATAGAGAAGAAGAAAAAAATATGCATGCCACACATGCTGTCTGAACCAAACAGATTCGTGATTCGGCCCCGCGGTCACCCTCAGGTGTAGCTTTTCGGAGGGGAAAAAGGGTGGAAACACGCCCGGGGTCGAGGTGACAAGCAGCAGCCGTTCAGGACAAGGACGGGGGCCTAGGCTCTTCAGCTCGCCCCAGTTCTAGCGGAAAGCCCAGCGCTGCCAAATGGTTGTCATCAGCGGCCGAGCTGGCGTCACCACCGTCTCGACCTTGGACAGGGATCAGTTGAAAATTCCTCGAGATGGCGAGGATGGTTGTCGGCCCCCTTGTCACGGTTGCACAACTCACATCATCAAGACGTCCATCTTGGGAATGACCAACCGGCAGACTGCCGTGCTCGGAGCTGTAGGAAGCAAATTTGAGGAGATACAGCACCTCGTCAACTGGCCATCACATCACAGAAACGAAGCGACCTGTTTCCGGACTATACTGCTACGCTGCTTGCATATCTCCTCAAACCGATAATTCGGGGCCAAGCAACACTTGGAAGTGACTGCAGATTACATGTGAGGGGCGGGATTCATCTTCAAACTGCCTAGGTCAGCCGAAGGCTTTGTTGCTAAAAAGGCATCATATGCAGACAGGAATCTAGTGTTTCTTAGTTTGGTTTACACAGTATTTGCGAGATTCCAAACATTGGTCGGCATGTAAAGACGTGATAGTATACGGAAACAATATGCCGGACTCGTACACGTCCGGAGTCCTGGGTGGTTTTTCGTTCCACTCAAGGTCCACTGGCATGGGAACTCGATCTTTGTCTTCTTCCTCCACGATTTTACAGCGTGCCGTAGCCGATGAATACAACACACCCGTGTACGTACTGTGGTGCTGGCAGAACATACCGAGACCACTTGGCACAGCAGCATATGTAGTTGCCTTCCTCCGCTGTCACTCACTCGGTGAGCTTCCCCGCGCGGTAGTGAGCTGATATCTCATCTACCTTGTGCGCCGTTGTTGCCGTGCCGGGCATAACCGGGGCATCCATCGTCAATGGACGAGGAGGCTGAAAGGTGATCTGCAAATCGAGGAGCAAGGCCTCCCTCGTGGTCAGAAGAGTGGGCTGTAACTTGACCTGCATGGCGAGCGCCCCTTGCGCGCATCTGCACTGCCTTACACACCTACATACCTTGCTAGACCTCTTGCATGGGACGCGGGGCAAGAGACGCGGCATGATTTGGAGCATTGGGTCATCTGAGTGGCCGATTGATCTGCCGTCCTATACTACGAATTCTTCGTCATCATGGCAGAATATATCATGATGTCCCTACGAGACCTGGCCGCTGGGAGGAAAGATGGGCAACGAGAATAAGACTCGCAGTTAGGCAGCCCTACTAGTCAGATCTCAGGGAAAATATCAAGAGAGTTGGTTTCTTTTGCAAAAGTAGAGCGTACATATCATACAAACATGCACCAGGATGGAGTAGACATTGGTCATTTGGTCATATAATACCACAGTAAGCGAGAAAGGGCATCAACCCACAATACATAACAACCTCGCTGAGCCTCCCACATGATCCCGGTTGGTTCTTACGTACAATTTAGTGTATTGATTCGTGCGACTACAGAATATTCACGGCCAGGCCAAGTCAGTAGCCAAGCACCAAACACACTTCGGAACGGCCCTTTCGAGGCTAAGACATGCCCCATAACGCAGAAATGTGACAATCCTCCGCGCCAGACATATCGTGTAACCTGTTGCCCCGCTCGATACCATCTTCAACTTCCAGGACTCGTCTTTTCAGCTATCAAGCTGTTCACCTGGTATCATATTCACGGCTTTACCAGGGTATAATCGCCTGGGTATAAACGGATGACTCGATAATAGAGATCGAAATGCTCAGCCGATCCGCAATGTCTTGTAGTCCCGTAGAACTTCCATATGTCTTGATTCTACCTGCGGAGCAAACGACATGTAGAGTTTGCGTCAGCATTGATGAAACGGATCACGACATTGAAGGTCTCAACTAGGTGCGATGGCTGCCTAGAAGTAGCTTATTGTTGTGTAAGTAGACCGACCACGCGACACTCGAGTTGTAGCGATTGGCGTCAAAATATTCCGCAATAGAAACCTGCGCCGGTGATGCAAACATCAGCCAATGAGCAGATGCGAAATTGGCGCACGGTATAATCTCCCATTTTGTGACGAGAGACTGTCATTGCCACCTGTTTCGATGTTGCGATACAGCTGAGCAACCCGTGTGAGAGCCGCAATTGCTCTGTCGAGTCGTAGGCATGTGTTCTGGCATATGACGCGACTCGATGCTGCGTCGCAACCTGCTATCAACAGGTTACGCCTTCGTGCGGCTCGCAATATTTGTGAGGTTTCACGATATAACCTCATGTCAATTTTTCGACAGCTTGGTCTGGCGCATCTGAACCTCCCGCCGCGATACGCTCAGCTTAATTTCTGAAGATACCCCTGGGCAATCAAGCGCTCAACGTCGCCTTGTCGAACGTAGAATTGACTGTTTTTGGTCAAGGTGATGGCTCTGCATGTGTGAATTAGCAGAAGGTCCGCTGCAGCCACACATACCAAAATGACTTACCCATATTCCGTTTGGATTTCCCCGGCGTCCTTGAGCACTCGAACGTCAATGAACAAATCCCGAGGTGGCTCGAGGCTGCCTGTGAGGTCTATATCGGTCCATTGCCCCTTGTAAGCAGCTAACAGATCGCTGTATTGCCGCACATAGTCCTCCTCCTGGGGGCTCAAGCTGCTTGAACTCCGTTCGCCGGGGCCCGGGTTGTGCGATATCTGCTGGCCAGGCAGGTCCACGACATCCTCGCCTTTCCAGACCAGCTCTTCGAGTTTATCTGTGCGCGTCCGGTGATAAGCCAGCAAGCATCGCTTGTCCCTCCGCATCGAGAGATGGTTGACGAGCATGGTGCAGGACTTGGCCTCGTCCGCATGTGGTTCGAAACTGCCCTGGAAGGATTCCAACATGGAGGATAGGTCCTTGTCCAGGTCGCGCACCTCTCGAGTCACGGCACGGACGAGCTCGGTCTGATAGGGCGGCAGATAGGACAATTGTTGTGCTCGCTTCGCATGAAGGACCTGAGGAATAAGTATTTAGCACATGATGAGGGGCGCGCAATTCCAAGAGATGTGCCTTACAAGCTTGTTGCCCAGGTCTCCGTACATTGTGATGGCAGCCGCAACAGGTGATGGTGTCAATAGGTGCACTTGTTCGGACCAGGCCTGGGTAGTGACGATCTATGGCTTTGCTGACAATATAGTGTACGATAATATCGTGAGTAGAGACGCGTTGAGTGAACTGCGATACGCGTCTGATGGCGGGGCACTGAGATTGGCTCCAGTCTCTGGGCGTCTCCAGGTGAGACATGTGCTAGGATGAAGTCGGCAGTCGGGCAGGCCAATTGCGGTACCTTTGGTGAGAACGCCAGTGCTACAGCCGGTCCGCAAGCCGATTCAGGCCGGCAAATGAGACGGACGCTCCAAATTTCTTTCTTCAGCCCAATGAGTGACGCCATTTTCTAGCGGAAATAGGGCCGCCAGTCAGCGCTCTTGGATAACTCAAATGGGACAGGGCAGTGGTTTTTTGGTGGCCCTTGGTGACCTGGCAACCTGGAGCTGCCCCGCGATTGCGATCCCTGCTCAAAAATTTGAAAATATTCCTGCGCCGATGAGCTCCGTACCCCGCCAGCGTCATAACGTAAAGAAAGCCCATTGGAGATCCAGGGTCTCTTTTTCTAGAAAACCTTCCCTACACAACCACCAATTCTTCTCCCCCTTGGCTATTATTCGTTCAAATTTGACAGCAATTCGCCATGGCTCAGAGAATTGCCATTGTGTCCGTCTATGACAAGACTGGCTTGCTGGACCTTGCCAAGGGTCTGGCCCAGCAGAATGTCCGTATCCTCGCTTCTGGCGGCACTGCCAAGATGATCAGGGAATCCGGCTTCGCCGTTGAGTAAGAGACACTCGGTTCTTGTTGATTGCAATTCTTCAGAGATATGTCACAAAAGGTAGAACATGCGCTCATACAGCTTCAAGGGACATTTCCGCCATCACCAAGGCCCCAGAGATGCTCGCTGGCCGCGTCAAGACCCTTCACCCGGCCGTCCACGCCGGTATCCTGGCCCGCAACCTTGCTTCTGACGAGAAGGACCTCGCCGAGCAGCACATTGACAAGGTCGACTACGTTGTCTGCAACCTGTACCCCTTCAAGGAGACGATCACGAAGCCCAACGTCACTGTTCCTGAGGCCGTCGA
Source organism: Pestalotiopsis sp. LF_19_12 (assembly GCA_023510015.1). Classification (NCBI taxonomy): domain Eukaryota; kingdom Fungi; phylum Ascomycota; class Sordariomycetes; order Amphisphaeriales; family Sporocadaceae; genus Pestalotiopsis; species Pestalotiopsis sp. LF_19_12. The sequence continues at coordinate 329,955 of JALYBT010000045.1, read as the reverse complement.
GGAGATCGACATCGGTGGCGTTACGCTCATCCGAGCTGCTGCCAAGAACCACTCCCGCGTCACGATACTGAGCGACCCGAACGACTACGCCGAGTTCCTGAAGGAGCTTGAGGCTGGCGAGATCAAGGAATCCAGCCGCAACCGCTATGCCCTCAAGGCTTTTGAGCACACGGCCGACTACGATGACAACATCTCGGCCTTCTTCCGTGCCCGCTACGCCCCCAACGGCGAGCAGCACTCCCAGCTCCGCTACGGCGCCAACCCCCACCAGAAGCCAGCTGCTGCCTTCATGAAGTCGTCCAACCTTCCCTTCAAGGTGCTGAACGGCTCCCCTGGCTACATCAACCTGTTGGACGCACTCAACAGCTGGCCGCTGGTCAAGGAGCTCAAGGCTGCTCTCGGCAAGCCTGCTGCCGCCAGCTTCAAGCACGTCTCGCCTGCCGGTGCTGCCATTGGCGTTCCCCTGTCCGCAGAGGAGCGCAAGGTCTACTTTGTCGATGACATCCCCGGCATTGAGACCTCGGCTCTTGCTCAGGCCTACGCCAGGGCCCGTGGAGCTGACCGCATGAGCAGCTTCGGAGACGTGATTGCTCTCAGCGACGTCGTCGATGTTCCTACCGCCAGCATCATCTCCAAGGAGGTCTCGGACGGTGTCATCGCCCCTGGTTTCGAGGAGGCCGCTCTGGAGATCCTGAAGAAGAAGAAGGGTGGCAAGTACCTCGTCCTACAGATCGACCCCGACTACGTCCCCGACGACATTGAGACGAGGACCGTCTACGGCGTGACTCTGCAGCAGCACCGCAACGACGTCGAGATCACTCCCAGCTCTTTCAGCCGCACCATCACCCCCAAGGACTTTACTCTCCCCGAGTCCGCTGCTCGTGACCTCACGGTCGCAACCATTGCCCTCAAGTACACTCAGAGCAACTCTGTGTGCTACGCCAAGGACGGTCAAGTGATTGGTCTGGGTGCTGGCCAACAATCCCGCATCCACTGCACTCGTCTTGCCGGCGACAAGGCTGACAACTGGTGGTTCCGTTTCCACCCCAAGGTCCTTGGCCTGAAGTGGAAGAAGGGCACCAAGCGTCCCGACAAGAGCAATGCCATCGACCTGCTGGTCAGTGGTGAGCTGCCCAAGTCTGGTGACGAGCGTCAGCAGTTTGAGGCTGTTTTCGAAGAGGTGCCGGCCGCTTTCACCGAGGCTGAGCGCGAGGAGTGGGCTGGCAAGTTGACCAACGTCGCTGTGTCCAGTGATGCCTTCGTAAGTACAAAATGGAAATTGAGCAGAGAACAAATGACTAATACAACCCAGTTCCCCTTCATTGACAACGTCTACCGGGCACACCGATCTGGTGTCAAGTACATTGCCGCACCCGGCGGTAGCCAGAACGATGGTGCTGTCTACGAGACGGCCCAAAAATTGGATATTGTGGTCGTGGAGCAAAACGTGAGACTTTTCCACCACTAGATCTTCTATTCGCATGATCTTTGTGGCGAGTCTTGGCGAGAAAAGGAAGAACATATGACAAAAAATCCATTCTAGAAAGATACCCTTATGGAGGTATGGCAAATTCGGACAGGACTGGAAAATGACGATTTGAATGATGTACGATACCGCAACTTCTCAACAACTAAAGGGGGTTAAAGAGAAGTTTCAACACTTCACAAATAAATCACAAATGATGCAACAAAATCAAGACCATTGAATATCAGTCAACGACTTTACTACTTTTACTGCGGAAGCCTGGCTACTATGACTTCTACTGAGGGAGGTATAAAGTAGATCGCAGTGACATGTCGGTATTAGCAACCTGAAGCCGCTGGCCTTAGACACAAATCACGAGAACAGGTGCAGTCCTTGTCCGATACGGACCACTGTATATCGCAAACTCGGATAAAGGGAAGTCAGGAGTCCCTCGGTCTGCGAGGCACGTATTGTATCAACCTGAGTTTTCTCAAACGGACATTATTCCTCTAAAGCAGCTTGTTCGATTTATAGAGCGAGCCTGAAAGCACCTCCTGACCAGTCTACATCACAAAGGGGGAAATATATCTACCTAGTCAACGAAAATGAGAGGAGTCATTTTTTTTCTTTTGGCTAGAGCTGTTCAGTAGCCGAGACATGGAAATAGCTCTTTGAGGCAAAGCAGACTGCGAAATAAAGCTCAGGCACCACCAGAAACAAGGACGCCTGCATACGTATCGCTTGTTCTTGAGTAGAACCCGCCAACGAGACATGTCCAGACCCTTCGCTCCTTGTTCCATTTTGTGCAAGAAATAAATACCCCTGGCGCTGGCTGATCATATAATGACGAGCTGGTAGATAGAAAATAGAACCTGGTCCGGCTGACATCCTCAATCTTCGCTCATCCACGTGGTCTCCAGAGGCCAGGCCTGCCCAAGCAAAAGTCCACTGCCAAGGCAAACATGTCACGAAAGAAGAACCGTGGCGCCAAGCCCATCACCGTCGAGGCCAAGAACCCCCCAAAGAAGAGCAAGATCGTCGCGCGATGGGAGGACTACTTCAAGGAGGGCGACCTCGAGGACTGGAACCGCCTCATGAAGGATCTCGGCTTCCTCGACGAGTTCCCTAGCATCACAAAGTGCCGCAAGGTGAGAAGACTCTTAAGGTGGTATTCTTTTGGTTCATGTGATGGCTGTCTATATGATCACATTCATGGTCTCCCTTCTTCCATGCTTTCCACCTCTTTGAAGCCATTGTTTCTACAGCCGCTGCAAGATACGTTGACTAATGATATAATCTCCTGTGACTTTCCAGGCCCTGAAGAACGTCTGGGTCAACATACCCGACTTCCTGAACGGTCTCGCGAGCGGAAAACCCACCCGCCGCTTCCCCTCCCAGCACGAGCTGGCCGCGTACACGCTCAAGACCGGCAAGGTCTTCCCCAACAAGAAGATCCCTCAGGGCAGTCCTCTGCGCCGGCTCCTGGCCCACATCCGCCAGCCGAGCGTCGGGGAGAAGCGGGTGCCCAAGGCGGAGCAGATCCACACCATCACCGTACAGGAGCTCATGGAGGAACTTTGCACGGACTACACGGGGCTGGCCATTGAGGTCGTGTCGGACTCGGACTCGGACTCGGACTGATGGAACTGAGGGGGAACATTGCAGGGACAAGACGATGGGAGGGTTTCGAGTCATAGATTGGACAGCTATTGTATTCATCGGAGGAGCAAACTTCCCGGACTAGCTCCGTATCTCCCATAATCTGATCTTTCCCGTGTCGTTGCCGACCGCCAGCGTATCGCTCTTGCTGCCGAACGCGACCGCCGTGATCCGCCCCAGGGGCGTCTGCGCCGTCGGCCAGTTGCGGTAGACGGTGCAGCTGGGCAGGTGGGCCAGGCGCAGCGCGTCCTTCTTGTGGCTGCTGCCGAACGCGAGGACCTGGCCGTCCGGGCTAAAGGTCAGGAACGTGACGGGCGTCGTGAGCTGCTCGAAGCGGCGGGCGGGCTCGGGCCGCTCCCGGAGCTCGAGCTCGTCGGCGCTCTCCGGCGAGCTGATCAGGTCCTCGCGCTTGTAGATGTTGGCGACGCCGCTGTTGGAGCCGACGGCCACCCACTTGTGGCCGCCGAGGACCTTGGGCCCGCCGTGGCCGCCGAGGGCCAGCACGGTGCCGCCGATCGAGCCCTCGTCGTTCCATATCGCCAGGAAGCGGCGGGTCGCCATGCTCCACTCGCCGACCTGGCCTCCCTTGCCCAGCACCGTCAGGCCGTTGCCGTTGCTCCACCACTGGAAGTCGGCGATGCCGCCCCTGCTGTCCAGGCGGGCCGCCGCGATCCACTGCATGGTGTTGACGTTGACAATGTTGATCTCGCCGCCGCCTTTCCGGGTGGAGGCGATCATTCCCAGCCATCGCCCGCAGGGGCTCAGCTTGAAACGCTCCCACGTCCTCTGCTCGAGGTTGTGGCCCTGCAGCTTTTGCGTCTTTTGGATCACACCCGAGGGCAGATCCCACGAGTGAATGAATCGCCGCCGTCCAGCGAAGAATATCTTGTCTCCGGTCGGGTAGAGGAACTCGGCGTGCCTCACCGGGACCTGTTTGATTTGCACCGACGTCAAGAGCGGGTTCGGCGTCGGGTGGGCGGTAGGCGCGATGTGGTGCAGGTACAACAGCGTCGACGTACTCGAGGACATGAGAACTGGGTATTCTGGATGGAAGCAGAGCGCCGTGACCTCCTCCTTGTGGCTGTCGGCCATGTCCCTCGATCGTTGTATGTCGATGACCTCGGGGCGGAGCTTCTTGGACTTTGTGCCGCTCTCCCGCAGCGAGGTCGCGTCTCGCAGGAACGAGTCCAGCGGCAGGGCGGATGCCTCGTCGCCGCTGTCACTGGCGTCCGAGGCTTGCGAATCGTCCGAAGCGACGGAGGAACGCCTGCGGCGCTTGGCCGGGCGGCCCTCTGCCTCCTTGGCCCAGGCAGGAGGCGGGTTCAGCCGCAGATATTGCTGTCGCAGCCTTCTGGTGTACTCTGTTCCGTTCACAACGTCGTCGTCTTCGGTGATGCGCAGCTTCCGCAGCTGGGTTGCGCTGGCGAGGGAGACGGTCAGTCGCTCGTCGTCGCTGTCCTCCCACGCCGGCGCATTCTTGTCCTCCTTCTTGGGCGCGACAGCCTTGGTCGGCGCTGCTGCCGCGAGGGCCTTGCTACTGGCGGGAGGCGCGTCGAGGAAGAAGAGCTGCGCATCGTCGACGTCTTCAATGTTGTCGTCTCCACCCAAGTCGTCCTCTGCGCCGTTGTCCTCGAAATCCGACCCAAACTCGCCCTCGTAGTCATTTTTGAAGAGATTCTCTCTAAAGTTGGAACTGTCGCCCAGAACGAGGCGCTCGAGCTCTTCCTCGTCCGAGTCTTTTTCGAATACCGGTTGCGGCTGGCGCTTCTGAGGAACCTCTTGCTCGCTGTCGCTACCCGAGTCGTCGTTCTCGGACGAAGAAGACGTGTAGACGTCCTCGTCGATGACTTCTTTCCTCTGCTTGGGCGCCATGGTCTCGATTGGTGATTTTTGGAGTTACAAGAGGGCAGAAGTATTTCGTCGCCCTCAAGTCAATTGTTCTGCTTGGAAACTTTTTTACTGGGGTCCAAGAGCCTTGCATGCCACTAGCAGGGATGGTGCGTTATGATAAAGGACTTGCGATAGCCCCTCTTTTATATGTGTGAAGCGCATAATAGCTTCAGAGGGAAATATATGCAACTGTTGGGTTAATTTTCGCATAGGTGAATATACCATGTGGTTGCGTTATAAGACATTTGCTCTCAGATTTCTGATTGTCAAATGTTCGAGATTTCATGAACAAGTGCAATCTGTAGTGTAGAAGCTCAATCAGTACAAATTTGCATTTCTTCATGTTCTATTCTGTTCACTGTTTTATCCTAGATGCCGCCAGTTCACCAGTCAGACACCCCAGCTCTTCACTGACAGATTCTGAACTCCTCAAAGTCATGACTGCAGCCTTTTGTGCCACATGCATGAGGTTCTCAATCTTGCCACCCTGAGCCAGACCGGAAATGAGGACACCCAAGAATGTGTCTCCAACTCCATTCACCGAGACAACATCGTTGACTGTCTGTGCTACCGGGAACATCCTCATGTAGATACCTCCGATTGCCGGGTGGTCGTGGTATGACCTGCACAAGATGAATGGTTCATAGGCGATGTCCATTAATCGAGGGTCTTCCTTCCGTAGGATCGACGTCAGAAGAGCACCTTGGTCGCCAAGCTTTGTGATGATCGTGGGAATATATGGCAGCAACTGGATGGCCTGCTGTGGAATACCGGCGTCCGTCATGGCGGCAGACGTGATCTTGACGAATCTATCTCTCGCCCCCTTCATGCCAAAGGCGTCGATGACTTCCCACCACTTTTGGTCCTCGAGATACCCGTTCTGCTGCGCCGCGGCGTGCATGGCTGCTAGTTCGTATTGGTTTGGGGTGGCCAGGTCGACGTGGTGTTTGGGATACACGCCCAACTGTTCCATGTTTCTCGTGGGACAGAACAAGCGGGCCGACTTGGCGTTCGACACAGGCTCGAAAGCCACCTGGGCGCCATTCTGCTTGCCTGATTTCATCCACGAGCGTATGCTCGACTCTGACCAGTTGCCATCAACGACGAGCCACTTTGGCTTGGCGGCAGCCACTTCCGCATCCCACTCTGATGGGAAAGAGTGTGTCGTGAACAGGTCCATGTCGGCCATGGCGAGAACGAGGCTCTTGTTGGCATCGTTGACGGCAACATATTGCGCAGTCCTGCCTGATGGTTCGTTGATTTGCCGGACAGACTGCGTATCCATGCCTGCCGAAGTAAGCGATGATAGTACGGTTGAGCCAGCACTGATTTTCTTAGTCCTCTGATATTCTCCAGGTCTCAAAATCATTAAGACTCACATATCATTGCCCACCATGCTGCAAAGTCTGACCTTCATATCGCCACTGACACGATGCGCAGCTAGTGCCACGTTGCGGCCAACACCTCCTATAGACTGACTGATACGCGCAGGGTTTGAAGTCTTGAGATGGGGTGCTGGGTCGCTTGCGCTGCCCGGGCCAGCATAATCACAGCTAAGGTCAATTGCAACGGAGCCAGCCACCATGATGTCTGCTGTCTCGACCTGTTCAGCGAGTCAGAAGTTGGAATGTATCAGAGAAAGCTTGGCAGAGCTGCCTTATTCACATTACTATCGTACCTTGGGACGTGCCTCTTGAACATGGTTGATTACAGGCTTACTTGCCAAGGGCGGTATCGTAAATGATTGAGGTTGAGTATGCCTGTATAGGATGGTCGTCAGGAATCTATTCTTTTTCTTTCTTGTCTAAAGTTGAGTCTAGCCCTCACGCTTGCACAGGTGCCGGGATATCGCCCGAGATGATCTGCGATACGGCAACGGCTACTTTGGCGGCACGCTTCACGTTTGACTGAACCAAGGCCACATTCGCCGGCACGCTTCGGCCGTCGGTGAGCTCCCGGATCCTCGTGAGAATAAAGGGCGTGTTCAGGCTGCCCAAGGCCCCCTGCTCCTCGGACTCGCGGACAGCTTGTTCGATGATCTTGTTCATCTCGTCCCGCGGGATGGAGAACTCCTCGGGTATGGGGTTTGCCATGATCATACCCGACTCGATGCCCAGGTTTTCCTGTGCCACAATCATGGCCGCTGCTTGCTCTTCACTTTGGATCACAAACGGGCTCTTGATCCCGCTGTCTCGTGCCCAGAAAGCAGGGAAGTCGACGTTGCCACTGCGGCCATCTGCAAAGGTCGAGACCATGGCACCCTGCGTCTCGAGGTACTCCAAAGTTCTCGGGATATCGAGGAAGCCTTTGCACCCACTGCTGATGACAGCCATTCGAGTGCGACCAAGCTCCGTCAGATCTGCCGAGATGTCGAGCGAATCGTGACCGCCTCGGTGCACGCCGCCGAGGCCGCCCGTACCAAAGACCCGGATGCCAGCTAGTCTTGCCAGAACCATGGTGCCGGCAATCGTCGTGCCGCCGTTGATCTTCTGTCCCATCATGCCCTGGGAGAAAGCGTCAGAGACCGCGTCTGAAGGTGATTTGCGAGCCACGTACCATGCCGGTGAGAAAGGCAATGTCCCTCCGAGAGACCTTTCTGGGCGAATTGGCAATCATGTGCGCCACCTCTTCAGGCAGGAGTCCTACTGATGGGACGCCCTCCAAGATGCCGCACACGGCTGGAACTGCGCCATTGCGGCGGACGATGCCCTCGAGGTCTAGATCGTCGCCCAGTGCTCCATGCGTGTAGATTGTCGATTCCAGTGCGACGACGGGCTTGTTGGTAGCAACGGCATCTTGGACTTCCTCGGAGACCTTGAGAGTGTTACTCAAGGAACCCAGGGAACTCGATTTGCCAAAGGCGCCTCCAACGGACGCAGACCATGATCGTCTGGGGGCTGTGTGTGAAAGATTGTTGCGTTGGCGGCAGACTTGCCGATTCACGGATCTCCACGCAATCCTTGTTATCGTCATGGTGTGTGCTGGGTTAGGGAGTTATGTTAAGCTGCTAGATATATGAATAATGGGCAAGGCAACTCAGATCAAAGTCGGATCCTGAGCCTATATAGTCTTCAAGTTTGCACTGATCACCAGCTGCTTGCTTATCACACCTGCGGGCTGGTTGCTGATCAGCTTCTTCGCGAGTTCAGGGTCTACCGCCTGACCAATACGAGGCCAAGAAAGATGTGAGTCAAGCGCCAAGTCCAAAGGCGCGCCTTACTAGGGACCTCGAGCATATACCGTAGGCGACCTGCGAACCGGCTGAAGTGTAGATGCCGTCGGGGCTTGGATCGCAGAACAAAGATGAATGGTTGGTTGGTGTATCTCGGCAGACTCCGACGATGGACTGGACTCTGGAGATGCTTGAGCCTTTGGCGCTGTTCCGAACTTCCATCACCACTGAAGAACCCCACAGTTTAGCAACGGCGAGCCGAATTAGCCTAGCGTGATAGCGTATGACCCCATAACTATTTCTTAAGATTATTTCAGTCTGGGTCCTGGCTCGGCAACTCTAAACTTGAAACCAGACTGCAACCAGGAGGCTTCAATCGTCATTATATATTAATACCCATGATAATGACTTTTTTCTTTTCTTCTTCTTCAGTTTGGCGAACTCACGCTGGAGGATGCGCAATGTTGAGCTCAGGTAAGAAGACCAGAAGCGCATGGTTTTCTGAATAGCACCATGAAGCACAGGGAGTCTTCGATCGTCTGAAAGGTGACCCTGGGTGAGGTCATCTCCATACCACATATAAGCCCAAAGACTTCCTTGAAGCGTGTTGTTGGAGGAATGCCACACCTGGAGGCTCCATCCATTAGAGCCCTTGCGATGATCATGCAGCCGGATGACAGCGCATTAACGACAAACCAGGATAATGTTGGGCCACCTTCCAGGTAAATGTTCTAATATGACCTACATCCTTCGTCCCATATTCAATTTATTACCTGGCTTCCGCTTCTGTGCTTTCGGCAAACAAAAAAAACATGCTTCTCTTTTAAGCTTGTTTCTGCCAATCTTTCCACTCTCTCTCGATCGCAATCGTAGCAGTAACCGACAACGAAAGGCGGACATTGAACAGAATCTGCCTGTAAACTTGGGATACGATTCATCCGTCCTCCCATCTAGATCTTGACAGATTATACAACTTTCAGCGCCCAGAGTCGCTCACACGAGCGCAGCTGGTTGCAATGGCGACGTTACTCATTAGCGCATGTATCGCCAGTCTTGTCACCCGAGCTGCGGCCCTCAACTTCACCATCTCCAACGGCCAAATCTTCACGCCCGGGTTTGCCATACTCGATTCCCCACAGCCGGGCACACCGATGGGTGGTGGTGAGTTCGCAATCATCGTAGCTGGACCACTACATATCCTGACAATTGTCGAATAAGACACAATCGAGGTGGCGCTCGACGTTTCTGCAGACGGGAAACTGAACTTGCCTCCATATGGCGATGATAGCCCGAGCCAGATCTTCAACACCACGATCTTTCTCTATAGCTACGATACGGGAAGGAATTTCACCATTACAAATGGCACGGCGTCGTCAAACAATGCCAGTCTAGGTGACATCATGCTGTCCGAGCCTGGTAGCACAGTGAAACATGTCAAGTGGCGATGGCCAGACTGTCTAGTCGGCAACGGACAGCCAACCTCTTCAGACAGCGATCGCGGTGTCTACAATGTGAGCACGACCACAACCCCTTCCCGAGTGTTGCGCCATGTCTCTCCTCTGCCAAACTCGGTCGAGGCGGACCGGTGGGCTGACAATGCCTTGGTAGATCTCGATTCGCCAGAACTTCCGCCTCAACGGCGACAATCACTACACCATCTTCGACGTGCCGATCAACGTCACCAACAGCATCGAGGACTCGGACCAGCGGCCGTCCTGCGACGCGCTCGACAACCCGCTGCTCGACTATGACGTGATCAATGCGACGGCGGCCAACAGCGTGGGCGTCCTCTTCGCGCCCGGCGACGCGACCACGGTCGAGCAGTCGGGCTCCTCCTCCGGCTCCGGCGCTCCGGGTAATACGGGCGGTCTGGGCGCAGCTGCGACGATGCACTGGAGCGGAGCGGCCGTTTCCCTGGCCGCGCTGTCCTTCTTTTCGGCTGTATTCTTTATTTAGCTTTGTCTATAGCACTAATAACGTCAAAAAATTGTCTTCAACTCACCGGTTTCTGTTGGCAATAATAGTCGAGATCATCCCGAGGCTGCAGCACACGACGTCGGCGAGCCAGTTCCGGTTATCTGCAGAAGCGACGATCAGAACACTGAACCACATGACCATGGTCGACGCCCGGCGTAGGCCTGGGCATCTCGAAGAAGAAGAATGTCGTATAGCTATTTTCCGGACGTCTGACCGCTTCATGATAGCTCGGAGCGCTGTCACCGCCCCCGGAGTCGCCATGTTACACGATATGCAGGCAATTTCGTGACTGGGTCTTCAGCTGCATGCTGTGCGTCCTTTTCGCTCTTTCTGTCCACGTGAGCGCATAGTCGGGAATCTCTCCGCAGGAATTGGATACAGTCCCGAACTTCAGGCTGACTTTATGATTCCTTCCTGGTATACCTTGAAGCGTATAATTATTGAGATTATTTAGATATGTCACGCATCATAGTCCGTATTGTGCAGAATCTTGATATACAGGGCCAACTTAGTCCTGAATGAGCGAAGAGACTGAATATCTGCCCAGAACATACTGCACGACGGTACACTGCTGTGTTGCTAAAGTATTGATCGTATTCAGAAAATATTTGTCCCAAGTAGGCAACAGAGAACGGAATGTTTCTGATCTTTTCTGCATGCATGATGATGTGCAGCTCGTACAAGTGTACTTCCATGGGCGAACCAGCGGGCCGGCCGAGGTGGTCGAATGAGGGTCTTCGGGTTCTTGCAGCAGTGGAACAGTGTTCTCGAACATGTCCAAGTCCAGATGCGCAGATGGTCTTGGTGGCGCAGTCAAAGCAAACAACGAACATGTTGGACTCGTAAACAATTATCGTTGCATGTTCGACGCGAAACGACTCATACGGCACGGAGGAATGTGAACGCTCAGGATATATAAAGACTAGATTCTGCCGTTCATGGTTGAGCATCTAGTACTCGAGTCAAGACAAACAACAACTAGAATATAAGATTATCACCGCGCAAACCTTCATCCCAACAACTACCTTCTCAACGCCTACCTTGTAAAAATCTTCTGCTTCAACTCTAAACACTCTTTGAATCCATCAAAATGCAGTCTCTTCTCATCTTCACTCTCGCTCTCATCCCCGCTGCACTTGGTGCGCCTACCGAGAAGAGGGCCACTGGCGATGTAAGTGATGAACTGCATAGCACTTACCACATGGCTGGACAACCCGACTAACCATGCAACCCAGGTCGAGCTCTTCACAGAGGAGAACTTTGCAGGACAGTCGGACACCATCTTTGTGGGCGACACGTCGGACTGGACCGGCAACTGCAAGAAGCTCCCCGAGCCGTACGCCATGAACCTCGGATCGTTCAAGCCCAGCGCGGGCATCCTATGCCGGCTCTACAGGTTTGTTCTTCCCACGTACCAAGTGAGATATGGTATATGCTGACTTGCCGAACCCTTCAAAGCGCCGACTTCTCCGACTGCAGCGGCCACGGCATGATCATCGCCGACCGGTCCGATGCCAGCGGCGCGACACTGCTCACTCTCGACAACCCCGAGGGCACATCAGGCAAGGTCGGCAACGCCGCCGTGTCCATCTCTTGTGTCATCTGCACCAACTGTGCCTAGATTGGTCTGAAGAACCATGGCATTTCGGAGTCTATGCACTCCACGAGGGAAACCTATCGACTATGAATCTCACGTATCAGGCGGCCTGTATGGATTGAGCCTCGAATCTAGGGAGTAATACTTAATCACCATAATTTGCACCAGGATCAGAATACAATAATTGAAGAAAGTGTCTGAAATTACAGCATATAATAAGACGTGATGATGAACAAGATTCCTTAAAAGTCATGATATACAGCCATGCCTCCAACAATTGGAGTTTGCTTCTGGGAGCATAGCATAAAGAAGATCTACAGCAGTGTCATAAAACACATGGACCTGTTTTATTAGCACTCCAATGACAAGACACGTCGTGGCCCGCAACTTAAATCTCCAACGGCTTGCGCACCCGAAACTGGGGAACTGGAGCCGGGATTGACATGATCTCATCCCAAAACAGGAACGAGATCATGGCCAAGTTCCTGCTACCCCAACCTACTATTAATGCATGGCCCTCAACATCGCATCACCCCCCAGCTTTTCCCCGCACTTTCATGGGTTTACCTTTTGCGATCATGGCCGCCAGGCGACTTGAATTGGCCCAGAGGAGAAAGGGGGTTTGCCTCGGTTGTTTGGCAGGTGAATATGCAGCAATGGATGCGTGCCGTCGACCCCGAAAAGCAATGTCCTTTGCTTGGACTTGACATGTAATTTTGTCACTTACGAGGTCAGAGCGTTTGATCTGGATATCTCTTGCTCGTCACCACTCGTATCGACACACAATTACCACACATCAAGAACACTCGTCGACCATTTGCCCCGGGAAGATGCCGTTCCACAATGGCTGGCTACCGCGCGAAGGGTTCACCGCGGACCCCGTGCTGAGCCTCGTCAACAAGACGGTCCTGAACCCGGTGCTCCTGCTGCCCGTCCTGCTGCTGGCCCGGTACACCAAGAAGGGCGAGGACCTGTCCGTCCTCCACCCGCAGGCGCTTTCTAGATTCAAGACGCTGTTCTACCTCGGCCTGGCCAAGTGGCTGAGCGCGTACTACTCGGACGGCGTCATCAACAACTGGAAGAAGGACACGACCTACGACTGGCCCAACGAGATCGCCGTCGTCACCGGGGGCGCCGGCGGCATCGGTGGCAATGTCGTCAAGCTGTTGGCGGAGCGCGGCGTCAAGGTCGTGGTCCTCGATATCCAGGAGCTGGATTTCGAGGCTGGTATGTCAAACATGTCCAGGACATGAAGTATTCGATGATCGACTTACACATCTGCAGGCCCCAACGTCCACTACTACAAGTGCGACCTGACCAGCGCCGACGAGATCAAGGCCGTGGCGGCCCGGGTGCGGTCCGGGGTGGGCGACCCGACAATCCTGGTCAACAACGCCGGGGTGGCGCGCGGCAAGACGATCCTGGACACGACGGAGCGGGACCTGAAGTTCACCTTTGACGTCAACGTCTTCGCGGGCTTCCACACGGTCCGCGAGTTCCTGCCGGCCATGGTGCGCCGCGACCACGGCATGGTCGTGACCGTGACGAGCCTGGCCGGCTGGATCACGGTGCCCAACATGGTCGACTACGGCGCCTCCAAGGCCGCGGCCGTGGCGTTCCACGAGGGGCTCGCGGCCGAGCTGGCGACGCGCTATAATGCGCCCCGCGTCCGCACCGTCCTCGTCAACCAGGGCTACACCAAGACGCCGCTCTTCACGGGCTTCCGCGAGGACAGCCCGTTCCTCATGCCGGCGCTCGAGCCGGAGAGCGTGGCCGAGGCCATCGTCAGGCAGATCCTGACGGGCAAGAGCGGCCACATCGTCAAGCCGTCCTTTGGCGCCACCATGAAGGCGCTCCGGGCCCTGCCGCACTGGTACAGCTACGGCCTGAGGACCAAGGGCGAGAACTTCATGACCAACTGGAAGGGGACGCAGGTCGTCAAGGACCTGGACAAGCATTACTCGGAGAGGGAGGGGGCCAAGGGGGAGGTTGAAGAGAGTACGGTGCTCGTGCCAGAGGCGTAGGCAGGGATGATGTGGTGTGATTTTGAACAGAGCCTTCTGATGAACATGTATAGGGAAAATATCTGATTTACTTTAAAGTTTGGCTTTTCTGTAATTTTGAACACTGAACAGTACATGACTACTGGCTGTCACTTTTCAATTGACAATTGACCCGGTGATTGATTGAAAGAAGAAAACATAGTCCAATATGCCGCAAAAGAAACGACCCTGAAAATTCCATGACCGCCAACTCGGTGAAATGCAAATGCTCAACCCTATCCTGTTACCTGTCATCATAACTCATAGCTTGGAGGCCTTCTTCCGAGCATCCTTGGCGTACTGGGCAATCTCGCCGTCGAGTAGGAATTTCGGGTACTGGGTCGATTCGTCTGTTCCGGGGCCCGAGCCCGTCTTGAGTCGCCATGCCGCGCCGTCCACCACGAGGACCTCGCCGTTGACGTAATTGCCCGTATCCGAGAACAGATAGACAGTGGCGTCGGCGATGTCGCGTATCGTGCCCCAGCGGCCGGACGGGACGCTGGCGGCGATCTTCCACTTGTCGCCCTCGTTGCCGCCAGACAGCCGGCGCATGCCCTCGGTGTTGGCGATGGCGCCGGGCGAGATGACGTTCGAGGTGATGCCGTACGGGCCGTACTCGAGACTGACGGAAGCCATGAGGGAGTCTACCGACGACTTGGCCGCGGCCACGTGGGCCTGGAGGGGCATGCCGGTGTAGTGAAAGCTGGCGGAGACAAAGATGATTCTGCCGCCGGTCAGGCCGTCCTGGCTCGGGTTGGGGTTGCGCTTGGCCGACTCGATGAGATAGGGCACCGTGGCCTTGATCGTGTTGAAGGTGCCGAGGACGTCAATGTCCATGACCGACTTGAAGCCGTTGGAGCTCAGGCCGGAGATGGGAGCCACAAAGTTGCCGGCGGCGCCAGCAATGACAAAGTCGATGGCGCCGAGCTCCTTGACGCAGCGGGCGGCGGCCTTGACCAGGCTCTCCGGATCCCGCACATCGCAGCCGCCGATGCCGATGACCTTGGCGCCCTTGCGAGCGGTGGCTATGTCCTTGGCTACTGCATCCGTCTTCTCGACGTTGCGTCCGATGATGCAAGCATCCGCGCCGAGATAGACAAGGGCTCGGGTCTGCGCACTGCAGATTGTACCGGCGCCTCCCGTGACAAATGCGACGCGGCCGTCTTTGGGAACTAGTTAGCAGAGGGTCGGTGAGATGGGGGCTGTCGAAAAACTCACTGAAGATGCCCTCCTTCCAGACGGAGCTGAGATACTCGGATCTCTCGACAGGCATATTGTGGGTGGTGGAATGGCCACAGGACAAGACGGGATCAATGTAGTCTGATGATACTGGAGCTGGAAGTCTGCCGGGTGATGGCAGCGCCTGGATCTCAGCTGTAACGGCGGGATGAGACGCCCGAGTCGCACAGTCGTAACGTGTGTTACACAAGGAGTCTTATAAAGGAAAAATACCCGCGGCTGTAGGTACGAGAGGAGACGTGCGGGTGGAAATCAAAGTCACATACAATGAATCGACTTTCGATTCCCCGTAACCACTTGTCGGTTATTTTGTTTGGGGGTATGAAATGCGCCTGGATTGTTTGAACTTTAAACGTCTATTGTCACTCGCGCACGCCCCGATGCCTCGGTTCGCAGTGGGGCCTTGGGGAGGTCAGTGGACAACGGCTGGCCCCGTGGAGTGAAGTGGGCGCTGTCCCGGGGCCTGACTCCGGGTGATGGATACCTAGGTAGGTAAATAATTACCTTCATGTAACAGTTATCGCTTATCAGCATACTGTGAATCAGACTGTCCTCACCTGCCCGAATGGAAAGCGAGCTGTATCCGTCTGCAACAGCCCCCAATTCTCGGAGCTTGCCATGGGATTTGTCCGTGGCCTGCTCAAATGGCAATGCTTTGATTGGTTTCCCCCGGATTCCCATACCTAGCCGCCGCCTGCGCCTGTTGGGCCTAAAAGTGTTAGTGGACTTGGCCTGGGCCACGCTGCTGAAGGGCCAGTGACAGTGACGCATGGGACTCTCGTCACCCGCTGTCAGGCCCCCATCAGCCCACCTCTTAGCACAAGCGCATAACCACCTTGACCTTGTCGCCTTACGTACATGACCTAACCGCTCGCGATCTTTTGATGACTTGACCAACTTCCCTCGTCGACAACCTGCACCCAAAAGCTGCTCACCATCTCAGACTCCATCGCAGAATCACCTTGTCTAGGTCAGCCTGCATCATGGCGTCGAAGAAGGTGTCCGTTCTCAAGTTCGTCGGGACCGTCTCCCTCGGTCTCCTCACCGTAAGTCATTCAAGCAAGCACTGACGTCCATCTCGAACCTCACCCCACCTCAACGGTCTTCTCCCGCGCCCCGCCCTGGTTTCTCGAACGGCATCAATTCCATCGTGGTGTTCGCCTCAGGCTTTGGAGTGGCTGCCACGGATGCGCAGATACTAGAAGAAGCATTCTATGATTGTACCCATGCTAACTCGGCGACAGGGAACATCGTACACACTCTCGACTTCCACGATTCCTCAGCTGCTCGAACTCCCCTCGGCATCTAGCGCCGCAAAGGCCTTCCGCTCCATAACCAGCACTGCGGCGACTCACCTCAACACGCTGACCGGTGTCGCCGGCTCCGCCTTTCTGCTCGCCTTTGCCCTCTCTCCGCGCGGCTACCGGCACCCGTACCTGATCTACACGTCCGTCTTCGTACTGAGCACCCGCCTGACCGACTACTTCGCCCCGGCGCTGTTCGGCGCCCCGGCCGACTTCTCGCAGAAGCGCGCCGCCCTGGCCAAGGCCCGCCGGGAGAAGGCGGCTGCCAAGCGCATGGAGCAGAGCTACGAGGTCCTGGGCGAGAGCACGAGCGACGAGGCCCTGAGCGGCGAGGACGTCTTCGAGGAGGAGGAGATCAACGGCGAGGAGGTCCGCAGCGAGGTCGAGCTCTTTGTCAAGAATCACCTGGTCCAGACCGCCCTGGCCGGCGTCGGCTTTATGATGGCCGTGGTCGGCATCTGGGGCGACGGCATCTACGACTCCGTCGGCGAGACCGTCGTCGTTGCACTGTAAGGAGGAGGAAGAATACCCGAGTAAAGAAAGAGTTGACGATTAGTTATGAGAGGACGAAGCACACATGAGTGAAACAGATTGGATCCAGGCGTTTATTTCACTTCAGTCACTAAATTAAATATGAAAGACATGGTTGTTGATGCCCAATGTGATGAGGAGTTATGGGCGGATGTTGACAGATTTGGAAATCTATCTGGTTTTACGGGTAGACGACGTATGAATTAGTTATGCAGAGGTTCTGAACATCCCCCAACTGGAAAAAAAAGATCTCGACTTATTACAACACAATCTGCATTGTCTTTGCCCGTTCTGAATCGTTTCTATATGTGATGGTGGCCCGTCAACACATCAACACTCCAGGCACCCGATTGAGCATTAGTTAGCTCGTGAAGCCACTGCCCTGCGCTGTATCAACACGACCACTGTATTGCTATTCGTCAATGAGTGTTCAAAAGCAACAGTGAATCATAGTTACCTGGAAATCCCATGTGACAAAGGTAACCACAGCAAGGTATATGCATTTGAGAAAAATGATGAGCTCTGATGCTGGTTTCATGTGACTAAGACTCGGTCAAACCCATGAGAGATGTCATCGACTGCGCGCTATCCGGAATCAAGTCATCTATCCAATCCCCAGGATGAGTTTTCATTCATCATAAATAATCATTACCACTAATAATCAATCGTGGGCGGCGTGGCCGCTTGAATACACAAGTTGCCTGAATAACGTTGGCGTGTCGGTGGACTCGAGCAATACTCTCAATCGTCAGATAGTCCCCATCCGACTCCCAGGTGAATACCTTCCCGTCATAACACTTGACCAAAATCCCTGTCGCATTTCCGGTTGATCCTTGGGACCAAACCGGATCTTTCCCTCGATATTAGAAGAGTCCTATACTGCTTTCAGAGTGCCATGCTCAACAGACTCAATCGATTCAGATGTCGTTGCACGATATATACATCTTCCTGGATGTCGGCTCTCTGGTGCTGATGAGTGTCTACCTCATGATATGGATGAGGTGCCCAAAGCCTGTGTCCAGATACACTGGAATGTGATAAATAGAAGAGTCCTTCATCGTCATGGCTGGATGTTGGTATGTGTATATATCATGTATTTTGTCGCCGTTTCGTGATAGCGAGTTCAGCAGCCTAGTGAAAGCCAAGCGTCAAAAACAAAGGCTGGGCGAATATGTCATATATGGCGAGCGGAGTTGTCGTGTTCTCAAGAGAGATCATGCTCGAGCATATATACAATTCGATGAAGTCGCAAGAAATATTTAGGCTAGTTCTCCTGGAAAACGGCGGAAGATCAAGCCATGTTCGCCCGCCCGCCCGCCTCCGGCACAATATTGGCTCGCCCACCCGCACTCGGCGCTCTCGGCGGTGGCGGGACGTCGATGACGGAATCGTCGTAGCTGCTGCTCTCGGTCGAGGTGTAGGTCGACGACGGCGGGTGACGGGCTTGGTACATCATCCGGGCGAGGCCCCACGACAGTATGGCGAGGAGGAGGATGTGGAGGCCTATGATCAAGGCGACGGCGTCGTTTGGCTTGACCATCGGTGGCTAGGCAGCAGCAGTCTGTTGCTATAATGAACAACATACTAGAATTAGTATTGTTCGAGGTACAAGAGAATGACGGCGAGTTGTTGTCAGAAAGGCTTACCTGATATGTCTTGTATCGCTGTGGTATAAGAATCATCAGACTGGACATGAGATGAGAGTTGTTTTTTCAGAGCATACGCAGTCCAGATACTTCGTACATCAATGGAAATGACACTCTCGTCGCCCAGCGGCGATGAAAAACAACTTGGGGCCCAGTCTTCCATATTATGGACGGAAGCAATTCTCGTTGACTGTTCTCAAAAGAGCTGTGTGACAAAAACTGATGTAAACAAACTGCCAAATTGAGCGTATGGCGGGCGCCTCCCAGGTTCGTGCATAGAAAACAGGGGTTGAGCATAAGCAGCGGCTATCCCATTGGTGGTGATGCAGGTGATGGAGAGTCGCACAACCAGATTAGAGACCGCTGTGGGCCTGTCAGAATTGTCAGATAGTAGATCGAGCAGTCGGTGTCAAATTGTCAATAAAAGGATGAAGAAAGGCTTCAAGTGGTTGTAATTGGCAAATTATTACACAGCATCGCATTTTTCGAGGGTCTCACGGTCAGTGGCACTGTGGCAGAGAATCTGGCAACGCTAGCGTCGTGGTGAAAATACCTTGGGAAACTTGGAATCTTTTTTATTTCGTTTCAGTCAATCATTATTCATACTGATGGCTGCCAGTCGTCTTTCAGGGTAAATGGAATTGGTATCGTCGTTGATACATGAAATCCATCACACACTTACTGCAAATAGTCTGCTCTGATACTATCGGCACCACACTCATATCTTTGCCTATTCCTTGCAGTATGGATCAGCTTGAAGTTGATACGGGCCGAGTACCAGATCATCTCAATGGTAAACGGGATCTTGTAGTACTGTTCACCTGAGTACGCTGTCCTACCGCGGAACTGCTCTGGTATCTTGTTCATATCAGCTTTCAGATCAATGATCTTTTTGCAATCTGACCCTGTAAATGAAGCAACATTAGTACTGTATACTTTATGTTTTCGTAAGCCTTCGTTCACTAGATTACCTGTCGCGCCCAGAGGAGGATATTTCGGCCTGCTTGCCCGGTCGTGCTTCCATACATAAATGGGCATCTGGAAACTATCCAGCACGCCGTTTTTGCGCTGAACAGCTCGGACGGATTCGTCGAAATAGTAATCGAACTTATACGACCTCGACTCCATGACCTCATCTCCCTAAGAAGCAAAGAAGCACAATGAGCTAAATGATAAACACGAATCAACCACAATAACTCACCCTTGTCATGAACCACTGCATCACTTCAATGCGCTCACTTCCGTGCGCACCCATGGGAACCCTGACGGTTGCTCTTGGTTAGAGGCAAAGTTTCTTTTATCTTGCGGAGGATAGAGAATAATCTCACCGTGGTCTTCTTGGATCATGCATGGCCGGGTTGTACGACTCCAGCACGGCAACGCCAAAATGATCGCGAGCTTTTCGAGATTGGATATTGATGTTGGCTCTTCTGATGTTTGGCTGGACACCAGCAAGCCCTTGGAGTAGAGCTCCGCGAACAACTGCAGTTTCGCTGGATGGGATGTCAGCCGTAAATTTTCCGCGAATATCAGAAGAAAAGAGGCAAGGCCTTACGGATCGTCCATTTTGTCTACAATGATGGCGTTGCCCACCGCTCGTTGAATTCTTGCCTTGAGATACGGATTGTTTCCGAATCCACCTGCCAGAAGTACTGCCTTGACAGCCTTGGGGTTCCCTCTCTGGCTCTTAGTGATCTGCGACTGGACCAATGCGAGGATTCGCTGAATGACAGGATCGAAAATTCGATTGACGTGAACCCCAGTCATTTCGAAAACGCCGTTATGTAGGCGCAGTTGATGGTTATCTAGCAGGCCTCTCAGGGGGACCGCCCAGGTTCTGTTAGTATTACCGTCATAGCCTTTCTTGATTTCCATCCATCTTTCCAGGGCATCTGGAAGATGCCAATCGCGCCACTCTCTGAGGTGAGAGAATCTCTGGCTCAGCAATTCCGCGAACGCGCGGTCTAGGAATGTTGAACCACATAGGTCGCCCGATCCTGCCGCAGCTTCGATGACTGAAGGATGATCGCCGAGTCCGGTGATCTCATATGAGATCAAATCCACAGTGCTAAGGTACAATATGTCAGTAAGATGTCTCGGCTTTTGAGCCCGATAAGCACTTACCCTCCACCAGCATCACATATGACAAAGGTGTCTCCAAGTGCCAGTTTCACGGCCTTCATTTTTCTACCCAGACCATATATGGCGGCAGCTTCCGGCTCAGATATGACGTGGGGTTCGAGGCTTGAGGCCATTCCAGCTCTTCGAGCGCATCTCAGTGTCATATCCTTGGCGCTCAGCGACCACACAGCAGGAACAGTGATGATATATTGCTGCGTAGACCGACGTATGACGGACTCGAGCTGGAAAGTATTCTTGATGGCATCTTCAGCGTGGTATTTGAGCAATCTAAGATAGTCCGTGACTAGCATTTCCACCTCTGCAGTATTTTGTGGTGGGATAGCCATTGTCGAGTACGTTCGTCTCAGGCCAAGCCGGGAAGCCAAGTCAGAGTCTTGCTCCAGCTTGAACCATTCGTATCGTTTCTGCGTGGGTTGAATTTCGTGGCCCCATTCCCAGTTTCTTCTGTAGTCTTCTCCGAGAACGCTTCCATTCATGTCAGTCATATCGGAGAGCTTGTGGGCAATTGATCACGTACGTCGGGACCTGTAGCTGAGTGTCGCCATTCTTCCAAGTGTCGATGACTCTCAGATCAGGGTCACTGCCTGATTGATTCTACCAAGCAGCCATGTTAGAGAT
Source organism: Pestalotiopsis sp. LF_19_12 (assembly GCA_023510015.1). Taxonomy (NCBI): domain Eukaryota; kingdom Fungi; phylum Ascomycota; class Sordariomycetes; order Amphisphaeriales; family Sporocadaceae; genus Pestalotiopsis; species Pestalotiopsis sp. LF_19_12. The sequence goes on along the minus strand of JALYBT010000045.1, from coordinate 308,673 downwards.
TGTTACCAAAAGTCATCGAGGTTAATTACCCTTAGAATTTGGGTCCAGGCCACGGCAGAATATGTAGTACCTGGATCATGCAATTCCTGTATCAGCCATTGCGCTCAGAAGCCAACAGAATGGCGCTTTTTTCACTGTGCAGGCCGAAACGAACTCACCGAAATCGACTGCGATGAGTATTTTGCGATCCGAAGCCATACTGATGAGGTTGTACAATGAATCGTCAACATTCGCTCAATACTTCGGCGGGCCTAAAAACGGTCAACCATGGCCGGGCGCACCATCTACCTATTTGTATTGCCCCCTCCCTTATCAAGCCCGAGACGAGGCTGAAGCTAACTGGATTGAACCGACCGGTGAACATGCAGCGAGGATGCGAACCGGCTCCCCAATGCACCACCAAAAGCCTCCCTGCTCGCACACCATCCCCGTCATGGTTGCTACGCAACACGAGTCGGTGTGGGCTCATAACTCGATTCTTTCATGGCAGTGAGGGGTTGTTTTCGACATTCCGACCAACCATAAACCATGCTTCATTTGTCTGTCAGGTATATCATGGCGCGAGAGAGCATGACAGCAGCAGGCTCGAGGCTAATATAGGTAGGCAGCCATCTCCAACTTGACCCGAACAATCAACAGCCGTGGCTTCCCTTGCACAATCTAGTGGATCTGGAATCCGGTTTTTCTACCAAATGCTACCTGCAGTTTGCAGAATCTTACGTGGTTAAGTTCTCGACCAATGCTTCCAATACTCGGGTGATACGACGCTGTTGCCCTAACCCATCGTGTGTTTTTCAGAGCCTTATGCACCGGAGCCTTGTTCGATTCGACAGCAGTATCACACTGCCCACTTGCATATTATTTTAAAGCATCCACACAGACCTCGGGCAGGCTCATTCATAAAATTTCAGCATCCTGGGGAACATATGAGCTCCTTCAAGCACCCATATTTTGAGCCGCCGCACACAGATTCGCGATAGCTGACAAGTATCAACAACGTCCGTCTTCAGTATGGCGACGAATGAACAGGATGAGATTGCTCGACTTCGAGCCATCAACGAGGAGCTTGAATCGGACTTATCAGAAACGCAAGACCGGCTCTTCGGTCTCACTAAGAAAGACAACGACGTGTCAGAAAAGGTTATCAAGGATGCATATTTAGCCATCATCCGCGGCGTCAACTTTTGGATCGACGAAGTGTCGGGCCACCGAGACTTCAGCTTCAGGTCGAAATGGCAGGAGCATCTGCAGAGTCGGGGAAGAAAGGAGTCGCTGGAGAAGTTGGGCTTTGACGCGCGGTATCACGATATCACATGGCAGAAGAAGTTAGGAGAGGCGCCGTCTGCTCACTACACATTCCTCTCCCTTGTTATCACGAAAACCATCCGCAAGGAGGTATTCGACCGATCAAAAACCAGTTCCACCCAAAGCGCTATATACCCATTCAGCTTGAACGATAAATCCATCAAACTCGTAGACGAGTTGCAACAAGCCATGGGCTCAGAAGAGCTCGCAAAAGGTTTGTCCTTCCATCTCCTGTTCTACTGATGATGTTCGCTGGCGTCCTTTGCTAACCTCTGATATCTAGATGAGTCGCAAGTACTTCGCTGGAGAGGAGAGACCATTTCAGCAATGGTCTCACAACGGAAATTTAAGGAGCGCTTGCAGACTGAAATCAACGGAATGCTTAAAGATCTGGCAAAAGACCTGGAGGAATGGCTTGACCCCCGAGTTCTACAAGATCGGAAGAATTCTTTGCGGCAATATGTGATCGACCCTGCCGTCGAGTTCGCGCGACTGGCGGGCTGCGCTCGCAAGAAATACGTTCTAGTAGCCGAGAAGGTCGTGCCGAGCCCAGCGCCAAATTCCACTTGGAACATCAGGGACGCAAGCAATTGGAGAAAAATTGCACCCAACGAGGCTCGGGACGTCTTTCACTGCCTGTGGCCCATGCTGGTGAGAAAAGGGACCGGTGGCCAACCAGACAATCAGCTGGTTCAGTCCACCATGATTGGGTTTCACAATGCGGACGACCTCGAGGCATCTGGGCTGTCACAGTCAGGAACCTCGAAAGAGCTGGCCAGATCGAGTAGGCCACACAGCGACGATGCGCCCAGATCGAGACAATCGACGAGTCCGACGAAGAAGCCAACATCGGCCAGACATGGCGAGCCACCAGCTGATAAAGAGCCATCGTTCTTGCGGCGTATACTGCCGGGAAGCTCGGTATCATCGTCATCATCTACATCTTGGGATGCCCGCCCCAGTAGACATGCCTCTGATGGCAGGACCTCAACGTGGCCGAGTGCTGAGCCCTCTGGCCGCCGGCCCTGAACTGACAGCACCAATGTTATCATCGGGATTCATCATCGGCGCGCTCATTTTGAGCCGGACAAAGACTACATGTGCAACCCACCATACCGTCAGATGGCCAGGAAGCAGTATTGATAGAACCGGGTTAGCAAGATTATCTGTGTTGAAGAAGTATTCAAGCCATCATCGTCTCGATACGTTCCCTTCTGAATGACCAAATGTACAAGTCATATAATTATTGCTGGACACGCCAATTTGTCTCGATATTGCAAATGCTAAGATGGATACTTTCGAAGTTATCTTTTGTTGTTGAAGATATAGTCTTGATTTACTACCGCTGATCTTGATGCGCGCAAAGCACATGACCAATGAACCTTTTCTTTTTGTTGAGAGAGCAACGCCAAACTCCGATGCAGTACGTGAAAAGCCTATTCGACACCCCAGATCCGACACAAAGAGAGACAGAGATTATTTCTTGCTCTGGGGCGCCTCGTCTTCTGCGCCAGCTGGCTCGTCGTCCACCACGTCCCTGCTTCGCTTGAGACCCTTCATCTTCCTGGTCTGCAGCTCGCCGAGGTCCTGTCTGCCGAGGTGTATTCTGCCGAGCTTGTCGCCCATGGCGTCGGTCGTCACGTTCTTCTTGGTCCTCTCCTCGAGGCCTCGGGGCTGCTTCATGGCCTCCTTGAGCATGGCTTCGTCGGGCTCCTGGACGCGGCCGACGCGGAAGTCCATGCGGGGGCCCATCTCCTCGACCTCGACGCGGGGCATCTTCTGGCCGGAGCGCTTGGTGGAGATGAGGTAGACGCGGAGGTGGATGGCGGGCTTGTCGCTGTCGCCGACGGGCTCCTCGGCCGAGATGGAGACCATGTACTGGAGGCCCTCGACGTCGATCTTGTCGGAGCCCTCGCCGCGGAAGAAGTCGAGGAAGAAGCTCTTGGCCAGGGTGTACTCGTTGGACACGGGGCTGTCGAAGGCGGTGCCGGCAAAGACGATCATGGGGCGCAGGCCGACGGCGAACTTGCGGCCCTTGAACTGGTCGATCTTGCGGTGCGTCTCCTGGTCGAGGTGGAGCTCGAGCATGTCGAGCGTCTTGTGGCCGAACATGCGGACCATGGTCAGGGTGTGGGGGCGCTTCTTGGAGCTGCTGCCAAAGACCATGAGGGAGGTGTCGTTCTTCTCGGAGAAGAACTCGAGCGACGAGGGGTCCTCAAAGGGGTGGATCGAGTTCTTCTTGGTGAACTTCTTGGCGAGCGGGACGCGCAGCTGGTACAGGTCGGTGAGGGCATCCTGCACGACCTGCGAGCACGAGGTGCCGCGCAGAAACAGGCACGTCTTGGGGTTCTCGATGGCCTTGGGGGCCTTCTTCTCGAGGGCGCGCTTGGAGCGGGCGTTGCGGGGTTTTCTAGAGGACGGCGGTCAGTCATGCGCAGATTTGCGATCGGGTTCCGTCTGCTTACATTTGCCTCAACATGTTGAAGTGTGTTGTGCGATTACTGGGCGCAAATGGTGGAATTGGTACAGCACGGCGCAGCTTGCAGGCGAGGGAACTTCAGAATAGAAAACTTTCTTATCGGGATGCGCACGATAAGCAGACGGCGGGCGCGGATTGTGGGGACTGGGGACCAGGTTTTGGCGGGGCAATTCCGCTTCAGTGCCTCTACTCTGTACACTAAATCCAGGCGCCTCCAACGTTCGTATGTGCACTTCTTGAAGACCTAGCAAGCCTAGTATGACAGACGTACTCTACCTTTATTGATCATATCCATCTGTTGACGCATCAGATATAGTACTCGGGTATCTAGCCACTATACTTCTGACGAACCATGTCAGATTGGCAGCGCCGAATCGACCGCGGGCATGAAATCGCTATTCTATGGTTTGCAAATGTCGTTATACTGTACTCGTTTTCGCATGTACTCTATAGATCTGATCCGCGGGAGGTGCAGCCAATCCGTTGCGACGTTTCTAATGTGCAGAAATAGCATAAAATCCGAGAGCCCTTGAAACAATATTTATTCTAGTTGCATGAGTTCATCTGAACTTCTTGAGTGTGCTAGCTGCTGCCGAGCCGGTTGACGGGCCAGTCCGCAATGCCATATCAAAGGCGCCATGAATAAGGGATCATTACCAATTTGTATATGATTCACAACGTGTGAGACCTATCCGTTGTCCACTTAGAGAGTAAAAATACAAAACAAAACTTCATCAAGTTTATGCCAATGTGTACCAATCTAAATATTGCTGAGGATGAAGGCTTTTTGTGCCCCGCCGCAAACCTGGTCAGCCATTGAACTGTGATAAGAGGAATTCTAGGTGGGCGGATTAGCGAGATGAAGACCCGATCTCTTGCTCAACCGTGGTTCTGGGGGCGAGTCACCGATGAACAGGAATACGAAATGATCAGCAATCCTCCCTACGATGGAGGCAGGAGACACATCCAATTCGTTGTATCGCAAGAGCAAATGACGCCAGTGGAGAGAATGGAGGAATGTTGCAAGTGCAGCTGCGACTCCCGACGGGACTCGGTCAGCAATTTGCAAACTTGTGTGTCAGCAGGTAGGTAACACGTATTGAATACACAAGGAAGAGGACGCGTCATTTTTCTGGTCCAAAAGCTGTCATTTTTGATATGTGCTTCGGGATTGATATACGGCCTTTTTGCTCGGATTTTTAGGTTGAAAACCACTACTATAGACAGCCGTTTCTGGCCATGTTCGCCTTATTCCAGCCAATGAACTCACCTGCCGGCCATCGATTACTCGATAAGATTAAGAGCACGTCTCAGTTGCCATCAGCAATCTATTCTTCCCCGGATTTGAGTGACGGATTGATTATCTCATACCCCTCAAATCAATTGTCATGCTTCGACATCGTTCCATTTTCTCCTGATATTGTTGATCATATATCAATCAAGTGACGTCACGGCTACATGGCCCCAAAAGTTATGTTGTGTATCGGACACAAGTGATAATCATTCGATCTGCAGTATGTAGCCAAATCCATGTCCTCGGAAGCCCGTGGACCAGCTTTGCTCGTACACGACTTTAATAATAATTATAAACCGAGGCTCAGAGCCGACGACTATATTCACCAACTTTTCCTTGGCTTCCTAACCTAACCAACAACTCTTCGGCGCGCCGAACTTCGTAGATTAGGCAACGTGCTAGAGTCGGTACGGTACTTACTAGTTGGGGATGATATTTCCGATTGACCAGAAGCCTCAGCTGGATTAGCTGAAGTGGCTGTCAGCCCTGCATCGACGGATCCGAGCCACCCGGAAGGCCCTGCATTTGCTGTGGAGTCGGTAATTAGCTTCAATGTTCCCCTGTCCCTCGAGAACGATGGGTCATTTCAGGCTCCTCGTTCGTATATATTCCGACCTGTCAAGACTGTTGCTGTCTCAACGGTTGTAGGCTGAAAAAGGAACGTCTACGAGACGTCTAGGAACGTTGCACCCTGATGCTGCTAGAACGTGCTTGTATATATCGGTATCGACTGTATGGTTACTTCAGCTAGATACATGCGTGATTACAACACCAGACCTCCCGATCTTGAGATTGTGCTCCGGCCAGTAAATAGCTGTCGACTATGCCCACGATCCAGACCAATGCCAGCGTTCGTCTCGATATATCCTACACTAGCCTGCCCCCCATTCGCAGCACTATCTATTGTACACAATTGATGGCGGGCCAGCCTAAAGGTAAAGAGACATCAATAGTGTCGCTCCGAACAAGCTTTCGCGATTCATTTGACAGCTTTCCCCGGTCAGGCGCTCCCGTGCTCAGTCATCCATCTGGATCATGTTCAGAGCTAAGGGGTCGAGAGAATGGTCCTGTCGACCGAACTTTTCGCACACGCGGCAATGGTTCAACAGTAGACTTGGGAAGCCAGACGGCGGAAGTCGAGATATCTTCATGCGGGACATGCAACATGTCTCCCGGAGCCCAAGCGCGGCGGCGGCGTCATCGCAGTGTGCACATTGCCAACTGTGCGGACCTTCTGAGACCTGCACTATTTTCTCGACTTGTGGTTTATGTGCCGTTGGTACCTGAAAAGCGAAAAAGCTTTGGCAGCGGAAGCCTCATAGTTGAGACATTAGTTAGGGCGGTGTGCTGGCCTATGCGCTCTCCTGTCCCCGTACTCGACCCCATTGGAGAAGACGAAAACGTCTCGCCGTATCCGTTGTTCTCTTTGACATGTTGCTGCTTATTGAGTAAAGGGACCAATCAAGCCAGTGAAGCCCCATCCCTGGATGGAAACCATGTTTGTGGTACAAGAGGCATGTAAGCTGGGCGGTGAGTGAGGGCATCCACATGCACAGGCTTGGGCAAGACGGTGTTGTTGATTTCAATATTGTCCATCTGTACCTGACTGACTGACTGTCTGTCTCTCTGCCTGTACGTTCTTGCATGGTAATATCCTCGAGTAGAGACATGGCGCGCCGTGCAGATGCAATGTATCATGTTGCTCATGGAAAGACGCGCGAGTGACATGCCGAGAAGCACTTGAGCTCTTCTGGTTCAAGCTTGAGGAGTATCTATCCGCACTTGCATGGTAATCTGCCCACTGAATGGTTAGAGTTCAGCCGCCCACAGCCATTATTACAGCGAAGCGGCTTCCGTGATGGCAATTCGTTCTCATTCATAGACAACGACTTTGCCCCAAAAGCCCATGGCCCCCTTTCACTTGCATCTGTTCATTCTGGGGGCGTAAATCATTGCCGATTTCTTTCCTTCGCTCAGGCGAGAAGGCGCTGTTGCATCACTATTAGTGTTCATCTTAGCACACTTGGTCGAACCCCCAGTCCGCTAGGAACTAAAAGGATCTCGGGGGCTAGGTAATAAGTATATGCCTTGGGTACAACCGGACTCGGATCCCAACAGCGCTGCGTGACCTCTGGCCCAGCACCCAGCAGACGAGACGAGCGTTCGTGATTAATATCGTTCTCTGGGCGTGTTACGACCAACATGTCATAGTATCGATCTCTAATGATTGTTATTCTCCGTCCCTTGGACGCACGGCCTCTCGTGTGTGACGAGTACAGAGCCTCCATATTAGACTCTGCTGGGACACCCTTCTTGAATGTTTAAAGTCTGGTCCAGTCCATCCATCTATTCTACCTAGGTATTTTAGCGGTAGAGTCGCAACAACTGCTTTGAAACCACCAGCGAAGCCTACATTACCCACATCGCGCCTCTGTTGCCCAACCCACCCCCGTCCCTTGGCCTTTTCGCCTGCGAATTTTCCATACCTGTCTGTTTACCTACTAGTAGACTGGCCTACAGCTTTCTCATGTTTGCCTGATCGGCCCATATTCTGCTTTATATTCGCTCCTGTCCCTCGCCGGCGCGCTGCTTTCTGACTTTTGAGGTGTTTTCGTGGTGGTTTTTCCTGGGCCAATATAATATACTTCCCCTGCGCCGACAGACCCAAAGCAAAAGCTTAAAGGGGATACCTTACCCTCGACGAATTCGACAAGCCTCTGAAACACGGCCCCGTCCGCCACAAAAGATTACCTGGGTTACAGCACTGAAAGGCGCTCTCGCAGCTGCGTTGCATACCTGATTACAGCTCCTCTGCTATCTGCAGCAAGCAGTGCGTGCGCTGCAATACAGATATTGGTAGTATTGGTATTATTATTGAAACTGGGGAAGAGACGGACCCACGTGTTGCCTGCTTGGCCTGCCTGTCACTCACTGGAATTCCCGTGTCGTCTCGGTCTCGGTCTCGGCCAGCCATGAGATGACTGCTCCAACTTTGACTGTGACGGCAGCTCCAACCGTCCACAAGTCACAGTCCTTCTCATGCCAGCAGCAGCAGCAGCAACATCCCTCCTCCTCCGGCACCTCCTCGCATGCGAATTCCGGTCATGCACAGCCGCAGCCAAAGGAATCCTCTCTTCTGCTAGGTGATCCGCACCAGCAAAATCAGCAACAACGCCTGACTTCTAAAAGTCTTTCCGACCTGCCAGCAGCCTTGGATTTTGACCTGCCCTCTCTGGACTTTGATACCGGCCTCGACTTCGACCCGACTCTGCCCGTAAGCCGAAAGTTGAACCTTGGTAGCTCCAATGAGAAGACTACACTCGCTCCCAACGCTGCGAATCTCGAGGGTCCGCGGCCCCGGACAGACAAGATGGGGAGGAGGAAGTCAATCTTAGGCCGCCCGCATTCTTGGGTCCCGACCTCCAAAGTCACCCCCGACAGTCGACCTGCAGCCGAAAACTCAACTGAAAAGCCGACCGAGTCTAATAATAATGCTGCTGCTGGAGCGGGCGCTGGAGGTCCTGTGAAGATTGATAAGAAGGACGCCCCTGGATCTGGGTCGGGACTTTTGCAACCGCCGTCCGATCGGACCGGCGGCTCTCTGGCCTCCCTCGCGAGACGCTCATGGATGTCCTCGTCCAAGACGCCCTCGCCCTCTGCTGCTAATGCGCCCGAATCCTCAGACTACGTGAGCCACGCAACGCGCGAGCGTTCCCTGAGTGCCTCGTCGACCAAACTCAAGAAGCTCTCCCGCAAGCGACAAGGCTCTACAAATGACAACGAGGGCAGCAAATCTTCCGACTCGCTGGGCAAGCTCGGGTCGTACCTCGGAAAGATGAAGACGCGCCCCCAGAACGGATTGTCCAAGGGTGCCACGCAAAACGATACCGATAGTGCGGCATCCTCCATCACAAGCAGCGCCCCTGCCTCGACGGCCACCAGACCTTCCAATGCGGCGTCCGATAACACGTTTCCGTCCGTTGCAGAGGAGCTCGCCCGGCCACCGAGCAATCCGCAGGCTCGCGATCCCCTCTGGTCTGTGTTTAAGAACCTCGAGTCGGAGTATATCAAATTCCAAACAAAGAAACCGGCAGAGAAAATGAGGCATGTCCGGACCGTGCTAATCCCCTTTTTGCGAGGTCACGCCTCCCACCCTTCGACCAAGAAATTGAGCTTGGAACACGTCGAGCAGAGGGCCAATATTCTACACAAGTGGTGGAATGGATTGCTGGAACTCCTCGATGGGCCCTCCCAAGGAGCTGTACCGGGCTCGGACCGCGCGACTTTGCACGAAGTGACCACGCTCGTCATGATGCGACCGGAATGGCGATTGAACACACCCTACTTTCGACCACTTGCCGATCGGAACCCCGGCGAAGGCGTGAAGCGCACGGCACATCCGCAACCGACGAATGACACGGAAAGCTCGGCAGACTCCGACTTCATCGCAGAGTCTGCAGAGCACAATGTGCGAACCATGTTTGCGACCAATCTGATGCGACAGATGGCGATCGCGGTAGACAAGATGTCGCAGCGTCACATGCCATGGAGCATGATCAACTTTGCGGGCAAGGCGTGTGCATACGCCTTCTTCTTTGTCCCGGGAGTTGCAGATGTTCTGGTGAGCCTATGGGGATTGACGGCCGACTTGGTTCGGCGAGTAGCCGACGAGTTCCAGCTTACGCGAAGAACGAAAAATGGGAGCAATGATACTTTGGCCCTTTTCCCGCCCAATATGAGCAGACTGGGCTGGACGTCTGTCAAGGGCGTGACACAAATACTACGGGAACCCACAAGACTTTCTCATGCTGCTGCAAAGATCGACTGGAATGGACCGTGGATGGCTAGATGGCGAGGCCGGGATACCGACCTCTTCTTCATCTTCTGCAAGTACTATTTTATTCTCGCGGAAGAGTTCGTACCCTCTGAGCTGTCTCTGCTAGAGAAAAGCCAGCTTCCAGCCTTTGTGCTGGTAAATGCCCAGATCCTATCGGCACTCGACTCGACGGTTCATCGGCAAGCCGCATTCAACGCCATGGCATTTCCTTCGGCGGACGGAATCGATGCCACTGCCACTGCGTTGCCCATCGCACCGAATAACAATGTGATGAAGGGAATGACCGAGAACCGATTGATTGTATTACTCAAGGACTTCCTGTCAGCCAGCTCAGTCGCCTTCATGGCTGCGCGTCATACGTTTGCCGAAGCATTCATGGCATTGATGAAGGCATCCGCGAAGCGAACCTCGTTATACGACCACAATGCCTGTTTCACCCTCTGCGATTTTCTCGAGGAATCTCTGGTGGCCTATGACGGCTATGTCGACGTTCACAGACCGACTCTGGAATACATTGACTGGCCCTTTTGGGTCGATGTGTGCAGAAAAATGATGGAGTCGAGTAATGCTGGATCTGAAGTTCGTGTGCTGTCCCTCGTCTTCTCCATCTGGGACGCCATCGTCAGCAACCCAAGCCGCAAAGAACTGGTCTGCCTGGACTGGCTCCTCCAAGAGGATATCTTCTACAAGTGGTTCAATAATTGGTGCCCCATGGTCCGAGCATACTACATGCGCCTCGTATGTTGGCGAATGTGCCGGAACACTGGGAGCCCCACTGAACTTGACCTGTGAGTCGTGATTATGCGCTGATGTGGCAAGGAAGCGACTGACTCTTTGGAATAGCAAAATCTTTACAGTAGTGAACACTCGCATAAAGACGGTCTGGTCGCATTACCTATGGCTGAAGCAGGAAGCCGAGATGAATGGAAAGGTCCCGCCCTCGACAGCGCCGTGCTGGCCGACACCCGGAAAGCGCTTCGTCATTATTCGTACCGAAGTGCCTGCCGGACAGTCTGGGCTAATGATGGGCTTTGATACATTCTCAACGCCCATGGGTCCTTTGGAAAATACTGTGAGCCCGCCGAGTCCCAGAGGGTCAGCAGAGATGCCGTCCGCCGAGCCAGCTACGTACAAGAAGAAATGGAACCTGTTTGGAAAGGTCCTCTCATTTGGAAGCGGCACGAATGGCCCCAACGATCTCGAGACTATCAGACGCGAAACAGCGGCTGCGCGTAAGCTGGCATCGCCTTCGAAATCGAGCGACTCACTCACGCCTCCAGCATCCGACACGGACAGTCTGGGTTCATCCCCAACTTATGAAGCGGTACAATACGTTTTCCGCTTCACCTTGCAGTGGCATACTTCTGGAAACTCGGGTCCGCAGGGTAGAATCTTGACGCGCCCTAGACTTCCAGCACCAGCACAAGCATGTATAAATGCGCAGACGAGGCAAGGCGATGGAAGCCCGCCACAGCTGCCACCAAGCAGGCCGGCTCCAACGAGGGCATTCTCGGGCAGCGCCAACAGAGGCCTGATCGATGGCGCCAAAAACGCCAATCCTGGTGATGTTTCACCCACAACTGTGCGCACCATGATGCAGTTCGCCGACGACGAGATATCTGTGGCAAGCAGTCCCGTAAGCCCCGTGGAACAGCGGAGCAACGGCGGACAGCCTTGGACCAGTCCGAAAATTGCGACTTCGGGAGACCTGGTCAGCCCTGTGAAGCCAAGTGGCATCTACAGGCAGTCAGCAACCTACTCAGGTCGTGCTCTGGCTGAATGGAGCACAGTGGTGGCCGAGTGCAACAGCTTCGTTGATAGAAGACGCGAAGAGGGCGTACTCGGCCTCGATGATGTCGAAGTCCCTGCCTTGGGAGTGGAGGGGTTCCGGAAGATAGGCTAGGAGCTTGCTCGATTATGGTCTCCTTCTCCTTCTCCCACACAATCGAGACTCGATATCGACCGAGTCAATCCAAGGCCCAACAACACACCTGATTTCGATTTCGATCTCGCTTGCCTTGAGATCCGACTCAAAACTGAAGTGCCTACAACGACTGAGGCCCATAGAGGGGTACTTGGAAATCGACGACCTCTTACTCTGCGCCGTCCATCCTTTTGTTGCATTCTTTAAAAAAGACATTCTGCGATAGCACTTTGAGAGCATAGCATCATCGGCGTTCTGGAGTTGGATCTCCGCCATACATTCTGCCTTTTCTTGTTCGAGCATTGCGACTACGAGCAGTTCCACCATGACAGGGAGGACGGTCAGGCAATGACCGCCACTTTTGGTCCATCTACCAAAATCAAGGAAAAACATTTTCGGTTCTTTTCAGGCAAGGGGTTCATGGTCTGGCATATGGTTCATGGTAGATTTGGTTTTCTTCTGTTGAAGCCGGAATGAAGTCCACTCTTCTCCGGTCCATGGTACATATGCGTTTGGCTTGTTCGCCCAGGCATATCGGCTGCAACTTGTATATAAGCAAATCTTGCACATCCGGGAGCGATCTCTGGCGGCCTCTGCCCGATTTTGTCAAATGTGTATAGTAGCATAGCATTCTATAAAAGGAATGAAAACAATTCGATCACATGAGACGATTTTTATGGTTTAAGTTTATTATTATTCATTGCTTGTGCTTAAGCATCAATCTTCATCCCATATGTATACGCATTCCATTGCCTCTTCCTGGGCACTTCATTTTCTCCTGCGCCCGCCCATCTACCAGCGGCGGGTCTGGTGGAGGTAGTCTCCAAAGGCGCCCAAGGCGCCGGCGAGCAGGATGGCGCCGAAGACGCCCAGCAACATGGCGGCCACGAAAGGGGGCTCGTCGGTGTCGCCGTTTGCGCCGGCGACGCGGCCCTCGGCCTCGGCGGCGGGCGCGGCGGGGGAGTCCTGGGGGAAGATCGAGTTAGTTTTATTTATAGGTAGGTAGTGAGGCTGAGAGGCAGACTTACAGCGCGACGGGCACGCTTATACTCGGTCATCGTTGCTTTTCTTGAGCTTGAGATGGTGGAGTTGGGAGGAAAAAAAAATTGTTCGTAGTCTGATGGTTCGGATGGTGTGTGAGAGAGAAAAGAAGAGTTCTTGCTCTGATCGTTGGGATAAGAAGTTTCTCTGGTTGTTTATATAGTTTGTGCGAGAGAAATGTTCTTGGCCTGATGGCTGTATTTAAATTCAAAAATTTTGTAAGCCGAGAAAAAGGTTTGCTGGCTGAATATATATACTTTTTTTTTCGGAGAAGCCACCGGAGCAGCTACCGGGACTGATTCACCGACGCCGGCTCCGGATTGTCCCCGGTGCCATTGTTTCCCGGCCCGGACCCGCGACGGGCACCGGGCCGGCCGTGTGAATCACTGGCCGGTGACGTGATTCAGAGCGGAGCCCAGTCATTTCTGGATTGTCAAACATACAATTAGAAGGAAGTCTTTGATTTAAATAGGCTGTGATCTTCCGGCCAGCTACCTTTTTTTTCAGCTTGGAAACTCCCGAAGCACAACCACCAACAATTGAGAATAACAGCCAACTCCTAGGGGACAGTGATCCTCGGAGGCAATGATTTTCCCATGCAGAGCTAGCCAGAACGCTTCTCCACCACCAGGAAACAACACGTCTTTGCCTGGGCCATCATCTCTTTGGCCCAGCCTCAATCTGTAGACGAGACCGAAGCAGCTGGTCGTGCTGACCGGACCAGCTCCCCTACACGGTCCGCGCCCACCCAAGCGTTACTCCGACGAGCAGTCGGCTGGCCGAACATATACAACCCGAGGGCAAAAAAGCCAAAGCCCGATGATCCGCTTGATTCTGTCGACTGCGCCAATCAAGTGTGAACAAAGTTCAAATCAAAGCAGATCGCAACACCTGCCGCCCTCGATGAGCTGTTCCAGAAGCTGTACATCTACCGAGACGCACTCTCTGAGCCTGTCCAGTCGTCACAAGCCGCCGACCAAGGCTCTAGAAGAGGGTGAAGGCGAGGAGGTTTAAATGAGCTAGACCGACTGGGACGGCATGAACAAGATGACATTCCAGGCCGGTCCGGACCGATATGACAGCCTACAGACCTGAGAATTCCCTTCCGATTGAGCTGGACTCGCCCAACAACCTTTCAAAACGCTGAGACATCCGTCTTGGCGGCCGTTGGCTAGCCTTCTTCTTTGACTTCAACACTCGTCCATAACAACCCTGAAATAAAAAATGATTTTTCTCATCGGAAGTACATGCATTCGCCTTGAACCGAGTGTGAACTCGGAAATGTTGTTTTTTCATATCCTGTAGAATGCAAATATTGTCATAACTCATCAATTCATAAAACAACCCTTTGTCGGAACCATCGAAATGCAAGTAAACACACACGTCTGGTGCAATCTAGACTCCAAAGTCGATGCTGGTACTTGTTCATATCCTGTAGAATCCAACCATTGTCTTGGTTCGTCAATCCCCGAGACGCACGGAAGCAACCATCATGCCCAAGAGCTGTGAACAACAATCCATGCCGTGAGGCCAGCGGTCCTCGGAGGCAAAAGGCCTAGGGTCACTCTCCATCAGGGTCGGAGTCGACTTCGAATTCACCGTGGCCGAGGTCGCGAACGGGAGGTTTTATGCAGGTGACGAGCCTCAGCCTCAAGTCATCCAGCCACCACACCTCGTGATCGCTACCGGTATACCAATTGATCGCCTTTCTCTTCAAGTACCAGTTGTTCACAATGAGTAACCTCGCCAGCCACACATTGGGGAACGGGTTGTTCCTGGCCCACGTAAACGGTGCTTGAGCACTCGTAGCGTAGTGGCGACTGCGGTCCAGCCACTCACAGTCCCAACAACAGTCCGGCTCCCAACGCGGGATCTGGCCCGGGCTCTCATCGAGCTGGTAAACGCGCCTAACCAGCGCACAGTCCGAAGGCGACAGCGGAGCAGTGATATGTCGTGCAAAGGCACAGAAATTTGGAAGGTGCGGTGGAGTATTCGGGAATGTAAAAGGACAAGTTTCGTCGTTGGGATACTCCCACTCATACCCGAGGAGCAATGTTGTGTATTCAAAATTGAGACGTAGCATGCCTTTGGCCCCGCGACGTTCGGCTACCAAGTGCGGAAGAGTACGGACGCAAGCTAGAAAAACGAACAGAATCAGCTTACTGTCGACGAGTTGAGACTGCGACTGCGGATCATACCGAATACTTCAATGTGGAAATTGAAGAATCCCATGGCCAAGGTATGGGCGGCCTTGTTGGCCTTGTAGATCGATGAGATAAGCTGCACACTTGGGGCAAGCCCCCCGGATTTCTGGTCGAAAAGAACGACCTTTCTCTTGGCTTCTGATCGCAGAGCCTCGGGCCGGGTTTTGTTCTGTATTTCTCCGGGCGGTTCGCTGGGGCTCGGGGGCCCCGGGTCCGTTAAGGGGCGGAACACATCATAGACTGGTACGACGTTTCTGTGAGTAATGTGGACCCCTCGATTCATGGCTTCTCTGAAGTTGCTCAAGTTAAAGATTGTCGATTCCATAGACGAAGATGAAGAAAAAGACGACCTTGAAGACTCGTTCCTCTTTCGTTCGACTCCATGCTTGCTTTGGTCCATGGTGATCTAGCGTTTGGCTGTGGCGACAATCTTATTGGCAGAGAGGAGAAGTGGGAAGACGAGTAGAGTGTGGTGGAACTAAAGAGAGATGCGGGAAAAAAAAAAGCGAGAGGAACGAATCGGGGGACTAATGAAATATATAGACCGGCCATACTGGGCTCTCGAAACGTTGAGCTCTAGACTACCAGGCTCATTTCAGTTCAAAGATAAGAGACCTGACGAATGAAAATCGGTCAACACATATGAGCGCTACAAACGCCAACAGTTTTGTTTGCACATAGGCCACCGTTTGCTTGAGCTTGCCTAGGCACCAACTTTGTTCCATTCTCACTATGCAGGTTTCGATAGAAGACATTGCACATCTAAAGGGGCTCAAAAGGTGATTACCTGTAAAACAAAGGGCCGAGAAGCCTGCATGATGCTCGCTGGATGGCCTTATATACTTTGAGATCTCCAGAAAAGACTTTGCTTACAAACAGTCTTGGTAGTATATCGACTCGCCACACTGAAATAGATCAGGCAGTTGCGCCATTCGTTGGTCTTACCAAGAAACACCCGAGCGTAGCTTCATCAAAAGTATTCGCCGTTGTCTCAGTGTTTTGGAAGGAACTGGCGTTTGCCCAACTGGCATACGTTTTGACAATGGTGGCCTTGGGAAAGACGATCGTAGGTCACCGTTCTGCCTGGTGATCAAAGATATTTCACAAGTCCAGGATAACAAACGACTCGCGAGATGGAAGATAATGACGCTGCTGTTGCTGCTATTGCCTGACTTTTGGGGCGTGCTGCAGGTGCCATCTATGCCAAGATCACATTTCTTTCTGGCTCATCCTTGATCCAGCTCGTGTCAAGAAGCCGACCGAAACCAACGCGCTTGTAAGCGTCATTCTCCGGGTCGTGACAGACCAGAAGGCACCATAGATAATTTGGCTCGGCTGTGTCGATAGGTGGCAAATACCATGGCTGCGTTGGAGCTTTCACCAATGGTAGACACCACAATGAAGTTGAAGGGATTTTCGGCCATTCATCAAAAGCACCCCAGCCAACCGCCCGTGAAGATTCATCCATCATCATAAAGTACCGTTCTGGGTGATTGCTGTGATGGCACCAGCTTTGGGTTTGGCCTTCCAGCGATGGACCCGACTCAGGTTTCACTCCTCGAAGCTCCTCGATAGAAGTTGGCAAACATTCAAATGGTCCATGGAATGATGCAACCTCCTTGAGTACTGTTTGTAGATGTAGTCCACCGGGTACGGCAGTAGACGGCTCAATCTTGTTGCAATAGATTTCGGTGTCGCTGATATCTTCCACCACTACTGAGGCGAACTCGATGCGCCCGGTTGTAGATGCCCACGACCACGATGGCACACCATTGCCGACATCACGGACTAGACCGTCAAAGGACGCTCCACGGCCCATCCATAGAAGGCAGTAGGGAAGGTCCTCGAGGAAAATACCATGGTAATAAGTATTTTTGGTTCTCTTTGCCCAAGCGTCTGCCAAGCCCTTGATTGCGACCAGCTTGTCAGATTTGTAGGTGAGGTCACGCTTCGTATACTCTCGGATCATAGCGGTCCATGTATTGGGTACGATGTATGCAGTTCCCACCTCATACTCACTCTGCCGGTATCCGGGGTCGCGCCCACACGTCCAGTACACACCAAAGGCTGTAAAGTGGATAGTTCTGCGGGCGAGAACGGACTCTTGAAGGACCCAGCCTCGTTCGCTCAAGGCTGACTTTTCGAAGATGGTGCTGGCTCCTGGTGGAGGAGAATATGCGTATATAACTCCGTTTGTGCCAGACGCGCGGTGAGTATACGGGAGCTCCACAAACTCAATGCTAGACCGAACACCAAACAGTCCTTGACTCGAGTTGGAAGCCGAGGAGGCGGCGATGGTGAAATCCGACTCTTCGTACACCCTGCACATGATGGCTGCTTCATGGGCCCAGTCCGAAGGGTCATCTTGGACAATACACAGGGAGTCTATCCAGATGTATTCGATGTCAAGGGACAAGCAAAGAGTGCAGGCATCGCGAAACGTCTGTGATAGACGCGACCAAGGCACTTGAGTTTTGTGCTGCTCAAGACTTTTCTTGACGGTGCACAATGGTCGCTTCTCTGGCGGACCCCAACAGTGACTTAGACTCGCGTATCGGGCCTTGAAGGGCTTCGACGGCTCGATGAGACGTACTGTTGGCGATTCAGAAATGCTCTGCGGCGGTGTGATGGCCAACAGACGTCGAGGTGCCACGTCTGGAACGCCCTCGAATCTCTCGCCAGAAAACGATTCACAGCATTCTGGGTGTTCGGCTTTACACCAATTGAGCCATTTGCTTGCGATTTCACTTGGAGTCAGTGAATCGGGGTCAAGATGCATACACATATCCCGACTGGCGACATCGCCATACACTGCGGCTGGACTGCCTATAATCAAAAGCGCGGTCATGTTAGTAGTGGCCCTCAACCAGCAGTGCCCTTTGAGACGACATGATAGACGTACCTCGCAGAGCGTAAAGCTCGACGGAGAATATCAGTCCCTCCGGACCAATAGTGACATCAAAGCCATGGAGATTGGTATCCGTCTTGGACCTGTGACTGTCCTTGACCTGCCTCAGCAGGGAGACAGGCAGCCCGGCCTTGTCCGCAGCGACGCCGTCCTTGGTGGCATAGTGCGCGAAATAGGAGCTGGCCAGGAGTTCGGCTATGATCAGGCCGCAGAGGGCACAGCTGGCATCGCCCGCGCGGTCGTAGACTTGGCTCAGGGTGCCCAGCTTGTAGCCAGGCGGCCACGGATGTCCGTTTAGGGGAAGTCGTTGGATTTCCAACCGGGCGCAGGCGTCGCAGAGCTTCATCTGATATCGCCAAATTGGGGGTGCTTGTTGCTTGTTGGTCACAGAGGTGAGCGGCAACTTCTAGGGATGCAGCTGCTGGAATCGCCCGCCATGCAGGGGTCGTCACTGCTAATACTCCCCTGCAGAGATGACAGGCGCAGCGGCTAGGGCAGGCGCAACCCCCATACCTCGCGTAATTCTTGGCATGCATGCGTTGCATCTCTTTCATGCTTCTCGTCAATTATAATCCTACCCTCATATTGTCAACTGAATACTCTCATACTTTTGTCCTGGGATGAGCAATTTGACTTGTATTACGATCGGTGTCGCAGGTATATACTCGTCAAAGACATCGCTTCGCTCCCCGGAGCTGATTATTGAAGCTTGGAAAAGCGACCGTACATACAGAGACTGGCATAATTTCATGAGGGTATAGTTATCTCCGAACGAGATCATCTACCTCGTATTAAAACGTATCGTTTCATTAAAGCTCCCTAATGGTTGATCTGGTCCGCATGCATCTCATGGATTCGAGTATACTGCGGCATCTCTGCCGGCGCCTTGTGCGCCGAAAGCTCCTGCAGCGGTGTATAACTCCCCTTTGCCACGCCTCCATCTGGCGACGCCATGTACGTCTGGTCCGCGTATATCTGATCGTGCGAGTGATTGTCGCCGACCTCGGAGAACCCTGGCGGCAGGCTCGACCACTGCACGTTGCTCGTATATTGCATGTCTGGGTGTCCTGCCGGGTCGAAGTTGTTGTTGTTTGCACTGTTCCTCGTTTTCCTCTTCCAAATGAACAGGAGGGCTGTGAGCAGAAAAAGCAGCACTCCCGCGGCCACTCCGATTCCAATGCCGACCTTGGCGCCGGTGCTCAATCCCGACGAAGATGCCGCATCTGATGAAGATGTCCCCTGAGCAGACGACCCTGTCTGCGACGAAGAGCCAGTCGCCGTGGCGCCAGAAGCAGTACTCGTCGACGTTGCTATAAATGGCGCGTCACCAGATTGTCTAGGAAAATGTCAGCGATACCGCTCTCTCAAAATGAATACAATCAGCAAACCTTTGCACTATCACGCCATACGCCTCGATCCAGGTCTGGTCAGAGGAGAGGGTCGTTGTGATCATGTCGGAGCTTTGAGTGTAGACTGTGGTGGACTCCGAAGAAATGGTTTCATATGTCACGCTCTCGATCGTGAGGACCGTTTCCGCCGTCACGAGAGAGGTGCATCCATAAATATTCCCTGCCCTGGGTGTCCTACAAACGTAATTCCTGCGCAAGTAACGTCAGTTTTTGACCTTAAATACTTCTATTTATCCTTCGAATTATGCGCGACGTACATTGGGCAGCAGGTCCCTACGGTTGTCGTGGTGCCATCTGTGCTGAGTGACGACTGGCACGCCACGGTATATCCAGACGGGCACACGGCCGGCGAAAAGTAATACTGAGGATCCCGCGTGAAGCCCGTTGGCATGCAAGACGTCGAGTCACTCGCTATTCCGCCATACGCGAACCATCCCGAGCCCACTGGATTGTCGGCGAAATGGATACTATTACATATGCTTCCTGTCGGCGTATAGGTTGTGGTGAGAGGACCCAGAAGAGTCGACGGTGTAGTGGTAGTCATGATGAATAACTGGCGACTATACGTGAGAATTCGCAGAATCGCAATGCTGGGGGCCGAATCGACCTGTTTTAATACGCTGTCACTCAATGACAAGAGCCAAGGAAGGGAAGAAGCAGAAAAAAAAGTCGCAAGAGTTGCGAAGCCAAGCGACGACAATGTCTATTTTTGAGGTCTGACAGCCAACAATTATGGGCCTCTCGACAGCGGATTCGCTGATAAGAAAGAGACCTTGTCGAGAAGAGAAAAGAGAGTCACGTTGTTTACAGGGGATATTCAGCCGCTGCTGACATGTCCCACAGGTGATGCCTGCAACGTCTCCCGGGACTCGGGGACCGCTGCCGCTACCTGACATTGACCCATGTCAGAAGAGGATGAATGGTGATGAGGAATGCTCTGCAAAAACATCCCCTTTTCCATGGCCAAACCAAGGGCGTGATTCCCAAGACCTCGAGCGAGAAAGGGATTGTGATATCACAGACAGCACGCGATAAATCATGAATGCTTGTCTCTTAATTCTCACGATATTACGACTTGGTGTTGCATTGTGCGACGGCCTCGGAGCCGATGGTGGATACTCCTAGGCCCGAGAGCGCCAGGATGGTGCCCCTATTTTATAGATATCCCTACAAACAAGTCCACTGCAGCACCACCGTACCGTGCTACGATGAATAAGTTTTAGTATGGTGAAAGGAACCTTGAAAAGTCTCTATGGAGAGTATGGGGCATTGAATCCGTGCTTGGCAAAGCTATGTAAAATATTGGTGGTAATGATTGGGCTGCTCTTCGCAATTGCTCCACGCCAAACGGGCCTGATCCATGGGTCAAGCTTTACTTCAATAAAGTCTGGAGAGTTTTTCGGAACTCAGTAACCACTCCTTCTGTGCCGCTGCCGAAGACAACGTCTGGACCCTGCTGCGCCTCTACACATTACTGAAGACCTTTGATTCCATCTTTTTAAAGTGCGTGATACTTCATAACGAGGGCAACCGGATTGCCACGAAAGGAAGAGGAAGCCTTCCTCTGCTGATTGGTCTTGAATTCGATGAGAAGCTGCGATGTTGTGCAAAGTGCGCCAAAATGCTCGAGGTTGAAAGTCGGGTATTGGTATTGCTGAAATCCACCATGGGCCGTGATTAACGACTCAGCCCTACAGACAAATGCGGAGCCATTCTTCGGACCATCTCAAGTCATCTGTCGACATTTCACATGGATGTCCACGTTGTGTCGGCAAAATTGCAGAAACGAGTCCCGGCCAGGCGCACAGCATATGCGTCGTCTTCCATGCGCCGAACTCCATTGGCTGTACAAATGTCTGGCCATGTAGCTCAGCATCGAAGTGTTCTTATTGGCCCTACTCTGTACTCTTCTCAATCATACAAATCGGAGACTTTGGCGAATGGAAGAGTGGCCAGCTTCTCTCTGTAGCACTGTGGCGCAGCTGAGCCCCCTTGTGAGATGAGAAGCGCAAAAGTCCATGAAGGCTCGTCGCCGTCGAATTGGCTCTCATCGACTGTTCTGTTGAGGTAACGCGAAGCTCTTATTTATTATGTATTAAATTTTAATCTTTACAGTCTATGCTTGCCAGAAAAGCAATACAATATCATGTACAAAACCCAGCAGCCGGTTTTCTACTAGGCGGCAATGAGGTCAATTGCACCATACGTCGAGCTGAGAGCGCTCGGCGACAAAATGTAAATGTTGATGTTCGCCGTGCTGGTTGTCCGGACCGCCAACTGGGTGCGCACGCCGTCATCGGCATGACACGACAGCGCGGATCCGGAGCGCACTGGCGACGTACACGTGATGTAAGACTGGGCGCTGCTGAGCTTATTCACGGTGTAGGCGGCGTTGGTCGACTGCGTGACCACGTACAGACCGTCGATCATGAGGTGGTTGGTGCCGTCTTCGAGGTAGAAGGTTCCGGTGCTCCACGCGGTGTTGGCGGTCTCCAGGTACAAGATCCAGCCGCCGTCTGTTGATGGCCTATACTTGACGGTCTGGCCGTTGGCGGCCGAGTTGACCGAGTTGGCGCTCGTGAGGACGAAGTTGGTGACGATAGGAGCCAAGCTACTCGTCGAGCTGGGCACGTCGCTGGAGGTGCTGGAGCTGGAAGTGCTCGAAGACGTCTCATCAGTGGTGGTGGTTGAGCTGGCCTCTGTCGTACTTGTGGTCATGGCAGAACTTGTGGTGCTAACGACCTCGGATGTCTCTGAAGAGGTAGTCACGCTGCTGGTCGAGGTCTCAATGCTGCTTGTCGACGTAGACTCGACAGCGCTTGAAGTAGTCTCATCACTGCTGGTGGATGAGGAAGACTCGACACTGCTGGTTGAAATGGGCTCAGAGCTGCTAGTCGTGGACTCGATGCTACTGGAGGTCGTCTCTACGCTGCTGGTGGATGAGGAAGACTCGACACTGCTGGTTGAAATGGGCTCAGAGCTGCTAGTCGTGGACTCGATGCTACTGGAGGTCGTCTCTACGCTGCTGGTGGAGGAAGATTCAACACTGCTGCTGGATGTAGTCTCCGCGCTGCTAGTAGAGGTGGACTCGACACTGCTCGTCAGAGTAGGCTCATCGCTGGCAGTCAAGGTAACTTCAGCGCTGCTTGTAGAGGTAGGATCGATGCTGCTGGAAGTGAATTCAACGCTGCTGGTGCTGCTCTCGATGCTGCTGCTTGACGTGGACTCGACAGCGTCACTGGTGGATATAGAAACAATGCTGCTTGACGAGCTTGATTCAACACTGATTGTTGATGTCGACTCCGTGCTGCTTGATGATGTCGTCTCACCGGTAGTCGAGTATTCTGAGATGCTTGCGGTGGCACTGATCGACGGAAGCGACATCAAGTACGACGACGTGACCACAGGTGCGCTCGAAGAAGAAACGGAGGTGGTCGTGTTGGCGATGATTGGCGAAGATACGGCAGAGATTGGCTTCGCCGGCTTGCACGGCGAGGCATCGATGCCACCAAAGAAGGAGGCGGCGATGCCAACGCCAGTGAGAAGACGCATGGTATACATGATCTGGAGCGATCTTCAAACAGAAACAACACTTAAAAGAGTGGAAGTGGTTGGTGGAAAACGAGTGCGTAATTGAAACTCATTCGAGCAACCCTGCTGGGAATAATGGATATTGCCTCAGTTTTGTATCGTCGGTAGAGGGTCGAGACTCGAAATACAAACCGTCAAGCCACATAATTAGACTAGCATGAGCTCCTGACGCTATTTGTCGGCCGGTCTTGTAGTATAAAAACTGGATGGCTGACTTAGGCGATACTAGCCCCCAGACCGCGGCGAATACGTCGGCGAATAGCCTCTAAACGGAAAGGTCCGATATAACCTCACCTGGAGGTAAAGCGGAGTTAGTCTAGACACGCTTTCCCGGGGACTAGCCAAGGTTGAGTCTCAATTTTGCAACCAATCAGCCGAGTGATCGCTGGCTTACTCGGTCGAGGAAAAGAGCCAAGAGTATCAATTTCGTTGGTAGAATAGCCAAGCCAATTTTATGTTAGTACGACAGAGACTTTGGTGTTTACCGCTATTTGCCCATCAAGTCCCTGTATCCCTTTATGAGCCCTCCCGTATGCTTGTATACACTTTGTTTCTCAAGACATTCGAGACGGTCATGTTCTTGAACCCTTCTTGGCAAGAGGGCCAGCATCGAGTTTTGGAGCAGGACTTGGAGTCGATCCAGTCTTCCTACCAGCCAAGCCACAGTATGCTCGTCATGTTTAAAAATTGCTTATACCAATCATTATAAGAACTTTGGGGATCAATATCCGAGATAATGTTGCAACAATCATGGCGGTATGTCGCAATCAGCAAGCACATTGTGACACAGTGAGGACTCTTTTTGAAAATAAAACAGTAGTTAACATTGGATTATATTCCCATCACTAGGAATAATTGGACCAAACTCCGTTTCCGTAACTCAAAATCGAAGGAATTTCAGTGACCGTCTCCTTAACCCACTATTCAGTGCAAACGGCAACCTTGATTGCACCAAACATGTCCGCAGCCCCAAGGGGTCCTCCAGCAGCCGAAAGGGCGTCGAACACGGCGCCGCAAGCGTCCTTGGCCTCGGAAGTGCTGATGGAGATCTTGTACAGAGTGTTGTCGCCGCCATCGTCGTAGTTGCGGCGCAGCGAGATGTAGCCAGGGATGGTGTAGTTGGTAGCGTCGAGGAAGCCGCAGCCGGAGCTGGTGCAGTCGCTGATGGTGGTCTCCTCGGTGTGCATGGAGCCCTTGATGTACTCGCCGACGATCTCGAGGATGTTGCCGTGGTTGTCGT
Source organism: Pestalotiopsis sp. LF_19_12 (assembly GCA_023510015.1). Classification (NCBI taxonomy): domain Eukaryota; kingdom Fungi; phylum Ascomycota; class Sordariomycetes; order Amphisphaeriales; family Sporocadaceae; genus Pestalotiopsis; species Pestalotiopsis sp. LF_19_12. The sequence continues at coordinate 284,441 of JALYBT010000045.1, read as the reverse complement.
CGAGGTTGTCGCCGTCGATCTTGATGCAGTGCGCAATGTTACACTTCTCCGTGCCGACGTCGCAGCCGTTGCTGTCGCACGCGTCCAGCACCGAGTCCACCAGATCGTTGAACTCGTCGAGGCTGTAGCCCGAGTCGGCGCGCACCGTCTCGGTCATCTCGTTGTTGTGGTCGACGTTGGTCTGGAAGGCTGAGGCGCTGTTCAGGGCCAGGAGCGACAGAGCAAATGTGGAACGCATTTTGGCTGATGGTGATGATTGTTTAGATTGAATTACGAGAAGGTGAGAGTGGGAGATTGGATGTTGAGAGATATAGGTCTTGTGTATGTGATGTGATCTGAATATGGAAATTCATTCATTGTCGAGAGGCTTGAGCAACTCTTATTTATACTCATATTCACTCTCCTGAAATGCCGTGGTCCGTCTCGATGGGACTTTTCAATCCTGTGACATGAAGTCCTGTCTGAGGCTCCATCACTGAACTATGAGTATAACTTCACCATGTTGTTTCGCTCAGCCATCATGATCTTCGTCACTACATCCTATTGTAGGTCGACAGGCACCGAGTTGTTCTTTTTTTGTATTAGCCAAGACTCTTAGTTCTGACTGCAGTACTCCAGCTTCATCCTGGCATCGAGATTTTGTAGGGTTCACAATCCTTTCTTGCATTTATACCAGGGACCAAGAAGCGGGTGCACGCGGTTTCTGGGGTAGATCATGCCCCATACGGAGATGAGAAGTATTACAGATTGATTCTTGGCGCCATGCGGGGAAGCCCGTTGGAGTAGACGAACGCGCCGCTGCCATCATGGAGATCATCCTCAGCTGAGGAAGATTCTTACTTATCAGGCATTGAGGCTGACAGCCAAGAGAATTGAAGCCTCCATCTTTCGTCATAACTTATCAAAGCCCTACCATATAGCCCGTACTCAGCCGCTTAAGCATGGGTGGTTTGTGCGAACATCCTCGAGAAATCGCTATTAATGTCTCTTTTTCTATATCGGTCGTTTTCTAGAGATATAACTGTCGATCATGACTTGAAAATATCCCCTTGTAGTACCGATACCCTTGTTCCATTCTCTCTGTCTTTCCGGTGAACCTTTGGCCCTATTCGTCTTTAGAAGTATACGTCTTGTACGACTAACGAATGCTTTAGGAGGTAGACAAAATTGTCTCAAGTACAGCGGATTGGTGAGGGTACTGACAACAAGTATGCAAAATTGGCTGTTACTAGGTACCCATTCAGGTTGTTTGGGATCAGCTCAGACCTTTGCTCAGTACCATCGATCTCTGGCTATACCTGCACTGGTTCATGAGGACCCGTTCATGCTTTCTGGTTCACTTTTCTCTCGTATGGGCCTGTCGCAACCTTCGAAGGGCTCACGCCTATTTTGTAGCGAGCGTAGATATGTCAGAAAATTTGATTACCCGACTTGCGTCCTCGCCGCCCACCTGGTTAACCTACGCACCGCGGCGGCGTCAACAAAGGATTTACTGCCTGCAGCTGCTGAAACAAAGCAGATAGTGTGCAACACGCCGACAGGTTTTCAACAGCCACTAGGCCTTCTGGCTTAGTGGTTGGGTGCGACAGACTACACGTTCGATGCAGATGACCCTCGGAGGACTGGAAAATTCTACCTCTCGAACATTGTAGCCTGCCTGCGCCACCTTTTTTTTTCTTTTTTCTTTTTTTTTTTTTTGCCTTTCCTTGTGAGTTGATCAACAGTAGTGTGCATCATCACATTCTCGTCCTGGCTAACTCTCTCAAATAAAGAGAGAAAGCACTGTTGGACCTCCAAAATTCAAACGTGGAATTGTCGGCAGTCTTCATGTCCTTGATGCTGGCCCGTGTGTGGAAATCGGCTTCCATGCGGCCGCGAAGGAGCAATCATGACCCCATCAACCCGAGGTCACGACTTTCCCAAGAGTCCATAAGACGAGCAAACAAACAAAATAGCTCCTTATAGACCTCGAATACATCGTATAACGGTACCCCTTTGTCAGACTGACCCTGCCTGACAACTGACAACTCCTAGCACCATCTCATGATCAATCTGTACGCGCGTGCTGAGGTAAGAACGAAAGGAAGTCAGCGCTCTTGGCGGCTGTAATGTGACTACGGACATGGCGATCACTATCGGAGCAGGACAGTGTTTGGGAGCTTATATGCCTTATGCCGAATTTTCAATGACCAACCTCAAGTGTCTGGGCGGGGAAGGGAACTTGTAAGCTGGCGTGGTTGAATCGATATGCCTCAATGGAGCTCAATGGAGGAAGCACTATCACTTCAGGTGACCTTCACAGTCTCTGTAGGTGGCTTATACTTGATTCAATTATGCATTATCATAGTTATTGATCTAGGAAAGTCGCTCCATAATATGCCGAGCCTGTGTCTTTCGGATTCATGACCACCTCAGACTAGGCAACAGTATCCAGCATGAATTTCTACATCTGATGGCATCCGAGTTCTGCTCGCCAAGCAAAGGCGCGTCACTGAGCACTGCGACCAGGAACATGGCAACAGAGCATGTCACAAAGATCTGTCTTGTCTCGAAGCTGGCGTGCAAGAGGTTTGCAATAGCATGGCCCCCCAAAATCTTTCCCACCGCTGCCGGAAAGGTAGTTTGTCATCTGATTGGCATGCCGAGTCATTCCACCGGCGCTTTTATCCCACTGTTGCCAGGGGCAGAGCGGTCGGAGGAGAGTGAGTGTCCACTTCAAGAACGGACCCCGATGGTGCCAATTGGCGGTACCAGTACACATATCCCAATTATTTCCGTAAGCTCTGATTGGAAAGCTCAAAGAAGTATCGAGGCTTGGCCAAACCGAGGGCGGCGACATAATCCTCCCGTAGCCTGCTTGGACTTTGAACGAGCCAGGACTCTGTGAAAGCCCAGCCCTGATTTTTAGTATGGCGCTCCTCTCGATCAGCCTTGACCGCCGCCGTGGAAAGGAAGCCGCGACTTCTGATTACCAGCAGCGCAGACATTCTCGTTGGCGTACAGGCGGTAGCGGTCGAGCAGGTCGGTGTGGGCGATCTCGGGCTGGATGCCAAAGTTGAAGTGGGCGACGAGGGCGCGGCTGTCGAGCAGGCAGGGCTTCTTGAGCTGGAGGGGGATCTTGACCGTCAGGTCGTGCTCGTCGTCGCCGCCCGGCAGGGCCAGCGCCACGCTGCTGCCCCGGATCGCCAGGAAGTTGAGGTTGTACCGGCCGTACTGCAGGTCCCAGATGCCCTCGCGGTCGCCGAAGAAGTAGCGGTCCAGGCGGCCCTCCTCGATGTTGCGCAGCAGGCTGTAGTGCTGCTGCGCGCCGATCGCCCAGCTCTTCCAGGCCATGCCGAAGGCGTCGTAGGACGCGCCGCTGATGGGCGTGCGCAGGAGGTCCTCACTTGTATCCGAGAGTGGCAGCCACCGGTGGTTCTCAAATGGCGGGCCGCCCTTGTCGCCGGTCGAAAAGTTGGACTTGGGCTTCGTATCCTGTGGCTTCCAGTCGTAGCGTTCGGACTTGGGACCTTCGTAGGGAGGAAGTAGTGAGGTTCGCCAGTCTTCTGGTGGGCCTTCCTGCTCAGGGGGGTTGACGTCTGGCAAAAACGGGTGCACGGCGCCATTATGGTAGTGGAGGAAGCTGGCGATGGGGCTGTTGATGATGTTTCCTGCAATATCGTGCGCTTCGGGGTGCTTAATGAGGGTCTCGATCATCCGCGGAACGGCATCGTCGTCGATCCACACAATGTCGTCATCAATCTTCAAGTAGATCGTGTCGGGATCTTGAAGAGATTCCCAGATGATATTGAAGCCTCCCCAACCATGAGCGCCATTTGGCCGCTTAACCTCGACAGTCTGATATTGTGGTACACGACTAACGAGGTCATCCAACCATGCAAGATCCTCCTTGTCGTCAGTATTGGTCATGAACAGGACATTATCCAGGAGACCTCCGTTCACAGCCAGATTCTTTTGCAGGTAGCAATCGAGAATGTCGACGAAACGAGCACGCCCATAGAAAACGACGCCGGTAATATTGACTCCAAGCGGCTTCTCGAATCGGTGCTGAGTCGTGACCGTCTCTTCGGTAGTGACCTTCACTTCGGTGTGAGAAGTGGAGTTGAGAACGATGTTTTCGGGCTGAGATGGAGATTCGTTGACCGGCACTATTGATGGAGTCGGAGTGTCGAGTGTGTCGAGGGTCGTAATCTTTACTTCGGGCTGGGTCGGAGAGTCGAGTATTTTGAGGGGTCCCAGGTCCTCGTCCGGCAACGTTGTACCAATTATAAAGAGCAGTAGCACGACACAAAAGCCGATAAAAGCAGTCTTCAACTGCTTGGGCGAGAGCGAAGCCATGTCAGGCTGGTCGTGGGAATGTGTTGATGGAAATGAGCGAAATCACGACATGCGAAAGAGAAAAAGAGAGGAAACATTGGATAACAGCTCGACAAGTAAAGAGATATTGACCTCGAGATTACTCGGCTACATTCTATCTGCACCTTGATGTTGCAGCCCAACTAAACGATTCATTCATTAATCCATTCCAACCGCTGGAACACCTGGAGCTAGGGGCGATCACTGTTCCAGACAGAGCCGTGCCATGTACCGAGGGCGTTATCAAGGGAGAGAAAGGGGGTTCTCGCTGCCGAAATTGCCAAGAAGCGGTTAGCTGTTAAAGTTAGCTTCGCGTCGATTGATCGTATCGCGTATCGCAGATGCGGCTGAGGGACGATGCCATTCGGTAGCTTCTTCAGCTGCTCGCTTGGGCGACGGGAATGTATGACCTTGCCAAATTGGGTCGAAGGCCGGGACTCAATTGGTTAGTCTCGTAATCTCTTTCGGGTCTATACCAGTCTAGAGAGTCTAAGTCGACAGCCACGAGTTATCCACTATTTACTCGTCGCTTCGAGAAGTCGAGGCTCGGTCAGAGTGGCCATTTCCAAGAGTGGGCAGCCCCTTGTAGGTGAACTTGCAGGACCCCGATGATGCCGCTGGCAGATCTGAGTCTTTAAAGCCGAAGCTGGAGCGCATTTCCCATGTTCTGCTTGCCCGACTATAGGAGTCAGGCTAACCCGCTGAATAACCTTTAAGTATAAGTTGGCCACTAAAAGCTTACCCTGGGCAACTAGATCCTGCGCCGCGCTGGTGGTGGAGTTTGGAGAGAATTTCCAGACACGAGAACTTCGTCAAGTTGGATATGAGTGTTCCGCCACATCTCGTATCCTACGGGATTCGTTTATCTTTAACCCATTTGACCAATGTATGATCATATACCGCGGTTTGTGCCCCTGAGACATGCTGGCAGTGACGAGCTCTTCGTGTACGGCCAATGCAGTCTGTAAGTCTTGGATTCAGGCTAGCGTTGCGAAGAAGCACATCATTGCACGGTATGCCATTCTTGCGACTGCATACGAATGCCCGATATGTATTCTTCTGCCTCGAACGACCAATGGATTCAGGTTCTCATCAAAATGGGTCCAGCGTGTTGGAATGCTGATGCCTGTCTTGTTGTTAGAGGTGCCACATCTAGGGATGACTAGGGGTAATCTGTCTTATTACCTAGTGCGTCACCTCGGGAAAAACGTGTCATGGCGCAAGTGCGACAGCAGTCGTATATCAAAGTCAGGTCTGTATGGCAATGGTTGGATGATTCTAGGTTGACATAATCATGTGCCCACATTGTCCTGTCGGCAGGTATATAAAAGCTAGCTTGGCATGAATGTTGGAACAGGAAAACTAATAATAACGACCAACGCTGATCGGAGCTCTGCTCGGATAATTTGAGCTTGTTTCCTGATGCAATCACACGTGTTGGTCTACTTGCTTGCAATCATGCATGAGGGTAGTATGCAGCAGGATGGGGGCCGAATCCGTGCTCCCATATTCTAGCAGACCCCACGTGCAGTATGCGAAACCATCGAAGTGCATTTAGCAATTCCCATGCTATTTTCTTTTGCCACCGAAACTTTGATCTAACATTTCGTGAGCGCTGTTATGCATCATTAAAATGCCCTGTCTCTTGCTTTCCAGTAATATGAACATAACGAAGAAAATTACCTACGGTACGCGAACCTTTCTAGGGCCTCAAGAGTACGGATGCTAGCAGCTATCATCTGCACATGTTGCATGTCAGAATGTTACCTTTCTATCGGTCACGGACAGGGAACATAGTATAGCATGCAGATCATGGGCACCAACAGCCTCCTTGCATAGATATTCCTTGCACGGACTGATAATAATGTGGGTACGGCCAGCTCTCTCAACCTACACAGCTTTTTATAAACATCAATGTTGGCGATCACGAAAAGGCCAAGAGAAACACTGATTGTAATAAGGCTTGCAGTCGATGCCATCTTCGAGCACGCGTCATTTCTTGCTCGGCCTCGACTTTTCTTTTCACATTTTACTGCCGTCTGGCCATGCCGCTGAAGCTCTGCCATGTTACGACCGACGAAGAATTCAAATCCGTGGTCGAAGTTGAAATCGAGGCGTACAGCAACCCGTACAATGGCGTCTTTGAGATCACCAGAGGAACCTCGCAAGAAGAGTGCTGCTCTCGTCAGCTTTCTTGGCACAAGAGCGATCCAAGCAGCCACTGGCTTTATGTCATAGACGAAGAGAGTGGCCAGGTCCTTGGCGGCGCGCAATGGAACATCCACCGGATCAACCCATATGAGGTGCCCCAGCCCATGCGCACCGCGTACTGGCTGCCTGATGGTAAGCCCCCATGCGATCTTGTCACGTTGATAATGCGCGTTAACAGATTGCTTCTGAAAGGTCCCATGAAACAGATAGGCGACCAGCTCATCCGTGATCTGAGGACTCATCGCCCGAGCCATATGAGCAAACCACACATCCGTGAGTGTTCCATTATACATAAGTGGGTGCACACATCTTCTGACTCAACGGCAATACAAATAGTTCTCACGTACTGTTTCGTGCATTCAAGCCACAGACGAAGAGGAGCGGCGAGCCTGATGCTCAAATGGGGCACTGACAAGGCAGACGAGCTTGGCCTGGAAGCATTCATCGAGTCCACCGACATAGCTCGCCCGGCGTATGAGAAGCATGGCTTCCGCGTCATTGGTGAGCTCAACATGGATCCACAGTCGGAGAGCAAGAATGATGAGTTTGACGCCGTCAGAGAGAGGCTTGGGTGCCCGATTCACGGATGGATAATGAAAAGGGACCCGAATTCCTCAACATGATGTGACACGATGTCACAAAGGTCGAATGCACTGGATTTCCTGCCGAAGAATTCACTTGGTGACTGCAGAATGTGGCAAAATCGTAAGCACAGTACTCTGTACGTGGCGGTTGTACATAGATAGCGACTTCCTCCGGCTTCCCTCCAATGGAAATATAGAAAAAGAAAACACTCTCTCCATATCGCAGGTCGCACCATTCATGCAGTGTCTCAGCCTCCGTAAGCGGGGTGAACAGTACAGGACTTTTTGTCTGGCGCATACAAGACCTGCACGGGGCTAATTTCGACCAGTACAGTACTCTGTAACCTGTAGATAGCTAGCTGTAGCTATCCACCATCGCCTGAAGTCCCCGTGGAGGACTGATGGTAAATTCGCAGGTTTCATTTTCGACGCCTCGAGCTCAGTAGGCTCATGTTGAAGATGCCGTGATGGAAAAGTGCACATTTCCTTTCGTTTTGAATGATGATCAACATTTCCTGATATGTCAGTTGGAATCACTTGTGAAGGAATTTCTTGCCTTTTCGTCTTTCGCATCGTTATCACAGCCACTGAAGCAGTACCAATCAGCCAGTTGCTATTTTAGGAGTCAAGTTGTGCGAGCCCACACCAAAACAAGTGTAACATTACAAGCCTGAAAGTGCTGGGCTTTGTGATGAACTTCATTTAAAGAGCCTGAACTGCCCGACCTCGAATCTTCCAAACACTGACAGAAATATAACACTTTCAGAGAGCCACACAGTAAAAATGGCAATGAACACAACTTTCATTCTGATCATCACAAATTTGCTTCTGGGCATTGCTTTCGCCGTCGGGCATCATTTGTTTTACGCATCTCTCAATGGCGAAATCGTGGGCAGCCCATCTCAGCAGGAATGGTATCTACGAATAGGTACTGGCCTCTCGTTCCTCGTACGAGCCCTCTTATCCGCATCCATCGGGTCGGCATATATCCAGCTACTGTGGTATAGTGTGAAATCCACGGCGACAAGCCTCAAGGGAGTCGACGCGCTCCTGGGAGTTCTCCACAATGTGTGGGATTTGGCTGTGTGGGAGCTCTGGAGGACGCGGCCTATTTTGACCACGGTCGCATTGGCGATATGGTACGATCCATGAACGAGAACTGATGCGCGATTAGGACTTACTATACTCATGAGATAATAGGGCCTTGCCTCTCGTTGCCATTGTGACTCCAGCAACCCTCGTGGTAGGGCCTGCCGGTGAGATGCGAGTGGACAATGTCACCATGCCGGTACCAATTCCGGACTATGCAAACCCTGTCAAATATGCGGAATGGGAATCTGGAGGTGGCCTCTTCTATCAAGGCCCCTCTGCTCGCATCAAAAAATTGCTGTCTTCAGTTGCCTCGTCAGGGGCGATTCTACCCGTCCCACCACCATTTCCAAACGCTTCCTACTCAATAGAGTTCTATGGACCTTCGATTGCTTGTCAGAATCTGGACAACTCAACATCTCCCTTGTCCGATTTTATTAGCGACACTGTGCACAACTTTTCGTCAACCGGTGGGACCCAGATGGGCTACATGGGGTTCCTCCCTTTTTGCTATGAATCAGGTGTAGATGATGACAGTTGTCCTGGTAATGACACTGCTGCTGCTATTGATTCATTGCAGCATGAGATCAACTTTACAAGAAACCAGGTTGATTCGTCGCTTTACCCTTTCAAGCAAGGCTCCCCAAAGTTCTATGTCGTCGTACCAGCTTTCGCCTCCTCTGCCTCTGCAGATTACACAACAATCATGTGTGAGCCATACAACTCGTCGTATTCGGGCGAAATCACCTTCAACAATGGCCAGCAAGCCTTCAACATCTCAAAAAAGAAGCTGGAACCAGAAGCAGACCCCGTTGGAATTTGCGAGACGGAGAGCATTAATGACGATGACGACGTCCTCTATGACCTCACGCGTCCATCGCTCTGCAAATCCCTTGTGGCCCATACATCCATCTGGGATGCCTTGGTTGGGATGCTGCTGGGAACGATCGTAATATCGCACTACGGCTATGCGACTTCCTCGCGGACGACAATCATGACATCAGTTCTTGTCCAGGCTCGCGAGATGCACTCGCAGTCAGTGGCCGCCCCGGCCGAAGAACCGATCAACATAGCGAATATAAGCATGGCTGAGGCTTTGGAGGAGGTCTTCACCAATACCACCCTGAGCTTGCTTAGCGACTCATACTTCTTGTGGGTTAATTTCCATCAAATTGGAGTCGTTTCCGAGTTAATGTTGTATGCAGACAGAACCAGACAGCAGCTTCCGTGAGGAATGTAACCGTTCGGTCACCTCAAAATGCATACATCTATGCACCGCGTAACCTCTTGATTGCGTACAGTCTGGGATGCAGCATCACTACCGTGGTAGTGGTATTTGGACTTGTGTGCATATACTCGGCATCTGGTTCCTACGCGACTACATTCTCGACCATTCTGCGAACGACGAAGACCCTGCAGTTAGACACGGATATCTCAGCAGCCGAGACCCGAGGCGCACAGCCATTGCCCGAGCGACTCGGCAAGACGAGGGTAATCTTCAAACGTCAATACTCTAGTCCAAATGCTGATGCAAGCCCGGCGTGGGGATTCTCCGTCTTGGACGGCCAGGTTCAGAAAACCAAAAGGATGCACCGGGTTGCATCTTTGGACTCACTTTTGCAGACCAATGAGCAAGTACAGCTTGCATCTATCGCTGAATCTCGATCTGGACAGTCATCTATAAGAGTCGATGATTCAGGAGACGACAGATAGAGCATTTCTTCACTGGACACAATCTTTTCCAAATTCCTCCATCATCATCTCTTTGGTAACTCCCCTTGGCCGGCCGATCACCCAGTAGGTACCTGTTTGGTCCTTGCCCAGAATATGCCAGCACGACACCACGGGCGGCAAGTTCAACGCAGTCCCGTGAACTCTGACTGGGACCCCTCGACCATTCTTGGCGACCGATTTGAAGTCGCCCTTCAAGAGCCCCGCGCTCGTCCAGTTCGACATGATGATCGTGTAGCTGCTCTGATCTCCGTACAGCGGCATGTTGCCCGTCTGCTCGATCGCCTCCTTCATCACGCGACCATGGAGCGCCACCTGGGCCGGCGTCGTCTGTTCGGTAATGCTTTGCCTCACAATGTCCGCTAGTGCACCGAGACGGTTGCTATCTGCCGACAGATCTCCGGCCGACATGCGCGTGTGCAGCGCCATGACGCAGTTCTGCAAGTATGCCTTGGACGCGTTGTAGACGGCCGGCAGCCGCCCACGAACATCGAAGACGCTTAGTACGGTGACGGTGCGGCCCGGATCACTGCGTACAGCGCCCGCGCTCAATCGGGCTGTCCACGCTGTGAGAATATCGCCGTCGCTCAAGAAGGCGTCCGCGGACCCGTTCTCCGATTTTCGACTCGCGAGCGCTTCGTCGCGCAGACTACGCATATACGACGGCGGAACACTCAAGACGATGGGCACCGGGGCATTCCAACCCCACAGCGACTCCCATATGACGCGCATCAGGTAGACGCCGAATCTCCAACCTTTGCAGATGTTCCCCTGCAGAAGAAATGTTTCGATCTGCTCCTCAGCCTTGGCAGCCGTCTCCAACAATATGTCGCAGCTCAAATCTGCAGCTGGCTTGATCTCGTCTTCGCGACCGTCGAGTACGCAACGCCAAGCGTCCATGATCTCCTTCTGAGCCGACATATCCCAAGCGCAGTGCGGCCACGACAGTGAGACCGGTGTCGCATCTAGGAATGTAACGACAAATAGGCTTAGTACGGGCTCGTCCGAGGTTGAGTAGTCCTTGAAGCTGCGTGGGTTACCAGGACGTAGACATAGAGGTTCAACCTCGGTCACTGGCGCGTGGAACTTGGGACGCTCTGGATCTGGATTTGTCACAAGTTTCGATCCCAGTGCGTGTTCCGCGATGGCTACATCGTAGTGCTGATGTGCGAAGCCGATAGCAGGACGCTCTTTGGTGAACATGGGAGGGATATGTAGCTCGAGCTTCTTGTCCTTCTATAGGAGTGTGTTAGTCTTCCAATCACGCTGAACCTGGATCTCAATGTTGGCAGCGGCGATCAATCAGACACGTACATTCAAGCGTAGCCTGCCACCCAACTTTGTCCATCCCTCACGATTGATGAGCTTGGTAAGACTGATCCGTAGCAGTTCCGGATCCAGAATGTCATCAAATCGAAGGGTGGTGATAAGCACTTGTTCGCGCATGATGTCCATGTTATCCCAGAGAGATGAAGTTGCGATGATGTCGGGTTGGTCTGCAGAGGCGCACGCCGAGGCATGATCACTGCGCGCGTCCATAATGATGTGCGATAGTGTATGACTAGTCAATCAAGCTTTCTTATGCGGTCTGTGTGGCTCTTTTTCTTCAATTCGGGATATAGGTCTGCCTGTTTGCACGAAAACACATTCCCACAAGAACCATAAAATCGAAAGCCAAGTCGAGAGCGGGTCTTTTGTATCATCACTGACTATAGCTGTGCCGCGATGGTGCATACAGAAATCTGAACTAATGTAACGCCACGCGTTATGCTGACATGACCCGCCTATCAAGGCGCAAGCACATGGTCAGCTACCTGGCACCCGAAGACTTCGACACTAAAATATTATTGTATCTTTAGTAGCCCATATAAAATAAGCGAATTAAATTCGTGGGCATATACTTCTCTCACGGCTGAAAATGACATGTGATTTAGACGAGACCTGGAAGCCCCCCATTATGCGGTGTTGCGACATGGATGTATAAGCTCGATCTATACTCTGTATAGTGCTGGCCCATCATTTGACGGGATCTTCATTAATCTTCAAAAGCCATGGTCATGAACTAGTTGCTAAGAAAGTGTACTGCATTCTTTTAGACGACTGGAAGCACTATGATGTTTGTATCGTAGGTTTCACTGTGTAGTTTGTCATCAACCATTCCCCCATCTCCGGAGCGGATGCCCCAAACTCGGTGTTGCATGTCTTGGTTGAGAGCCGGACTTTGATTGAATTGTTCGATCGATTCAATTGAGAAGGAGCTCGATGATCGTCGGACTTTTATGTTCTGGAAACATCAGCATTCCGCAGATCTTCTTGTTCCATGGTGTTGATGCCACGCCATATGCCTCGAGTACCAACTCGGTCTCCAGCTGGTGATGCCGGAGCTTTGAATGACCATTGTGACTATCGAGGGGTACCGAATAAGCTATCACTGCACAAGCTGCACTTGAGTACCGCGAAGCAACATCATTGATGCGCCGGCGCCCACCATTCAACTTGCCCGGGCACCCGTGGCCAACCTCGCCAGCGCTCCGTTTGCACGGCCTGGCAGAACTCTGGGACAACTCTGGCTAAACCTATTCGTTTCACCATTGGACGGGGAGGCGTTATAATAGGTTTCAAGCATTTGTTTCAGCAACAGTTCAGTACGAACGCTGATTTACTGGTTATCTGGTGTAGTGGTTTCATCCTCCCTTCACTAATCTACTGGTTATCCGGCGCAGTGAGTTCGATCCTCCTGTAGAGTCTGTCTGTGATGGAAAAAGGCTGATTACCTGATAAATTTTCCGGTGCTGAAGCTGGGGTGGGTGGGCATAAGGGCTTCGTAAGACATTCTTTTTGCTGTTTTTTTCCTCTTTTCAATTTTATTTATTTTAATTTTTTTTCGGCATTTGTTTCGACCCCAAGCACAATGCAACATTTCAGGTGACGTTCTGTCAGCCGACATAAATTGAACGCGGCGATTGCTGAGTAACAAAAAAGTTGAGAGAGGAATCATTTTCGAGTTTGACGGTGATACCAAGAAAGGAATCAACCCATGTCTATTTCATCGCTCTCCGTTCCGTTCCGACTGTCTATTAGACAAATGCACCGTTTGCACTATTGTCATTGAATTCCCTGCTGCTAGACCTGGTTCGCGCGAGTTATGACTGTGCTTGACTCAGGACGCAACGTGACTAGGTATTGAGCTGAATATGTTCCAGCGGCATGGGACCACTCAACGCCCTGTATCCAGAATGACTTCTCCCAATCTGCGATTCTCTAGGCAATTCGTCTTTGCAGCTTTTATGCGGATTCCCGTATCGCAGCTGACGATAGACGGGGACAAGCAACGGGAGGCACGCGCCGATAATGGCAACATAGATCTCAACGAGGGTTGCGAAAGCAAAAACAACGAATTGGTCTTTCCGCGTCTTCGTGAGTCTAAACTCTTGGTCTTGTGGTGAAGAGGATCTCTTACTTGTAAAGTACACATTGTTATCAGCTTCGTAGACGCCGTGAAGTGTGACTGCGCGGAAAATACTTGCCACGCAAGTTCTGTAAAATTTGCGTAAGTCAAATAATAGAGGAGAGATTGAGATCGAATGGGGTACGCTGATGCTGTGACTCACATTCCACCTAGAAGAAAGACGCAACAGATCTTGAGTTTTTGTGCCCTTGAAGTATGCAGCTTCATGACTTCATAAACTGGCAAAGCGACGGTGACAGAGTCAATAATACAGTCAATGATAGACGTGCCCAGATAAACGCTAGGCCAGTTGAAGCATTGGGTGGTTGGCAGCTTCTGGAGTTCCGTATGCCAGACAGCTTCAAGAGGCCTGCAATATACAAGATTGGTGATGATGCATCCAATACACCATATAATAGACATCAAAGCAATTATCTTGCAACCTAAGCGAACGGTTCGTGTCGGGAACATGTACCAGTAGAAGGCCAAGGCAGATAGTTTGATCGACGGGGAGCCAAGCGTGTAGATGATATCCGCTATGTATATAGACTTTTAGATTTATGTTAGCATCGCCGAAAAGGCTCCACGCGATGGCGGGTGCTGACTGACAAGACGCAAAATGGCCACAGACTCCGGACTCTCCCCCGCCGTTGTTGCCATGCCGCGGCCCAAACCCCCTTGGAAAGCAGCAACACCACCGGCTGCCAAAAACATGTGGTGGAAGAAGAGTGCAGCTAGACAAAACCAATCATCCAGGCCAGGCGACTTTCGGATCAATCTTCTCGACCAAAATCGCGAAAGAACAAAAACAGTTGCGACAAAAGACAAAATAATGGCAGAAGCGAGTAGAGCAGGGCGTTTGTCAGAGCCGCTCTGCGGTGGCTGCGTTATAGGTGTATGTGTCGACATGTTTATGCAATACGCTCACTGATGCTTCAAACTCGAGATCTAGCTATTACGAGGACGAGTATAAATACTGGATGTCTTGATCTGAGGTGGATAGCACAAGTAAGTCCTTGTATCACTGGAATTAAGGCTACCAATGAATAGACAGCTATGGTGAATTCAGTTGTTATCAGGCTGGGAAGAGACGATTCACGTCAGCTATGTGTTTGGGGGTGGGGAGATTTTCCCGAATGAGCATGGATCTGCGCCAGAAAACCAATATTATATGTGGTGCACATGTTATAGGCGATGTGACTCGCCATCTATTACCAGGAGTATTCCACTGGTCTGCATCTGCATTACGCCCCCTCTTTCCCTTTTTTTCTCTCTCTCTCCTCCCTCCCGCTGAGGTTGTAACAAGACAGTCCCCGATGAGCTCTTTATCCTCGTGAATAGTTATGTAGCCTTTTGTACAAGGAGGTAAAGCAGCCATGGCGAGGGAGAAGTGATTTCATGATAGCTGGGGGTACATCATTAAAATCCTTCTCGCGAGAAGTGCAGGGTATCTCCAATAACTGCAGTGCCGTCAGACCGTGCTCGACAGATTGCTACATATTACAAGCGTTGCCTACAGCCTCGGCCCTCAGATCGCATCCTATTTTTCGCATCAATTACGGTGGTGTTGTATCAATGATGATGCCATGCCTGTAGTAAAAGCCAAAATACTCAGAGCTGATATTGAACCTTCGCGTTTTGCGCCCCTGAAGTTATCACAGTCTTGCCCTTTTCATCCACCAGCTCATCGGCAAAAGCACCTTTGACCAGCTGCCGGTTCTTGACCCAGTAGTACACAATCATCAAGGCAACAATCACCAGACTGCCTGCATAGATGCACATGATCTTCAAGAATCCCTTCTCATAGTACGGCGCATCGCTCTGCACGAATATGTTCTGACCAGCGAGACCTCCGAGATTCGACCCCGCCACAGCCAGCGCCATGCCGAGACAGCGGACCTGTGGGTCGGCCGTATTGATGCTGAACCATGCGTCGTTGAGACCTTGCGACACCGCGGTGCCGGCTGCGAAAATCGTCAAAATGGCGTACTTGAGCCAGGTATCGGGGTTCCGCACCAGCGAGTATTGAATCCCGGAAAACACTAGACTATAGACGCCGCAGAGGAGACACAGCGGGCCCCGGATGGCGGTCCGGTCGCTGATCCATGATATGGCAATGGCGTAGATGCACACGCCAAAATTGTGCACTGCAGCCAGCTCGCTAGCTATGATTGAATCAAAGCCAAAGTTCTTGATTATTGTAGGCATGTAGGTTCCAATACCGCCCTTTGGAGTCAGCGAAATCAGGTTGATGGCCGAGTGACCCCAGATAGCGGGATTCGTCAAGAGGATCTGGCCAGCGCGTCGGATACCAATGACTTTCAACGTGATTCTCTTGCGCGGATCGTCGAGAATAACCCTGGCACGTATGACGCGGTTTTCCTCCTCGGTGAAGAAGTTGAGGCGCTCGAGGCCGCACAGAGGTGCAGTATTGGTTGCCGTCGACGGAATGAAGAATATGAACCACACACCTACGACAAAGGTGAAGAGGCCGTTGAGGAGGAAAAGCCACTGGTCTATGTCAGTACTTGTATGCATATGTAAGTGTCGAGTAATCTCACCTGCCACTGCTTGAGCCCCGTTGATTCAGGAATCTTGAATATACCACCCGCAATGAGACCTCCAACACCAGCGGAAAAGTAGTTGCCAACATAGACAAGCGTCACTCGCATGGCCATCTCTCGACGTGGATAAAAACTGGCGAGGATGGTCAAGGCTGCTGCGAGATATCCAGCCTCGCACATTCCAAGAAGGAATCGCGTAGCATAAAAGCCTGGCAAGTTGTGAATGGCTGTTTGCGCCGTGGCGACGCTACCCCACGCAAAGATCTGGATAACAAGCCATTTCGTTGCCCCAATGCGAGACAGTACCATGTTGAAAGGTATTTCAAAGATAACGATCCCAGCCAGCATGAGCTGGTTTCCGTAGTTGACCTCATCCGTGCCGATACCAATATCCTTGGTCAAGCTTGTCGTCAGGGCGTAGGCAATATTTCCTTTGTCCAGCTGTAGCGCGAAAAGGCCCAACATGAGAGACGGCAGGACAAGATAGTCGAGTCTGAGACGCAGAATGTCATTAGCCAGAGCTCTGGGAAGAATTGGGCTGCCTTTTACTCACTTTCTTCGTACCCTCGCTTCTATTTCGGGGGACCAGTTCTTCGTGATGCCTGCCTCCGAAGATGCTGGTGTCTCATGATTTGTATCCCGAGCTGCTTCTTCAACCGCAGAATCTTTCTCAAATAGGACAGCCATTGTTACCCACAGATTCGGCACACGCGATGCGCGTACATGTATCGGTATCAAAGGGAGCGCGAAAAGACTTTAGATGCTCGCTACACAGGTAGTGATCAATAGGATCGATGCAGTCATATACCAAGGCACTGCCATATCGAGCGGACTGAATCGTCGAGTTGTAGGCGAACATGGAGTCCGATATCCCTGACAAGGACCCCTGCCCCGAGCCGCCGTCTCGGCAAGTCGCGAACGAGAGCTCCGATCGCCGAAAACAGGCGGATTGCAACACTCTTGTCAAGTATTGCGCAATATCCTTCCAATAGTTTTGGGCGAGCCGATGCGTGAACCTTTGCTCTTTGATGCACCGTTTTCTCAAATTTATCAGGACGTGTTTCGCAAGCTTGAATCTCAGTCCCTCCGCACATAGCAGTCGACCCGTCACATTGTTGCTTCTTGATCTGGTCAACTTGATTGATCCGCCAGGCCAATGGCCGGATCGACAGGAGTCAATGCATCCCATATAGATGCGTCCAGAGAGCTCATATCCAGCAAGTCGTCGGCAAGGGACCAGTCAGCCATCCAATTGGCATCAAATATGGGAGCGGGATTGCCCCTGAAGCGAGGATACGATTGAGATGGGAATTCAAAGCCTTTGTCTTCTATCGTCTT
Organism: Pestalotiopsis sp. LF_19_12; assembly: GCA_023510015.1. Taxonomy (NCBI): domain Eukaryota; kingdom Fungi; phylum Ascomycota; class Sordariomycetes; order Amphisphaeriales; family Sporocadaceae; genus Pestalotiopsis; species Pestalotiopsis sp. LF_19_12. Next base: position 267,120 of record JALYBT010000045.1, on the reverse strand, counting down.
GGCTAGTCGGTCAAAGACGGCTTGGACTGGCGGCCGCCTCATGAACTGGTCTTGCTCTCTTTCTGACGGACTGGATGCAGCTCTAGACTCGTCCTGTGATACGTGTTCAGTGACGGCTTCAATAATGGTTTCAAGGACATCGCAGTATTTATCTACTGCGCTGTTACGAGCCGCAGCGGCGAAGAGTGCGGATGAACAGACCCGCAGTTCATTAGCTGTGGCAGGCGTCCAGAGTCGTGGGTTTCTGAAGATGATATAACTAGAAATTGTCAGCGATGTGAAGGCTTTCTAGCGGCGTATACTAACCAGATAGTCAAACCGGCGGTAAAAACGTTATTGACCATTGTAAATGAATAGCCGAGACGTCGCTCGAGCCTCTGGCGCTTAAACATTTTACATACACCACCTGCTGCTTCCAAGCAAGCTGCTGTCAGGTCGTCAGACAGTGTATCGGCGGACAGAAATGGCTCCGTCATTTTCATAACCGCTGTCTCTATGTGTAGTTGGAGAAACTCAAGATCTAGCGCACTGCAGCCAGCCAGACATGCTTCGAGCTGCCGGATTTTCTTGATCAGGGATCCAACGTACTCTTGAGCACCAGGGGCCATGACTGTTCTATGGAGGCGACTGTGTGCTTGCGAATTGATTCGAGACAAGTGAATGATAGCAGTAAAGACCCGCAGATCCAACGGCCTGCTCGAGCCGTGATCAAGATCAACACCATCATCACCATCGAGTGATGTAGGATATGTTCCGGGAAACGGCAGCTCTGCGTCGATATCGAAATCGGAGATGCTGACTGGCCGCTTGAGATGCCACGCCACACTCCTTTCTATGATGTAGACAGACCAGAACAGGTGTCGGCGCACGTCTGCATCGGCTGGCAAAAGGTCTTGGTAATGATCTTTTCGGTGCATTCCAGCATCGATCGCCGTTCGCATTGCCAAGCCCGTTGAATACCAAACGTCTGAAGTGAATGATGCGCGAAGCTTATACATGATGTGCCACAACAGTCTCTCGGTCATTTGGACTGCATCCTTGTCGTCCAAACGCCTCTCCGCTTCCAGGGCTCTGGAAATGTAGAATTCAGAATGCAAAGGCTGCAATGAACCTGTCAGCTGTCGGACTTTGGCGCCGATAGCGCAAGCCATTTGCAAGCGAAACCACTGCATCGTCGAAGCGGCATCACCAGAAGAAGCTGAATTTGTGTAACCAGATTTTGATGTCTCCAGAAGGCCAAGGTAATCACAAAAGGGAAGCCGGCGATGCAAGCTCTCAAGGAATGTGACCAACAATTGTCTCTCGTCCACTGATACAGGACCGGCGCCTCTAGGGAGAACCCCCAACACGGGCATTTTTGTTGGCCATGATGCTTGCGGCGGACTATTCACTGCGAAATGCGCAGCGTTCATCGAAATTCCAGGAGAGAATGCATCAAGGCCTGGATCTGATTGTTGAGCACCGCCCACACTTTCCTGATGATGAAGTTCTTCTCCGTATATGTTTGCATTGCCGTTCAGAGAGGCCGACGTCGACGACAACCCATCGTTCGCATCGTTGGGTGAATAGAAATCCGATGTATCTGCTCCTTCATCCGCATTTGGGTTTGGTAGCTGATCATGAAGAGCCTCGATCTTCTTCATGAGCTCCTCTTTGGACAATGCGGACAAGCGGCGCATGAGAGGCGTCGAGTCCCGACTGCACGGGATGTTTGCCGATCGACAATTGGCACAGGCTGGAAACCCAACACATCGTTGTTTACGGCGGTGACACCGGGCACAAGCCTTGAGCGTTGCCCGCCGCTGCTTTGGCGGACTCGTCTCCATTGCGATCGAATGTTACACAGGAGTGATGAGCGTCACTGAGCCAATGGTCGACTGTCATTTGCCTGCATCTTCGACGTCGAGGCGTCGTGGATCGCCAGACTCGATCTCGAATTGCACAATCAAGACTAGGATGACGTGCTTGGGGTTCCGCCTGAGTGCCCGGAATGGTAGCAGGGCCTCAGCATGACCCTTCAGAATGCGGGGGAAAAGAACGAGGTCTGCAACTTTGATTGGCCATAGCGTCGGGTTCTCCTAAGATACTCTATAGTTTCCATTCTCGTGGGAAAGAAGTGAGTATAGTTGTTGATGAGCAGAAAGGTCAAGTCGTCGACGGTCGAAATGGGTTGGTTTGCTGCTTTGGAGGGGCGAGCGAAGTGCGTGCTCTTTTGTCAGCTAGAGGTAGCCAGTCACTACACGTATACCGACGAGTGCGGCGAATTTTGTCCAGATTGACATGAAATCGTAGAACGAGAAGGCTTTCAAATGGATGAGTCAAATTCTAAATTGATATTGCTTTTTCTGTCGGCTCAATGAGATTTAAAATCTTGAGGTGTCTGGTGTGTGTGATGGTGCTGGAAAACATGTGCAATGGCGACAGCTTCCACCAAAAACTCCTTGACCCCGCCTAGCATCGCTCCTTCCCGCATAGAATAGCAGTACCCGCGCCCCCCAAAGATCCACTAACTAGGTGCCAACCCCGCCCTTACAGTCCACCAAATGCCCTATCTCAGCTGCTATGTGGGTTACTGGGTGTCTGACTCCCTCGAATTTCAAGGGACATCGAAGCCCCCTACAACTTCTTTTCTCTCATCATGATGATGGCTACAAACCCGAATGATACCAATACCATCGAAAGCACTACAGTAATCAGCTAATGTTGTTTCGAGCAGGTATGGAAAGTTCTTACCATTCGAAGCCAGGAGCGCCTGAATGTATGCGTTCGCAACCAGACGCCAAATTGCTTCAGGCAGTTTCTGGATATACTCGGTGTTGGATATAACGCGCTTGATAATCTTGCCGTCGTCATGTCAACCCCCGTGCTATACCAAATTCCCACCGCGGTCACTCACCTCTTCTTTGCCTTCTATACCGTCCAAATAGGTGTCCAACAAGGAGCTCGTCCTGCGGTTGATGGTTGCCGTTGACAGGCTGGAGCCGATCAGTATACCAACATTCTGCGCGAGGAACCACGACGAGCCGGCTATCGCGATCTCAGACTGCTCGAGGCTCGCCGCAAGATGCACAAAAGTGGTCGACTGCATGATGCCCATCCCCATTCCAGGCAGGGCGACGAAGACGGACTCGTACCACCTCGTACTGCCGCGCCATCGCAGAAAGATGATCAGGAATCCGACAAATCCAACTACGTTGCCTATTGCCGTCATCATCTTGTATTTCTTGTATCGGGTGATGAAGTGGCCGCAGAGAACTGTGCCGGACGCGTTGCCTACAACGATGGGAAGGATTCTGGTTCCCGAGATTGAAATCGATTCTCGGCCGGCGACTTGAAAGTAAATGGGAATCGCATAAAGGAGCTGTTTAACAGATTGTAAGTGCCTTTTCCATCTTTCAGGGGCTACATTTGGGAGACTTACACCAAATTGTCCTGCAGCTTGAAAGAAAAGGACTGCGTATGATGCCAACACATCTTGATTAGTGAGGAGCTTCAGAGGAAAGATCGGCTCCCTGGCGTAGTACTTTTCGATGGCTATAAAGGCGAACAGGGAGCCACCGAAGCAAGACACCAGAACGGCCGCGAGCCATGACCAGCCTCCTTTTGTGGCAATATCCACGGACAGCAATCCGGAAACAATGACTCCGACAAGTGCAAACGCGCCAGCAAAATCAATGCGTTGTAACGCAGAAGCATTGTTGCTGTGATGCCGAGTTTCTAGCACGTTACTAGGCCTAGGCTCCGGGAGCTTCCAAATGACAAGAGCGAGGCCAACGATGGCCACAGGGAACTGTATGAAGAAGGGCCTAGGGAAGATCAGCACAACTTCAGCGCAATCAGTTCCCAAGGACTTTGTGATTACCATCGCCAACCTACGCTGCCGGCTAGCCAGCCTCCGATTGGTCCTCCTATAGATCGAGATATCGTTGCAGTCAGATTTACATATGCCCTATAGCGGGCGATTTTTCGCAAAGGGACCAAGTCTAGACCAGTTTGTCAGCTCTGGCCAGGGACGTATCTTCACGGCTTCTGACCTGCTATCATAATCGACGTCAACGCAATCTTCCCTGCACTTCCGATCCCGCTGATAGCGCGACCGAGTATAATGTGCCAAAAAGTCCGACCAACCCCGCTGGAACAGTCAGCATTCTCAGATCAACCATGAATGACTGCGAGTGTTTCGAAATCTTACACAAGAAGACACCCCGAACCAAAAACAAGCCAGCCAAAGATGATGCACTTCCTTCTCCCGTATATGTCGCTCAGCTTTCCATACTACGCGATTGTCAGCACAAGATGGCGCAGGCACGGTCAGCTGTCTTACCAACGGTTGACTGGCAGACTGCGACAAAGTGTAAGCGTTCAGTATCCAAGCTGACGAGGAGAGGGCGTCAAATTCAGACGCAATGTGCTGGTTCGTGGCAATGACTACAGAAGAGATTGATTCGGACAAGAAAATTCCTGGTGGTCTTAGTTGCTTGGGTGTTGAAGCATTTGTATCGACGCCGCTTACCGAGAAGCAGAATGGGAAGCACCATCCATAACACGACAGGCTTCAAATCTTCTTCATCGTTCTGAGAGCCTCCATCTAGTTCAGGACATTCATATAAGCTTCCGCGGACGATTTCCTGAATATGTTGAGATCTTGCTTACCGGAAGATTGAACATCGACCAGCAGAGGACTTTCATCGTCTGATTTCACAACGACTTGGACAGTTGATGGAGTTGACATTGTGTTATGTCAAAAACGGGGGTCAATTTGTCTTTTTCGTGAATTGCCAAGTAAGAAGTGGCCTGGCGGTCGGAGAGAAACTCGGAAACGTGCCAACATTGATTGGTACATCATTGTGTTGATACACGGTGGGTACCCGAGTATGGTCGCACGTGTATACATTCCGATTGAAAGCCTAGCAACCCTCTTCCTGCAATGACCGCTGCCGACGGAGCCTTTCGGCGATCGGAAGCTGGGGACGCGGCGATCGGACGGACGGTAACGGGACCCACCCGCCGGCACACTGGACTATCATTGGACGACCTGTTTGTGAGTCTACAGTCTACGATAAATGTGATGTCTTAATGCAATTGCAGTCTTGGGATAACTACTGATCTACTACCAAGTCTTTGAATACTGGATGAGACCGGCCGACGATGTGGCAATTACTATTTGTGTTATTCGTGTTTGGTCACCTGGGACGGTGTGCCAAACCAAATATCGTCTTCATCTTGACAGACGACCAGGACTGGCACATGGAAAGTGTGGACCACATGCGGTACTTGAAGGTAAATCACCCGTACCACTCTGATGTCTGTTTCGCGATGCTAACGGCCGAAAGTCTTTGATTGTAGACGAGGGTCTCACCTACAGCCAACATTACTGCACCGTCGCGCTGTGCTGCCCATCCCGCGCCTCGCTCTGGACCGGCAGGGCCGCGCACAATCACAATGTCACCAACGTCGCACCGCCACACGGGGGGTACCCCAAGGTCGTGGAACGGGGCGTCAACGACGACAACCTCTTCCTGTGGATGCAGGACGCCGGGTACCAGACGTACTACGTGGGCAAGCTATGGAACTTCCACGCCGTCGACAACTACGACAAGCCGTTCGCCAAGGGGTTCAACGGCTCCGAGTTCCTGCTCGACCCGTATACCTACCAGTACTGGAACGCCAAGATGACGCGCAACGGCCGGGAGCCCGTCAGCTATGCTGGACAGTACTCGCCCGACGTCGTCGCCGAGAAGGCGCTGGGGTTCCTCCAGGACGCATTGACACAGGAAGACCCTTTCTTTCTGACGATCGCACCAATCGCGCCGCACTCGAATTGGGTCATCGAGCCTGAACGCGACCTGTCGTACCTGGAAGAGCCCAAGTCGGCGCCTCGCCACCAGCACCTCTTCGAGGACTACGTCATCCCGCGCACCGAGAGCTTCAACGCCCCTATAGCGGGTGGCGTGAGCTGGGTCAAGGACCTTGAGAAACTCAACGACACAGTCATCGCATACAATGACCACTACCAGCGCCAGCGCCTGAGGGCTCTTCAGGCCGTCGACGAGATGCTGCCGCGGCTTGTCCGAGAGCTTGAAGACGCTGGTCAGCTGGACAACACGTATATTTTCTACACGACTGATAACGGCTATCATATCAGCCAGCATCAGATGCACCCGGGCAAGGAGTGCGGATACGGTGAGTTTGTGCTGAGAAGCAAATAGACTGGTCAACCACTAATATGACGGAAACGCTGCAGATACGGATATACACATCCCGTTCTTTGTGCGCGGGCCCGGCGTCCCTCGTGGAGAAGCCGTGGACGCGATCACGACGCATACGGACGTGAGCTCGACACTTCTGAAGATCGCCGGCATCTCCAAAACGTTGGACGGCGTGGCGATGCCCTTGGCCAACTCGTCAGACGACATCTCGACCAGACACGAGCATGCTACAATTGAGTACTGGGGAATGGTAAGTATCTACCAGCCCTACGAGAGTCTGAATAGCATCTGATGACTTTGCATAGGCCGTCCCAGAGGGCGACTACGGCGGCCGCGCCGATAAGAACAGAGAAGCGGGCAACTGGGAGAATATTTACCGGAACAACACATACAAAGGCATCAGAATAGTATCGGACGAGTACAGCCTGTACTATTCGGTCTGGTGCACGGGCGAGGCGGAATTTTACGACTTGAAGGTAGGGCGTCTTCCCTGATCTCGGAGAGTAGAGACCAGCCAGGCTAATAACGAACAGTCGGATCCGTTCCAGACCACCAACATTGCAGCAGCGTGCTCGGCTGCAGGATACCAAATCGCAGGCAGAACCATGAGCGAGATTTTGTTGCGGCTGAATGCTTTGGTCATGGTGCTGAAGACATGCAAGGACACGGCGTGTACGCGGCCATGGGAGGTGCTCCATCCAGATGGCAGTGTACGGAGCCTGAGTCAAGCTCTCCAGAAACTATTCGATAGTTTCTACGACGATCAGCCGCAAATGTGGTTCTCGGATTGTCCTCTTGGATACTTTGCTGGGGTAGAGAACCAGCAGCCGATTGGCGTCTTCACCGGCCAGACCGAACTATAAGACCGTAGATTCGACGCCGATATCATATTTCACAGCCATGCAAGGAGGCTTCGTGGCTGAAGTTAGGCCGAACTTACCAGTTTATTTCGTGTCTTCACCAGCCGTTGTGTTGTAAAGTTTTTGGCGTTCTTTCGAACCAGATAGCGCAGGTCCTTCCATTTCACTATCTTTGTATCCATCCAAATCGATACAGATATTGTATCCCGTATTCAAGTTGCTTGGTCACCTCAAGTTTGAACGGACCAATTTAGTATCATCTCTCCGTTGGGCAAATGTTCCGACTCAGCCTCCTCATTATCATTGTCACACTGTGATTGTTTGGTCCAATCCATTATCGTCTAATTATGGGTGTAGGAAGTGCCATTTGAGATATCTGGATCAATGAACCAATTACTACTCTTGAAAGAGGTCACCATAGCAGCAACGGTCATCTACAAACCAGTGCCAGTGAACGTTAATGCAAATCGCCTGGATTACTGATCCATACTTACCTAAATGAGCCGATATCACATGCAAACTGCCTAATGAGGTCTGAGTGCACTGGGAGCTTTGCTGGTTTCGAAGCACGTAATAATCATTGTAATTCTGATAGCGCGTGAAATGTATATAAACTCAATAACTGTCTAGGGATAGTGCCCACCTTTGCTTCAGCTGAAAAATGAACGCACTGAAAGTTCCCCAACGAGAGAAGTTCTAGAATGTTGATAGTCAATCCTTGGTCAGTCACCCGACGCGGCTCAGCTCAGCTCCGCCTTCCAAGTTTGACGATATGATGCTGCCCGTAACTTTCCGTAGCTGAAAGCCAAGGCATTTTATAGATTGTGTCTATGTACGTGGGTGCCTAGCTAAACTTTACCGGCGTCAAACTTTTGTAAGCAATGGTCGATTATTTCTCAAAGTGAAACAAGAAGATCGGTCTGGCGGGGTAAGTATGTTTAACATCACAAGAACAAGGATCTGAGCTATACTGAGGTAGACAGTATCTTAGACATTTGGACCGTCCATCATACAACACCGACGGCTTGGAACTCTTGGAGCATTAGTGACGATGCACCCTGCAGCCCCTGTCTGAGACAGGTAAATAGGGCATTCTGGGGTCCATGGCTTGGGGTCGGTGAGGAGGTTCTCAAGTATCACTACTACATCGAGGAAAAGTAAAAGACACAGGCTTCTTTTTTGGGCATGACTAAGCAAATATGTTTTTATGAGGTTGATAGCTCGATTCGGACCAGCAGCCACATTGGGTTTACACAAAGAACCGAGAATATCGGACAGGACAAATCAAGGGATAGAGCCTTCCCGCCAACGCACGAGGCAAGCTGGAAGGAAAAAGGTGGCAGTGTCGAGAAGGTAAGTAGATATAATGTAGTTGTGCTAGGGTCCATGGAAGGTTGAGGTTGAAAGGCTTAGTGCAGCGTACCTAGGTAGGTAGGTACCTATAGTAGCTCTCAGTGGTCACTGGTGGTGCATGGCTCAGTGGCGGTTAGCACTTAGGTATAGCGGGGAGTATCCTAATCATCGCAATATACTAGCCGCCGCAACGGTATTGCAATGTACAGCCTTCTTCAACATGGTCAAAAGTAATAGCTTGAACCTTTATACTCAGCCTCCAAACAGCCAACGTTGAGCCGTCCGCTGCTGTAGGAATAAAGCTCATATATTTAAGGTCCTTTTGCTGATACCCAAATCATGAAGATGGCGACCAACCTCCATTCATCCTCTTTGTTTTTCTCATCGTTCAAACACTCATTGCAATCATGGCAAACTCTGCACAGATCTTCATCTGCGTCGGAAAGAGTGGAGCAGGCAAAAGTCATTTCATTCGCGCGTTGGGCGGTCAAGTTCCTGACTCCGAATTGCGCGATGACAAGCACTCCGTAACATCAGAGGCAAAGCGCTACCCACTCAACCCACCCAACCAGAACATTTCTATGATCGATACTCCAGGATTCGATGATACTCGCAATCTTTGTGTAGCCGACCGCCAGAAGATTGACTCTTCGCTGTGGGTTGATGATCAAGCAAACCAGCGACGTCTGCTTGAATTGTTGAACAAAGAGGGAATTTCCTATTTTAATGGTATTCTCTGGTTCGTCAATGAGGGAAAAGCCACGAATATATTACATGCCCAAGCACAATTTATTCACAGCCTCCTCACCGCGACCGCGACAAATTCATCAACGACCAAGTGGGATCATGTTGTCGTGATGCTCAAAGGTTCTACAGAGGGCCCTCGTGGTGTTCGAGCTGCAGTTGAAAAGGCCACATCCAATGCCGAGGCAGCCAAAAGACTGGCTATCGTCACCGTCAGCATGGAGACTCCTGAACAAAATCTCCCGGGTTCTGATGCCCACAGGGTATTCTTGTTGAAGCAGTGGACTCCGGTTGGAGTCTGGCTCCGATCCCCACAGACAGTGGCAGAGGTTCTCCAGTTTATACCATGTCGCTCACCGATCAAGGTATGCCATTTTCAGCACTTTTTGTTCCTTGGAGTTAATCGTTTCTAGTGGACCAATCGGCAGGACAGCTGTGAAGACTGCGGTCAGACCGGAGACTATCGGGCGTTCTATTCATGCCATGCTCAAGTGGAACGCTGCCATCTCCCAACCGATTGTCACCCTGGCTACCTAATTCAAGTTCATGGCCCGCGTGATGTAGAAGATAGGGTATCTTCTACAGTCAAGAAGGCCATACCCATGGTCCTGATGAGTACTGGAGCCATCGTTGCGGCATGCGCTGGAGCACCCATCGCTATACCGGCTTTGATAAGTGCACACGCATTCCATTGTGTACTGGGAGGGGCTATCCTCGGTGGCGCCGGTGGCCTCTTGAAACCACTTTTACCCAAACCTGGGCCTTCGCCATCCGCACCAACGCCCACATGTTGCATCACCGGAGAGACAGTGCCACAGCATGATTTTGACAGGATGAAGCATTTGACGACACTGAAAGGAAAATGCGAAAAATGCGGCAATGGCGCAGCGACATCTGAAGGTTGTCTCTATATATGGACCTGCTGCCTGCAGAGGCTATCGGTCTCAGAGAACCAGATGGAGATGCTTGACCGTACCTTCGGTGATCCATGTGGAACTCGATGTGAGGTCACTACTTGTGATGGACTCGACGAGCCGGGCTGCACACGCAGATGTCGGAGTTGTCTCCGATATGACCAGCCTAGAGACACTGAGAACGGAAGGGATTTTCTGAGCACTGGCTGCGGACGTCCCGATATTCATGAGAAGAAGTTTTCGTACTAACATGATTTATGTCATAAGAAGGATACCGCATTGAGATTCGCACGACTTGAAGCTCCTCTCCTTTCCTGGATTTCCCATATAGCTCTTCAGCACCTCTTTTTTATAGTTGTACCAAGTTAAAATAGACACTCTCATTGATGTTGCTAAATATGCCCGAAAGCATGGAATTCTTCTCTTGACAGCAAATGTGAATCAGTACAACAGTCGCTTCTGGCGCTTACTTTTGATCATGCGCTATTTGTATTTCTACTGGCCTTGATGCACTTAGCTACCAGCAAGATAGTAAGTATGACCTCTGTACATCACATCAAAATGTTTTATATCACGTTATTTGTGAAAAGACGAGTGCAGTCGGGTATGGCACGATTGAGATCGAGGCGTCTTGTGAAAACTTCAAAGGACTCCCAGAGAGTGACTCAGACACAAACGTACTTGTAACGCGTCGAGAGATGCGTTTTCATTGACTACAAACGTCACGAAAACATGAAAATGGGAGCATAATCAGCTATCTAGTGTTCACCTAGGGCAAAGAACTCGAGTTTCTTCCCCAGAAACCACACACGGAAAACTGTATGACAGCTTCAAAGTATTGAAAAGAATCGTTTGTACTGTGGAAGCCAACTAATACATGAGGTGATGAAAATTCCAGAATGTCGCTTCTTTATAAACCCAACTCTTTGATGAAGATATCAGCCGCCTTTTCACCAATGACCATGGCAGTATTGGCCGTGTTGGCCGCCACATTCTTGGGAAAAATGCTCATGTCAGCAACCTTGAGCTTCTGAACCCCATGCACCCCTAGATTTGCATCGACGACACCTCCGGCCTCCAGAGGAGCCATGGCACAAGTGCCAAGAGAATGCCAGGTGGTCCCGACATTCTCGCGTGCCCACTGCTCGATAATAGCATCATCTTCGACCGTGTACTGGATGTCAGTCACATTGGCCAGAGGCTCCTCAATAGTGATCGGCGCAGCTTGCGAGTCCTTGGAGAACGGCGGGTGGGCAGCAGCGATCTCGCCGCGATAGTTTTGCATACGTCTGACGATCTCGCGCTGCTTCTTGTACGACCAGACATGCTTCTTCACGTCGATAGGGTCTTTGAAGAAACCCGTAACGAAATCTGCTGCTTTGTCGGGGTCGGAACTGTTGATGTGGATATGGCCTCGGGAATACGGGTAGACAGTGAATGCCGAGATGGCGAAATACTGGCCCGGATCAAGGCCTGTCGGGTCGCCGGGGAATCTGGAAGCTGTTAGTAAAAACATTATACACCGCGTCCGAGACGAGCACATACCCGCCCAGAAGCGACATGAGCGTCATTGGCTTGTTGGAGTTGCTCTTGAAGTCCCGATCATAGGCCTCCTGAAATTCCAACCCGAGTGCAGCCACGTCTGACTCAGTGGGACGCAATTTGCAAGTCACGTCCTGAGCGTTCCAGCCCAAGATGCTGCCGTTGGTCTTCAAAAGCTCGCCAACGTCGACCCGGCCCTGAACAATGGAGTCGATCGTCTCATCCGGGCGCAGACTAGACCGATACGCGTATGTGAGGAGATGATGGTCCTGGTAATTGGCGCCTACGCCAGGGACATGAGCGACCAACGGAACATTAGCAGTCTCCAGGATGGACGGGTCGCCTACACCAGACCTCTCCACGATGGACGGCGTGCTGAGTGCTCCGGCGGCGAGAATTACCATTTTCGAGGCTTTAACGCTGCGGGTCGAAGTGTCACTCTGGAATTTGGGATTCCCTCTGAACTCGACGCCCGTGGCCGTCGTGCCATCGAAGAGAACTCGCACAACCTGACTTTGGACGAGCAGATGCAAGTTCGGAAACTTGTTGCTGTCATTCAGTTTTGGATGGAGATAGGCGTGTGCCGTATCCGACCGTCGCCCGTTTGGGCCAATAAAGCGCTGTGCTTTTTGGACACCGTTATTGCTGTCAAGATCCTGGAGGTCGTCGAACTCGGAGTATCCGACTTGCGCAGCAGCAGCGATGAAATCGTCTTGAGCTCTGTCGGCGCGGTAGGTTCCTCCAGAGACTGCAATTGGTCCACTATCGCCATGAACGCCCTTTGGATCCCGCGCGTGATAATGTTCAAGCTGAAGAGAAATGAGTATCCGGAAGGGAAAATCGTGTTATTGAGATTGGACCCAACATACCTTCTTCAAGTATGGGAGAATCTCGTCAGCAGACCAGCCGGGCATATTCCAAGAGTCCCAATCATGTCGTTGCGCTCGGCTGTACATCATCAGGTTGATTGAAGAGCCCCCACCAAGAACGCCACCGGCAGGTACCGAGAGCTGCCGGTCGGCTATCTGTGGTTCCTTTTGACCATTGTAGAACAAAGTCGTGGTACTGGTGGGCATCAAAGCACCCAGAAAGAGAACCGGGTGGATGATGGAGAGAACGTTCTCATTATTCTCGCCGCCTTCGATGACCAAGACTGAAAGATCGGCATCTGCTTCACTCAGTCTGGCGGCAACAATGCAACCGGCCGTGCCGCCTACAACCAGTCAATCAATTGGCCTCAATATGGTAGCCTGAGTCTCTTCGATTGTTCCGACCGGCTCGATACTTACCACCCACGATAATGACATCAACTTCCTCGAGGTCTTTGGGTAGCTGCGTATAGACGCCCATTTTGGCAATTCCTGATGCAGCAAGACAGAATACAAAGTGCAAAATTGTTGCAAAAAGGAAGACCTAAGATTTCAATCATGATGAGCTATGCTGCTACTACTCAAGCAAGAAGGTTGTCTGTTGGGAACGGAATTGCTTGTTGGTGTTGGTCCGCTACGGAGTGCAGATGCATGGAACCCGCAGCTAACAGTAGAGTTACAGCAAAACAATGGAGTATGGTCACAGTGTCCTAATTTCCGTCTACATCACGGCTTCAATCCTGTGATCATGTTGCATCTCCATGTAAAAATAAATAAGGCGAAATATTCCGAGATTTGCGAGAATGCGAGATAGACGACATATATACTCTACCATCTGGAGCAAACTGAGACGAGAAACAACTTTATTTACATACCACATTCCTGTTCGGCATTGACGGCCCTGATCCTGGTCCATTAGCAGTACTTTGTATAGTGGAGACGCCGATCGCCTTGAAGTGCCGTGAGAATGCGCCAATCATGGAAGCATCCGAAATGACCTTACTGCACTAAACCTAGCACTGTCAAAGCTCGATCGCACTTCTCGACTCGACCCCCAGATTATCAACACGTGCATTGAATCAGGGTCGCTTTGGAATGACATGGTAAAGATTGATATATGTCTATAGCATCAAATAGAAGTTCTAGACGCCGTTTGTACCCAAGTTCATGATCAATCGTAAAAGTAAACGCCGTTTGTTTCCCATTCTATGACTTTGCCAGGGTGTAACTCCCTTTAGACGGTCTCGACTGGCTTCAATTCTTGCGTCTGCTCGTACGAAGGAGTCGTGGGCCCACTCTTCTCCAGCCGAGACTTCCGAAATGCGACGTAGAAGACCGCAGCAGCATAGGCAGCAACAAAACTATTGATTTCATGTCAGCAGAGGCTCCAACAATTGTCGGTCAATAACAATAGTACGAACCTCGTGATGATGGCAAAAGCCACAATGACCCAGTTGAGCGTGCAGCTGGTGGACACGCAAGAGCTGACGTTGGATGCAATCGCGAGATAGGCGATGGCGGCCCAGAACAAAATCTCCAAGCAGTTGAGGATCGTGTTGGCCTTGAGGCTGGCCCATCTCCTGGCGCGGGACCAGTGTTCTGTGATGAGTTCATATGCCAGAATGACGAGCGACTTGGCACCCTGTATCCGAGGTCAGTCAACTATACTTGGTGCACGACTATAAAGTGTGTGCCACATACCATACTTAGAGCCATGGTGTCGTTCCGTCTCAGCTGGCCGCCCTTGAGAAAGATGCGGACCACTGCAAGGATGATGACCGTCAAGACCAAGAACAGCTGGACAAAGTGGATGGCGAGGACATATCGCGAACTCAAAAACTGGGTAATTGCCATGGCTGCTGCTCTTGCTGGATACTGATTCTATAGTGTTGCGATTTGTTGTGATGGCTGTGAATGTGCAATTCTATGATAAATCAAGTATGAGTGTGGATATGAATAAACAAGCTTAATTCTAGTTGTGATTTGGATGCATCTTTATATTCAACATCTCACTGTGAAGCCAAGAAGATATCGGAAGTCGCTATACTATCGTTATCCAGCAACATGAAGCTATTCCATGAATTCCATGATACTCGGATCAGCTCAGCCTCTCTCTGAGCTAGAACTGTGCTAGAACTCAGATAGTGAGAAAAAGGCGTTCCTTGGCTAAATTCGGTTCAAATGCTGATTGGCCGATCTGTGCAAAACGTCCTTAAAAAGCCACAATCAAGGTTTCGCATTCTCTGCTGGCGATGAACTGAATTTTCTCTGCCTTGAACAACGCGAGGCATGACGATTATTTCAAGTCGACACTGCCTCAATGTTTTTGACTTTTTGCAAGTTAGTGAATTGAGTATTGTCGTCTGTATTTAGATCGCCGAAAATGCCCCCGTCTCTTCGGTCTCGGTTTTTAGGCATCGCTTTAGACCCCGCAAGGACTCTCTCGCTCTCGCGTTCAGACTCACCTGATTGGTCAATTGTCCATCACAGGTCTGAGTGACATAATGCGTGCATCGGCGCCGGCTTGTGCTTGTACTTTCGGAACCCCTAATTTCGACTATACTACACGCAGGGCAGACATAGACAATCGATATATATTGCGCCGTGCCCAGGACTTTTGATGAGACTATCCCATCACCACCACGCCAATACATCTCCATTCCATCCATATCTCACAATGGCTCTCCGAAATCTCGCAGTCGCTGCCGTCGCTCCAGCACTTGCTGCTGCTCAGGCGTTGTCGGTGCCCTTTGTATCTCTGTCCGAAGGCGCCGCATGTGCCTGCACTCAACTGAGTGCGACATATGGCAGCAACACGATTTTCAGCAACGACACTACTTACGCCACCGAGATCACCGAGTTTTGGGATATCCGATCGGACTTGGCTCCGGCTTGCATCTTTGAGCCTGCCAATGCCGATGATGTTGCCAGCGGTCTTCAGATCCTCGCCGGCTGCGGTACTCAGTTCGCCATCCGTGGAGGTGGACACATGAACGTGAGTTTAACATGGCATTTTGTTTAATACATGCCTCTCTTAATATGTTCTGCTGCTGACCATTTTTCAGTACCCCGGCTCCAACAACATCAATGGCGGTGTCTTGGTCTCCCTCAGCCTTTTGAACACGACCTCTGTCAATGCCGATGACTCTACAATTGAAGTTGGCCCTGGAAACCGCTGGGTCGATGTGTACGACGCCCTCGACGAATACGGTCTCTACACCATCGGCGGTAGACTTAAGACCATTGGTGTGCCCGGACTAACCCTGATCGGCGGATTCCACTACTTCATCAACAAGTATGGATTCACCATGGATAACGTCAAGAGCTACGACGTCGTCCTCGGCAACGGCACCCAGGTCGTCGCCAACAAGACCGACAACCCCGAGCTCTTCTGGGCGCTCAAGGGAGGCGCCAACAACTTTGGACTCGTCACCAAGTTCACGCTCCAGGCCTATCCCATTGCCAACGTCAGCGTCACCCTGCAGAACTACAACGAGTCCGCGGTCCCTGCCTTCATCCAGGCCACGGTCGACCTCGTCAACAACGACGGACCTGATATCGCGGCCGGCTCGGTCATCACCATCAACTATAACGCGACCACCAAGGAGGTCGGCGCCCTGCTCATGGGTATGCAGGAGGGCACCGAGTCTCCTCCTTCTCGCTTCGCCTCCTTCTCGGCCATCCCTGCTACCTCGGTCGTGAACGAAGTCGTTTCTCCCAAGACGTGGCACGCTCAGTTGGATACGCCCAACCAGCTGTTCCGGTACGTTAGCACCGAGTCCTCGAGCATTGTCTTCTCGGCTAATATTTTGATTTCTACAGTGTCCAATTCGCCTCCAAGGCCATGATCCCAGACTACGACCAGCTCTCTGCCATCTACAACGGCTGGAAGGACGCCGTCGACTCCATCGCCGACGTTGAGGGTCTGTATCCCACGTTCGTCATGAACATTGTCCCCAAGAGCGCCATGAGCGTCGCCAAGAACAACGGTGTCGGCAACGTCTGGGGCCTCGACGACTGCCAGTCCCTCGTTAGTAAGTAGCACCGGGCCATACATTTGCCATCGTGCCCTTTCAGTGGCTAACATTTATCGCAGTCTTCCAATTCTCGACCGGTTGGGCCAACGCCGATGACGACCTCCGCATGACCGCGTGGTCCCAGCACCTGATGGACTACTGGCACCAGGACAACCAGCTCAAGGGCCTGGCCTCGGAGTGGGAGTACATGGGCGACGCCGGCGAGTTCCAGGACCCGTTCGCCAACTTCCCCCGCGAGAACGTCGAGAGGATGCGACAGGTCCGCTCCGACTACGACCCCCTCGAGGTCTTCTCGCGCCTGAACTGGGGTGGCTTCAAGCTTTCCCGCTAAAGTGGCATACACTTGCCATCTCCTTGCCTGTACAAAGAACCTTTCGATACATGTGCATAACATACTTGTCTGGATGAGAGACGGCTCAAGCTGCCCTGAGCCTGTGGGGAAACAGCACACCAGTCTCTCGTGCGTATTATTATATACAAAGATTCATTTCACATTCTCTTCTTTATGATCGCATATGTTATGTTTCCATCTGCTTCTTTTCGTCTTGTGTAGATAATTCGGGCTGACCTTGGAACGAGTTATTATCGTATCAATAACACTCGGACAAAGTCCCGCGTATCTCACCACCCCTCGCCTTGCAAGCCAAATCCGCGCATTTCCTCGGCAGACTCGAGTAGGCCCCGCACGCCGTCTTGTTAGTCTCCAGCGCGGCCAGCAAGATGACAACGGCGATGGAAGCCATCATGACGACACTGTAGACCTTGTACCACGTCTGACCGGCACAGGGAAGGATGGTCGTCGACGCCTCGCCCCATACGTAGTAGAAACCGAAGATGGCGATGGTGAACCCCAGCGCAAAGACGTAAAAAGCGCCGGCCACGAATGCAGACGCGGTTAGCGGCAGGCCGGTCGGGTACAGACATGGCTTGATGAATGTCCACCAGACGGCGATAAGCCAGCAGCTGATGAGCAGACTCAAATAGAGTATCCGGAAGCATCGACTCGGCCAGTAGGAACTCGAGCGGTACCGCACTACCAGCTGGTCGTCGACGCCATTTGCGATACACAAACTGTCAACGGACTGCTTCCAGAGATTCGCCGCGCCACTTGGCAAACTTTCCGAGCGCCGTGTCCCCACAGCCCGCCCAGAATGCACAAAGTCCGACGTCAACCAAGGCGCTGCGAAGAGACGCAACAAGCCCATGATGGACAGGGGGCCAAACACCCAGTCCAGGCCAAAGTATTGATTGTACATGACCGTGCCCGCGGCCCCGCCGACAACGCAGACCAGCGACTGGACGCCCTGCATCGTGACCACTATCGTCTTGAGCATCTCGGCGGACAGCGGGCACACAGTGCCCCGCTCCGGCAGCAGGGTGCACAGCGGAAGCGCCCCGAGGGCCATAGACTCGGATCCGTCCCACCCGCGACAAGTCCAGAAGAGGGCGTTGGCTGCGGCGACGTCGACGGGACCCCATTGACCGCGGGCGCGGATGCGTCTATCGACGATGGCCGCGTAGCGACACAGTATCGTCGTCGGGTTCAAGATGCAAATCCTGTCATGCCATCGCGGCTTGGACGATATCAGGACGGAAGGCGAAGGGGCGCCCGCGAGGATGTGTGCAACTAGTGGGGCCAAGCAGAGCGTCAGAAGAGATATCCAGTCGGCGAAAGAGATGTTTTGGCTCTGGACGCGCAAGTTCTCGACAGCAAGCATTTTGATCAGACAGCAAAACTGTACAGGGAGTATCGTTTCAATAATGGTGTGAAGCTGAATATCACTTTCTTCCGAGTAATGTGCGAATGAGCTGACATCTGTTCATGATAACCTTCTCCCAAGAGTGTTCACATAGGAACCAAGAAGGGTGAGTGACTGCGCAATGGGATTCGCCGTGGTAATGGATAGACGTTCAACAAGTGCTTATATACACGATTGGGATGATATAGGCAACCGAAACCTGTCAAGCAGCCACCGCAATTGACCGAAGATGCATCGCATTAGGCAATGTCGTGTAACAATACCTTCTACAGCCCTATCGACGTGCTGCGAATTAGATGCACCGGCTGCCAAATCTTCCATGAGCAGTTCCACATGGACGACGCATCTATTTATGGACACAGCCAATGAGACATCAGACCCTGCGTGTTCCGATCGGTTCATGATCTGACTATGCTACAAGCGTGAGCACCCCTGTTTCCTGTCAGCCTACACGCGAGGATCTGAGTCGTGTCAAGCCGTTCTAGGGTCAGCACTAGAAAGTCGATTGCAAGAACTGGTTTTGAGATGAAGCTGTTTATCCAAGGCCATTATTGAAATGGCTACCCAGATGCACAGAATACAAAACGTGACACTGGGCCCCTTGCGCTCCACCAATAAAGACACTCCCTCCTCCAAGCTACCTCCTGCTCCAGACCAGCGGGCATCGCTCGGGATGTAACATCTGCAGCAGCAGCACGGGAGCCGAGTCAGCCTCGATCTGGTGCAAGACCCTCTGACGGGCGGCATCGGCCGTCTCCCCGGCTTCGAGAACTGGATCGACGCGCCAATCTCGGAAGAGCGTTGCTATCGTAGCGACAGATTCGACCTGCGAAAACTTTCTGCCAACACAGTCACGAGGGCCACCGGACCATGCGAGGAACGTGCCGCGGGTTGGAGTGACAAATTCTTCAGCGTCGATTGTGTCCGCAAGTGAGGTCGCGTTGGTAGACGCTATGAAACGAGACGGGCGCCATTTCAGAGAATCGCCGCCCCAATATTTCGGGTCTGTCTGCAAAGACGCATAGCTCGGCACAATCATTGTCTTCGGCGGTAGGACCAGAGTCTTTTCTCCCACGGTGAAAGTCTGTGGCGTCTGTGTGTCCACCACCTTGGACGTCGGAACGGGCGTGTAGAGGCGAAGCGTCTCGTAGATGACAGCGAGGCACCGCTTTAGGCGGGGGTAATCGGAGTACAACCACTGATCCGGCTCGCGGTCGCCCATGA
Source organism: Pestalotiopsis sp. LF_19_12 (assembly GCA_023510015.1). Classification (NCBI taxonomy): domain Eukaryota; kingdom Fungi; phylum Ascomycota; class Sordariomycetes; order Amphisphaeriales; family Sporocadaceae; genus Pestalotiopsis; species Pestalotiopsis sp. LF_19_12. The sequence goes on along the minus strand of JALYBT010000045.1, from coordinate 247,608 downwards.
CATGATGGATCTCTTCGGAAATCCAATCCTGGACGGCAGGATTCGCCGCCAGGAAATAGAGGGCGAAAGTGAACGTGTGAGCAGTGGTGTCATGGCCGGCGAAGTTGAACGTGAACATGTTGCCGTATATCTCACTCTCCGTCAGACCGCCAAGCGTGGATGCCGTAGCTTCGTCTTGAGAGGCCCGAACTAAAGAGTTCATAAAGTTGCGATCCTTAGAACCCCCTTCTGCGAGAGATTTCTTTTCATCCTCGTAGACTTGGGTCAAATGCTTTTGGAATGAGACGCATGCCGCATGAACTTGTCGAAGCTTTCGTGGAAGCCAAGGTTTCGCAAGAAAGTTTCTGCCGAGCGCAAATATCAAGACACAGTTCTCGAGGATCATCTTCAAAGAGTCCTTGTAATTGATTTCAAGATCGTCGGAGACGCTGGCTGCCTCTTCGTCATGGCCTTCGAACTTGAAAGACTTGCCGAAACCAGCCCGGGACATGACCAAAAGAGACAGAGTTCGGAGGTCATCCGCAGTTGACCGCACAGATGATTTGGAAGTCCAGTAACGGAGCACATCCTGGGCCACGGTGATGCTCTCGGTCCAAGCGACAAGGTTGGTCTGGTCATTGAAGGAAGAGGCCGTGATTCGGCGATGTTTCAACCACTGCGCTCCTTGGGCCTACGCATCATAGTGTCAGCTGCTAAGAACATTCAAGCTACAGAATATGGCAGGCCAAGTGCTGTTGGAGGCCTACCGTGGAGATGTTTGGCCCAAATACATCGAGTATCGCTGTTACTGACACATCGCGCGGAAACTCCTTTCCCCGACGCCAAATGTCAATCACGGCGTCAGGGTCAGCGACATAAAGCCACGTATTGAGCGAAGAGACGAGAATGTATGCGTCACCCAACTCATGGTGCGAGTAGTATCTGTCGGGCACTTCCCAGCCTCGAAAGTTGTAGCGCGTGAAGCTGTTGTTTCCGAGTCCAAATGGGAGCCGCTTGATCAGTGAGATCACTCGACGATCGACCACCAACCACAGTGGATTGACGTGATCAAAGAGGATGATTCGGACCGGGACGCCAATCTTGCGAGCTCTGATGTAGTTCCGAAGCAATGAGGCGCTAGAGTGCAGGACTGCGCCGGTCACCAACAGCAGTATTGCCCCCAGAATTGCCAACAGGCCTGCCATTCTATGCAGGGACTTAGGACTGTGCTGTTCCGATGATAACAGGTAGAATCATCCAAGGATATCCGAATTCGTTTCTTGATGATGGAAAACGGCAGAACAACGGATGATACGTGTGGTTGGATAGAAGAGGGAGGATTTGGGTTGTGGTCAACAAGTCGGATTGAATTCGTAGTACTTTTCACAGGGCTAAAAGACACCAACCAACAACAGCTGGGATTCGATCGCATGATGCAGCTGCATGAAAGTCGTTGGGGGCCAACGGCTACCCTATTTGGGACAGAATAAGATACGAACAAGTGCGCACTCAATTGTACCCATTGTACCCCACGTCAGATAATTGATGCATCGGAACAACTTTCGAGGCACACATGAAATTTACTGCGTCTTCGTGTCACCTTGATGCAATGTATTTCCGCCAGACACGGCTTTCGTGACCAAATCAACGTCGGACTCAGAGTCACATTTTTCACTTATTTGCATGTAGCAGTATGAACAATCGCGGGGCATCCCCCCAAGCTTTATTACACGTTGGCCCGGATCAATGATTCTATGACCAGCCTCCAACGTCTCAATCAAACTACCAAATCCATGCTCGCTCTTATGTATCCTTCTGATGAGCCGCACGCGGGGTATTTACAATGCAGAAAAGTCAAAAAGCAGAAAAGGCCAAACTCCAATCATCATGGTCGAATATCACGAATGCCTTCTTGTGTGAGCCAAGTTCGGTGACTTAGGCGGAAACGGAGACGGTCAAGCGGGCCTGGGGACAGACCATCTCTCCGAGGGCAGCCTGCGTGAAAGAATGCATGGTTAGCTTGCTTGCCTTTGCGATATGAACGGTGAGGGGCAAGCGGCTGTGGTGGGGGAGAACTTACGACACGGTTGTTGTCGCGGAGGCCAAAGACCTCGTCCATGAAGATAGCCAGGTCTCCATTGCCAATGCTACAAAGAGGAGTCAGCTTTTAGTGTTGCGCAGGTCAAGAGAGCTTGGACGGGTACTTACTTGACTGTGTTGGCATTGTCCTCATTGGCCATGCGAATGTGGCAGTCGTTGTGGTAGACCAGCTCGTTGGCGGCAACCTCGGACCAGCCAGAGGCCTGGTAGTATCCGTGGTGGGCACGGAAGTAGTCGGCCAGCTCCTGGCAGGACTCGAGGAGAGAAGCGGGCATCAGAGTGGTGCCGGCTACGAGGGAAGAGGGGTTAGTTCGTGATGCCATTGGATGGAATCAGTGGCGCGGAGAGAGAGAAAGGAAGACATACCACCGTTAAACTTGCAATAAGTTTGGGTATCCTCGGTGCGAAAGAACTTGGGGCGCCAGTCACCAACAGTGGTGACGGAGGAGTTGGTAGCAGTCGGAGCTGCGAGAGTGGAAGCCATAGTGGCGAGAGTCAGAAGAGCCTTGGCGAACTGCATCTTGAGGATGGGTGATGTTGGATGAAAGTTTGTTTGTTGTAGTGTGAACAAATGTGAGAAGGAAAAGTGTGTTCAAGCTGCAATGCTTGTGATGGAAGCAGGTGTGGTTGTTGGTGGACAGCTGTGTTTGTGATAAACAGTTGTGGTTGAGGTGAAGAAAGGTTCGGAAGGTCTGCAAAGTCGGGATCAGAGGGACTTATTTGTACGCAGCAGATTTCCAGAATTCTCGGGCTACTGATTGTAAAAGGTACGGCGGTTCTTGCACCGGCCAGAAAGTTTTCAATTAAATGGCGAGCGGTGTCCAGATTTTCTGCCAGGCAACGCTGATTCTGTCGGGCTGTACAATCAAAGGGAGGGCGGTAGGCAGCTTTTCTGCCAGGCGCGGCTGATCTTGATGTCCTAATCAGCCAATCACGCGTAACTGTGGTTGCCTATTCAACCAATCACGTTCAACCTTGACCCCTATAACAAGTACGTACTGTGGTGATCTGCGGTGGGTTGTGCCGGGACTTCAGGGCAACCGCACTGATTCACTGCTTGCACCTCTGATTTTACGCATTCAGTCCAAGTCACATTGTTCGTTATCGTTCTTTTGTGCAGCCCATACTTTGGTAAAGATTAATGGTTATGACAAACATACTTATGGGCAGGATTTCCTGTCGCGGTGAAAGCAAGCTAGATTGTATGATACATGTGCCATCTTTGGGTGATAGCAATAGTCCACATGCTATTGAAGGGCCGCAGTATCTATCTGAATCAGTCCTGAATCTTGATACTAGTCATGACACGACGCGCGGTGGCGGGCTGTGTGGTTCACAGCCATGTGCGCTTGTAGCAAGAAGGGATACCTCTTGTTGTATCCCATTGCCATTAGTTCTATAAGGCAAGCTTCTGCTATTGGTGCCGTCCTCTACATAGCGATAAGCATCCTCGTCGCGACCGACGTCCTTATAACCGTGCGAACCATTGATACTTGTCCAGCCGCCACCTTACTAAACGGCGGCGGCGGCGGCGGCATAAGCCGGGGAAGGATAACCGTGACCGTTAGACCCGGGGCGCCCGCGCCCGCGCCCGCGCTCAAACATGTGGCGATCCTCTTCGAGGAACCACCGTCCTTGGTATAGCGATCAGCATCCTCGTCGCGACGGACGTCTTTGCGACCGTGCGAACCATTGATACTTGTCCAGCCACCACCTTGCTAAGCGGCGGCGGCGGCGGCATAAGCCGGGGAAGGATAATCGTGACCGTTGGACTCGGTGCGCCCGCCCCCGCGCTCGCGCTCAAACATGTGGCGATCCTCTTCGAGGAACCACCGTCCTCGGCATAGCGATAAACATCCTCGTCGCGACCGACGTCTTTGCGACCGTGCGAACTATTGATATTTATCTAGCCGCCACCTTGCTGAGCGGCGGCGGCGGTGGCGGCGGCATAAGCCGGGGAAGGATAACCGTGGCCGTTAGACTCGGTGCGCCCGCGCCCGCGCCCGCGCTCAAACACGTGGCGATCCTCTTCGAGGAGCCTGGCCGTCAGTGCAGCCTGTGCAGCGTCCTATTCTCCGCCTAGTCGGTCTTGATCTGCCCCGTGAACTTTGGCGGACACTTTCCAAAAACGAAGGGCTTTTTGTACATGGAATTGCTGGCTTTGGTGTGACAGTATTTTGGCACTCGACAGAATCATTACCTGAAGTTCTTTTCGTCTTAAAGTATGGACTCATCTACCGGATAGCATAATGAATTATCTACAGCGTAAACAAATTGACATCCTCCCCCGTCTCCCTGAGCCTCCTGTTCGCCCTGCGCAGCAACATCTTCATGACGAGACACGTCGCGATCGATACCCCCGAGGAGACGGCCATCAGGATATTCGCCATGACGTACCGCGGGCCGTCCGACGACGGGAAAAAGTACAGGCTCCAAATATTCCCGAGCTGGCTCAAGAGATTAATAATGGCCGTGGCGCACGCGCGCTTCTCGGGCGTCTGGTTCAGCGTCGAGCTCGCCCAGCTGAAGACCATGGCGTTGGAAGAGAAGCAGCCGCAGATGTACAGAAAGGCGACGGCGTACCGCGCCGCGTTGTTGGTCGTCGCCAGCGTCACGATGAAGCCCACGCACGCCACGCCCTGCGGGATCGAGATGTGGTAGCCCCGCTCCTTGCGGCGGTCGCTGGACCACGCCGTCAGGAAGGCCACAATGGTGCCTGCGAGGTACGGAGGCGCTGTCAGCAGCAGCGTCGTTGTGTCGTTGCCTAGTTTCATGCTCTTGACCAGCGTCGGAAAGAAGTTATTGAAGCCGTAGGCGCTGTGGTTGGCCGTCAACATGATGGACTGTCACCTGATTAGTGAACAATTCTCCCTAGCACAGAAATTTGGCACAGGTTCGACTTACGAAGATCCAGGTGCGGACGTCCTTGATAGCCAGCGCGAGGCCCTTCCAGACGCTCGAATCCTCAGTCGGCAGCGACACGCGGTCCCTGGCGATCCTTTCCACCGCGACCTTCTGCTCCTCGTCCGTCAGGAGCCAGCGCATGACGCCGGACTTCATCCCCGGGAAGTCGGGCAGAAGGAAGAATCCGATCAGCGCGGCGCCGAAGCTGCCCGCGCCCTCGATGATGAAAAGCCACCTCCAGCCGGCGATGCCATGCGCCCCCTCGAGGCTAGACAGCACTCCCGCAGCGATGAGTCCGGAAAAGGCCGTCGCGAGTAGCACGCCCGAGTACAAGAATGCAGTGCGCAGCGCCAGCTCCTTGCGGGGGTACCAGCAGCTGAGCATGTACATGGCCCCGGGGAAGAAAGGGGCTTCGGCGATCCCCAGGAAGAAGCGGATCGCGATGAGGTCCTGGTAGTTCCGGGCGGCGGCAGTAGACGCCGAGATGATGGACCACAGTGCTACGCAGGCCGGAAGATATATGGAGGGTCGCGTCCGGGTTATCAACATGTTGCTGTTCGTATCGTCCGCAACGTCCTTGGTGGTGTCTCTCAGTGTCTTGCCATGGCGGGCTTACCTGGGCAATTGCATCAACATGTACCCAACATTGAGGATGGAGACTGCAACGTTGAACTGGCTGCCGACCAGCCCCAGGTCCTTTTCGAACGAGCTCAGCCTAGCCTGGCTAAACACAGAAATAGTATATGATGCACCGGAATTGCAGATCTCGGACGAATATCTTACGCAATATTATTCCGGTCGAGATAGTTGAACAGATAGAATACCCATAAAATGGGGACGAGCGTCATATCAAGCTTCCGTACAAGTCTCTTCTCAGCTCCCTTCCATTCGTCGTCCGGTAGACCACTGGCATTACCTTCCTCCTTCATCACGACGTCCGGACAGTCGGAGTCTTTTCGTTCAATGTGGTTCGAAAGCTCCTGTTCAGTCATTTTCTCATCGATTTGAGTCATGTTCAATATGATCGCGTTAGGGTGAATATGGATCAACAAGTGTGATACTGGAAAGCCCAATTTCAATCCGAATATTAAAGCATTGATGTATATGACAGTTGAAGCGACCTGGCGACTCTTAAATGCAACAGTAGGGATCACATCACTTGGCAACTTGGCATCCCCATGGGGTGAGAGAGAGGATCATGCCACCGACGTTGGCACTAGGAGTGGAAGGCCCAGGCTGTCGGAACAACTCATCTTGGCGGAATGCTGCATATGATGATAACGGACAAGCCCGTGAAGTAGGAGACACGGAGTGAGTGGCGGATCCGGACGAATCAAGGGTCAGGTAAAGATAATGCGGAGCGGCAGAGGATGGCTCCGTGGACACGTGGGAATCAGGGACGCGGAGCGTTCCATCGGCGCCCACGACTCGGGTCCAACGCCAATTCTGGGGGTTCCCACGCTTGTTTAGCGCCTCCCCGGACAGCTGAACCCAGCTACATTTCCATATCAATAGTACCTAGGTATGCGGGGGATGGTGCGGAGAAATCCTTGTTTAGCGTGATATTTCACCGGATCTGAATGACAAGGTAAGCAGACATGCAGTCAGGTATGAGCGCATGTAATGATACGAGCCCTGAAGGCAGCCAGTTGCGCTAAGTCGCTATACTGGCAGAAACGTCCTGGGTCTTCTCCAGATACACCTTAATAGGACCCTAATGGTAGCACGGAATCCATACGAAAGAAATGATTCAAAGCCCAGGATGGTATTCGGTTTGCTATAATCTATTGGGGTTTCGACGACATTACTTGTTTTACATGGTTCAGTGCGCCTCCAGCTCTGAGCCAGGAGATCTGGTGAGCATGATACGAGTGGTTGAGCATCGCTGTCCATGCTTGGCCCGCCGCGGTAGTCACCTTCATGGTCACTTGCTTTCCGGGCTGCATTTCACCCTCCTGTACCCCAAGCAGAGTGATCGAGTCTCCCGCTTCTATTCGATCATAATCTGACGGGTCATCGAACGTGAGTGGCAGCATGCCGTGTTTCTTCAGATTCGTCTCGTGAATTCTTGCAAAGCTCTTGGCGATGACGGCAATGCCACCCAGAAATCGAGGCTCAAGAGCAGCATGCTCTCGAGAGCTTCCTTCGCCGTAGTTGTCATCTCCAATTATGCACCACTTGATACCATCCTCCCGCAGGCTCTTGGCTACTTGAGGGATTGGCTGGAGGGTGTTGTCCTTTGGATTGACAGTCCTGCCAATCATATCAAGAGAGCGGGCATCTGGTAAAAAGGCGTTGACAGCTCCTAGAAGCAAGTTGTTGCTGATATTCTCCAAGTGGCCTCTGTAGTTATACCACGGCCCAGCTGGAGAAATATGGTCAGTCGTGCATTTTCCAGAGACCTTGACCAAAATGTGAAGATTTCTGGCATTGTCCTTCATCCACGGTTGAAATGGCTTCAGAAGCTGCAAACGTTGGCTTTTCGGGCTGATGGAAACTTGTAGATCGGATGTGTCGCTCAAAATTGGGGCTTGGAATCGATTCGATCCTGGAGAAAAGGCAACGGGCAATTCTTCGGCTTCGGGCGCCAAGAACTTGAAGACTCGAGAGGACCCAGTTTCATCCTCAAAGGTAACGTCGTCTGTAACCGGGTTGAACTTGAGATCGCCTACGAATGCAAACGCAGTGGATAGCTCCGGCGACGTGACGAAGGAGTGTGTTGCAGGGTTGCTGTCATGACGTCCCGTGAAATTACGGTTGAAGCTAGAAACGACCGAATTGGCCTCGGCACCAGCGACATCAACATCCTTTCGATCCCATTGTCCGACACAAGGACCGCAAGAGTTGCTCAGAACGGTTGCACCAGCCTGCCTCAACGTTTCAAGGATGCCGTCGTCTTCCGCAGTCGCTCGGATCTGCTCACTACCCGGGCTGACCAGGAATGGTGTTTTGAAAGCAGTCAATCCGGCCTGCTTTGCTTGAGTGACAAGGTCGCGCACCTTGCTGAGGTCCTCGTAGGAGCTGTTTGTACAACTGCCAACCATGCTGTGACTGATCTTGGAAGGCCACGAGCTTTCGGAGACGCGGTCTTTGAACTCCGATAGAGGATGCGACAGGTCAGGCGTGAAGGGTCCATTGATGTGTGGTTCAAGTGTGTCAAGATCAATCTCGATAATCTCATCGTAATACAATTCACTCCCCGGATCTGCAGTCAGAAGTGGCTCCTTGAACGCCTTGGCTTGCTTCGCAATGTCTGCTCTTTTTGTTGCTGACAAGTAGCGTGACATTCCTTCCGAAAAAGGAAATATGCCAGATGTTGATCCAACCTCGGCGGACATGTTGCAGACAGTGGCCATGGCTGTAGTGCCAAGTGACTCTGTGCCAGGGCCGAAGAATTCTATAATCTTGCCTTTGCCTCCGGAGACGGTCAAGATACCTGCCAGGTGGCAAATGATATCTTTTGACGAAGTCCATCCTGAGAGGCGTCCAGACAATCGTACTCCAACGACTTTGGGACACATGAGCTCCCATGGCATTCCAATCATGGCATCAACCGCGTCTGAGCCGCCGACGCCGATACCGAGCATACCCATGCCTCCAGCATTCGGGGAATGAGAGTCTGTCCCAATAAGAAGTCCGCCGGGAAAAGCATAGTTCTCCAAAATCGTAGTGTGTATAATGCCAGCGCCGGCTTTCCAGTATCCGATGCCATATTTCTTGGACGCACTGCTGAGAAACTCGTAGACCTCTTTGTGGTCGCCCGCAGCACGAGCCAGGTCTTCCTCGGCTCCATATTCAGCGACAATCAGGTGATCACTGTGGACCGATGTTGGTACTTGAACTCTAGGAAGTCCCGTACTGATAAATTGTATCAGGCCATTGTGGCGGTGGCATCGTGGCAAGCGACGCGGTCTGGTCTCAGCTCCAATATGGTCTTGCCTCTTTTGATCTCGTCCAGGACCCAATCTTTTCGATTTGGTATTAGATGGCTGAAAAGGAGCTTTTCCGATAGCGTTAATGGTCGCGTGCTCGTCTTTCGGACATGATTGAGTATTTTGTATCGTTCGGCATAGTTCAGAACATTATGCTACAAAGCAGGTCAGTTATTGGTCCATTTTTGTCGGAGCTTGGGATGACTCTGGTACTTACCGGCTCCAACGGGCTTATGGCAGCCTTTTCACTGATTGTCGCATACCGATGTGATCGTGTAATATGTCCAGTCTGCCGCCACAATGGACGAACATTATGGATCTGCTTCCGGGCGACCAAAGACGACATCTTTGATCAGTCGGGAGTGGTTTCAGTCAAGAAGAAAGTATCTGGCTACTAAGACAACATGTCAAGCCCAGGAAAGAGGTGAGATTATCACTGCCATGATATCAAAAGAAAACCGAGCATTTTGATGCGCCGAATATTCGAGGTTGTGCCACTTCCGTGGCGTCTGTTCAATTTGCGACAAGCGAGCCGCAGAAGGACAGCTCCGTGGGCTGGGTCATCAGACGGGCTGCTAGACGGAGCGCTCCGTGTGGGTCGGCCATAGTCGCGCTGGTGCATGTGAGTACAGGCACGGACGACCCCAAGCGTCCACCAACATGACTCCATGGTCAATTCTCAAGGAATTTTGCCTCGGATATCTCTCATACCAATAGTAGTATGAATTCTTTGACTATTGATGTGAGAATCGGCCTTGGCCCAGTTTGAGTACCAACCACACAGCGATGCGCTGGATCCTTTCCGTGAAATGTTCCCTACGCTCAATTGGTGGAAACTGATCAAATCTGGGAAAAGAAGGTGTCTGGCTGGTCGGATGGGCCAGTGATGTCGTTCAATGGCAGATTCCATGCGAGGTCTGATCTATCAAAGCCGGCCAGAAACTCCTCAATTTCTGGGGCATACTCGTACAGCGGCGCAGAACGAGATGTGAGATCGGGAAGCATGTTAGGCCAATTCTCTTGCGAATGCTCTGAGCTTTCCATGACCTGTTCCGTTGCAGTATTGGATGCGAAAGATGTAGGATCCAGACCGTTTTGTAACCTCGTGAGGCTGTCCGCAGCTTGTAGTTCGTGGTTGATGTCAAAGACAACCTCGGCAGTGTGTTGCTGACCAGTCAATCGCATTTGCTTCGATGAGACCCCTTCAGTGTACAGTTTCTGAATAGTCAGGTCGGCAATCGCTCCAAAACTGTGGTAGCCTCTTTTTGCCGCAGGCCACCACTCTCCGCCTATACTCAAGAGGGTCGAGCAACTTCGTAAACTTTTAGAAACATCAACAGCTGATGTACGACGCCTCACGTCGATAGAGGTCCAGAAAGAATAGATCATCGTGGCTCCTGCAGCAAAGATGTTCTGGACCGTTCTCCAACCATGATAAAGGCCGTGTTGATCGTGGAGAGTCTGATAGTCGTGCAGGATTTGACACGCATTGTCAAAGCAGACCTGGAGAGCTGCAGTGGAGGGTTCTCTGATCATCTGAGAGGGCTGAAATAATAGAATCATCGTTGTTTGGAACCGGATCTTGAGTTTGATGTGCCAGATTTCTTGTTGTCTCTTATCAAAGACCCGGGAATCCAAGTTGGAATGCGCAGCCCTGGCCCACCACTCGAGAAGTCTCTGGTGAAGCTTTTCCTGTTGTATAGCCGGGTCACTTGCCCATGGAAATCTGACGTGCTTATTGGGCAGATGATAAAGATGCAGCTTGATATCGGAGATGATCTGGTCCAATTCGAACTGCGCTGCTGCGTAGGTGGTCACGGCCTCTATGAATTGGGCTGGAATCAAGTTCGGTACATGAACTGGGGGAAGTACTGCAGAAGGTATCTTGACATCGAATGTCTCATCTCGAAAGCCGAGTGGTCGGCCCTGGATGGAGGAGATGGATCTTCAGGAACTCAGCATGCCACAAGATATCACCAGGAGGGGAACGACGCGGCTGACCTGTCCAGAGAGTATAAAGTATAAAATATGAATCGCATGACCTGACGGTATGCTGTATCATGCGGTTCTATTGACGGATGTTCCCGGTGAAGACCGAGCTCTATACAATGAGCCACACCAAGATGAGTGAGTGTCCAAGCATTCACGGCGCTTGGTGTGAGGACACCGTGTATAATAATGGTGACCAAGGCCTGAATCGTATCTGGTGTCGTCCTCGTAAAGCAATCTTTGGAGAAGTGAAGAGCTGCTTGATGAAACTTTTCGGGGGAATATTCGTATACCCGGGACCGCACTTTGACAATGGCTCCAATGCTGAACACCATAAAAATAATGAAAGCAATGACAGGTAGAGGAATCATTTTTGGGCCATTGTCGACTGAATGAAATCTCCCATTCCAGTAGAGTCCATTGGTGGTGCTCGGCCAGCCGTATTGAAGCTGATCGTGCTCAAAGTCAGACGAGATGCTGGCATAGAGCGCGTCAAGGGCAGAATACAGCGATGGCGGATCAAGAGCAGGAAAATCGGGATGAATCCAGCGAAGATACGTTTGAAGCAGCATTTCAGCATCAGCCTTTTTGGGTAGCTCCTGAGAAGCAAGTCAGTATTTCCATCATCCTTCCCAAGCTGCCGAATGACAACTGTCGAACGAGGAGCACATAGGAATTACCTGTTTGAGAAATCGCAGCAAGGTCCTGATCTGGTCGTTCAACGGGTCAGGAGCCGCTTCGGAAGAGGGCCAATTACTTCTCGAGGGCTGCCCTTCCGCTATAGCCGATGGCGACTCATTGCTCGAAGGAGACGCTCCAATCAGGTGAGTGAAAAGAAGACCAGAGCTGGATCCAATGTAATGTTTCTGTAAAGAGTCCGAGTTCAAGGATAGCATCCCTAGGTTCATTGAAACTGTATGTGCTTGTTCCGAGAAAGCCTCGGCATTCTCCGCGTCATTGGCAGGGTCGTTGGGAAAGGGCCTCTTGAGCGAAGGCCGTCGCGCGTGATCAATGCTATCTGATACCGTAACTTGCACATCTGTTTGTGGTGACGTAGAGTTAGCTACATTTTCTTGGCCGCGCGGTTCTGGGGTGTCGGCCTTTGGGTCGCGGTGTATTTCAACATGAGGTCCGGAGTCTAGATCTACGTCTGGCAACCGGGAACGAATAATCTCTTCTAGCCAAGAGATTCGGGCTCGAGCGGCGTTTGCAAAGCTTGCAGCGATTGTCAACGTGACGACACCTCGGGCATGGCTTGACGATGCTTACTTGCGGGGGATCAGTAGGTCGGAGTTTTGGCTGTCGACGTCGAGACAGACCTGGCCTGACCGGGCGCAATTTGAACATGCAGGCACCTCACCATCGCACTGAGATATGATCAGCATCGCCCGTCTGTCTGTAGAGTCTCACAAGAAGTGGAAACGCCAAGATTGTACCTTGATGCGTCTCGCTCGGCATCGGCGACATGCAAGACGAACTTTCTTGGGTGCATCGGGTTTCGTCGCCATTTAGCGAGTTGGTAGGCGGTCTTCTGTTGCACAGCATGGAGCTAATCAGCTACTCCATGTTGACACCATCCTCATACCTAGGTCATCATCAACCTTGGGTGTGCTTTCCGTCATGGCGGATCCCTTGTCTGTCGCGGCTAGTATAGCTGGCTTGCTAGCCTTGGCCGACTCAGCATTCCGTGGCGTGTTTCGCTATTCGAAAGCAGTGTCGAATGCGCACGACGATATCAAGGCTCTGGGTGCAGAATTGCATTCAATTGCCATTGTTCTTCATGGAGTCAAGCTGTTGGCCGAGACCATGGAGACGGATACCCAACGTTTCTCCCAATTACGTCTGGAACATGTCAACTCGTGTCGGAGCATTCTGGACGAGATCCTTCGCCGAATCGATGGATTTGAGTCTGGGACAAAAGGTGCCGGTCGCGTTGAGCGTGCCATACAGAGTTTGAAGTGGCCCTTCAGCAAATCAAGAACCTCGGAGATGGTGACCGAGCTTTCCCGGCAAAAGGCGACGCTCCAGCTTGCGTTGCAAGCCAGCACAATGGAAGATCTCATGGCGTGTCTCAGCAATATCAAAGTGATTGGAGACAAAGTGGACCAAATCCATAAGAGAGTGGAAAGCCTGGAGGTCTTGACGCGCATCCAAATCGATGTAGAGCGCACCTCCATCTTGGACTTCTTTATGGTCGATGACCCGAGCCCCAACCTCCGTACGAGCTGGAACTTGCGACAACCATTGACGGGAATGTGGCTCACGGAGTCACCGAGATTCCGCCAATGGCTGACGGAGCCGCGATCAAAGATCTGGCTGAGTGGGATACCTGGTGCCGGCAAAACGGTGCTGGCCGGAGCTGTTATCCGGGAAGCTTTGGGTCGACTTGAGACTGAACCGAATGTCGGCGTTGCTTTCTTCTTTTGTGATTACAAAAAGAAGACTTCGTGGGATATTTGCAACATTCTCAGGGCTTTGGCAGCACAACTTGGTCGACAGAGCGATTCAGCTTTCGAAATTCTGAAGCAGTATCATGATAAGATACAGCCTCGCAATGGAGTCAGATTGACTCCCGACGTTGAGGATCTTCGAGACCTGCTTATAAGACAAACTGATGAGTTTGACCAAGTCCTAATAGTGGTCGACGGGCTCGACGAATGCGGAGATGAGGCTGGCAAAGTGAGCAGGACGCTCTCCGAAGTCGCGCAATATGCGGTAACCGTGTCCATGGCTTTGTCTAGTCGACATGAGTTTGAAATCAGAGATCACCTGGAAGATGATTTTGACCACATTTCTATCGCTGCGCATACAGAAGATGTCTCCTTATTTGTTGGGGCAGAGCTTGAGAAAAGAATCGACCAGAGACGCTTGAGACTTGGGGACGCCGCCCTCAAGGACGAAATTATGTCTAGACTGGTGGATGGGGCCATGGGTATGTAAGTGTGAAGCAAAGACGCGAAACAAGAACTTTCAAAAGGTTTACTTTGCTGACGATCTAGGTTCCGATGGGTCGCTTGCCAGCTCGACGCACTATGCGAGTGTCCCACAGATGCAGACCGTCGTGCAGCACTTCATGAGCTTCCGAAAGATCTTCCTGAGACATATGAACGAATACTGGATCGAATAAATCAGCGACATGGGCGTGTACAGCGACTCGTTCAGCTCTCTTTGAAGCTGATTGCGGTCGAGGAAGGGGTCCACAGATTGACCATTCCACAACTTTGCCAAGCAGTCTCAGTCTCGGAAAAGTCTGGATCGACGTTGCATCAACAAGCAATCATAAAGGATGAAGAAATCGCTCGCGCATGCTCTAGCTTCATCCGCAGATCGACTTATGGCGAGTCTTTCGAGTTTTCGCACTTCAGCGTGCGCGAATATTTGGAAGACTCTTCCCTGCTCCAGAGGCCAGACCTTGCGTTGTATCACGTTTCAGATGAGGAGGTCTGTCATACCATGGCTGTGCAGAGTCTTCGATTCGTCTTGCTGGATAACTTTGATCAACAATCATCTGTCGACTTGGACCAGGAGTTGCAGCGTACGGAAGAAAGGTGCGATGATTTCCCATTTTACAAGTTCGCGGCGGTGCATTGGCCAGAACTCGCTCATCGCGCTCGTTCAACAAGCGAGCGCCAATCTGTTGAGATTCTGGACCTCGAAAAGGAACTCCTTCATCCAAAAAGGTCGAATAAATACAAAAACTGGCTCACCACTTTTTGCCTATATGTCGACGAGCCTGTCAACCAGGAACTCGAAGAGGAAAAGATCATGGAGCGTACAGTCAAAATCCTGCTGGGCCGAAATGTCTCCACACTTCACATCGCAGCAGGTTTCAACCTTGTGGACGTCGGGATGTGGCTCATCAATCTTGGAGTTCCGGAATACGCAAAGCCCGCGGGGCCTACTGTGCTCGATTTTGCGGTTGCTGGAATCCTATCATTCACGAATGGTAAGAGCCACCAGTTGCTTTATCTCGATATTCACGGTATTTATAAGGAATCACGTCTCCGTGCGGCTCTTCTTGCTGGTGAAGGAACCATCTCAAAGTCTGCATTTTGGGAGCCTGGGACCACAATGTTCGAGATCGCATGGCTGATCGCAAATAATTGCGGCACTTTTGATTCTCTTCAATGCGTCCTTGAGAGTGGATGGTTGTTGAGCCCGCAGGATATTCTGACAAGTGAATGTCAATTGCCATCCGAAAACGAATCCGATGAAGCGAGTACTCTTGATTTTGTGGTCTACTTGAACAGCTCAAAGACTTACGAAACTGAAGGAGGAAGTCAACTCTGCGCTCTTGTTTGGAATCATGCGAGTCGCCTCGAATACAAGTTCACCGCGGATAAGTCGTTGTTACCAGCCAAAGTTACCATGTCCGAAGAGGTTCTATATTATACAGTGACGAGAGCCATAGAAGAAGACGATTTGGCGACTTTCAAAGAGTGCGAGCTTGATCCCCGCTTCAGCTATGGTAAGATAGGAAACGCGGATGAGGACAGCTGCTCTCTGCTCCATGTTGCAGTGCAGTGGTCCGCCGAGGAAATCCTGGAGCACATGATATCGGTGGGCGGATGCAATATTGACGTTCTTGATTCGAAGGGAAGAACACCTTTACACTATGCCCTCGGAGGAGATATTCGCCTTCATGCATTCCCCGACGAACATCGCCCGCTAAAAATGCTAATTGCAGCAGGAGCATCTCTGGCTGCGACCGACAATGATGGGTGGAGTGCCCTCCATCATGTTTTGCATACGGCTAGATACAATGGTGACACTTTCAAACTGCAAGTATTGCTGCAGCATTTGATTAGAGGCCGCAATCTCTTCGACAAGGACAATTCCAATCAATGTATCGCACCGGAGCCAATACTGATTGGCGCTATGGATTGCTCGGATACTGCTCTAACATTGGATCTTCAACCCACATACATCGATTGCTGCAGCGGAAAGACGTGTGTTTGGGACCTCGCAGCCAGCGCCGAGTTCACTTCCGTGATTCAAACATTGGTCGAAGCCGGATTTCCGGGTCATCAAGATTGCTCAAACGGAGGTCCGCTTCACTCTATCGGATATGGAATCAGCTTCGAAGCATTCAAGTTGCTCTTAAGTGTACATCCGAATGGTCTGCACAGCCAAAGGGACGGTCAGTTCCCCGTGATGAGCTTTCTGAAGACCTGCATATCGAAAGCACCTGACAGTAACTACGAAAGCGAGAAGATCAGCGTGGAAGTCGTTCGAGCACTTCTAGATGACAGCCCAAGACTTTCTCTTACATTTCCCCAGGCACTCGAATTTTGCTGTTCACTTATTAGTGGACCTACATCAGTCGAGAGAAAAATGGAGCTTCTTGTTCCCTTCCTGGACTACGGCTTCGACATGCACCCGGTATTTGCAAGTCCGTCAATACTCAGACAAAGCTGCCAGTTCTTGTGCAAAGAAACTGTCCCACCCAGACTTGCAAAACCCGGCGGGCTATCACAATCGCCATTCCCGCCACGTGTCTCAGCTGAATCGCCAAGATCCTTGATGAGCCTGATTTTGGATCACGTCGACGTACAGAAACTGAACCAGTTGGATGCAGCTGGATTTAGTATCCTTCACACACTATGCGGGCGTTTAGACGCCCACAAAGAATGGCTCATTTTGGAACTTGTCAAACGAGGGGCTGATGTCAATATTCGTGATGCAACTCTCAAACGGAACACGCCGCTTGTAACTCACCTTCGCACATCGTCATTTGCGTCCGCTATGGTGCTTCTGAATGCAGGAGCCGACCCAACCCTTGCTTTACCAGGGTCTTGGAATGCTGCTCAAGTGGCCATAGCTCGAGGGGGCGGCATGTTCCTGAAGAAACTTTTGGAGTCTTCCAAGGTGTCTTCTTTCCCGTTCGACTGGAGCAGACTCGCCAATGTTACCTATTCCACGAAGGGTGGGCAATTCACGGGCCTGAATGTGCTTCATCTGACTGCGTTGTCAGGAAGCACGGAGTGTTTTGATATCCTAGTCAATGAAGGACTATACACGGATATACAGTCGACATCCCAACAAGGATACGACTGCATGCACTTTGCCGCATTGAGAGGATTCGTGTCCATGATCCAGCATCTCCATAAGCTCGGCGTACGGATCAATCAGGCCAGTGATGATGGAAGTACAGCGTTGCATATGGCTGTTCGAGCGAATAAGAGCAGTGCGGTCCGGAAATTGTTGGATTTGGGGGCACCAGTGGTGAAGGATATCATCGGCGTCACTCCGTCAATGCTTGCGGAGAGGCTGAACTTGAAAGAAATTGTTGAAATGTTTCCCAAGTCAAATGACTCTCAAATGACAAGTGTCAAGCGGCATGAACGAAGAAGGCGGCATTCTCAATGATAGAATACGGGACGATCGGCCGTTGAGAGCGACCATGGCACGGACTCCGGAGCAAGTACATAGTACCAGCCAAGCCAGATCGGAATTGCGATGACATGACTTGACAACATAGACATCAACGGAAAGTGTACTCAAAATATTCGTTTATCCAATGCAATCTCTTCTGATTTCTTCGCCAGTGACCGCAGTGACAGTCGGTCCCTCCTGCGCGAGCCCAGCCAAGCAAGCCAAGGGTCGTAGTACCTGCAGCGCCTGAAGTGGGACGCCCCGCGACACGACCGCCGAGGCCCTAGGTCAAGCAGTATAGGCCGCCGCCGAGCGACCTGTACCGATTGGCCAGACGAGAGTTTTTCTTCCCAACACGGCAAGTCCCTGGATCCATCGAAAAGTGTTCATAAAGTCAATTCTATTTCTGGGTCGATCCAGCCCTGCAACGCAAGATTGGTCGAGTCTTTTCCTCTTCCGGCTGCTTGCCTTGGCTAATGGGGGGTCTTACTGATAAGGATGTTGTCAAGGGTCATATTTACTTCATAGCATCGCAAAACCATTAGGTAGTGTACAGAGGCATGTTTTTGTGTTGTGCCCGTGCGGTCAATTACCTAAAATCTCGGCGACGATGCTGGGCGGTCATAGGTTCTGTGTTGGACACAAGCAACCATGTGGGACCTGGGCCGGCTCACTTTGAGTACAATAGGGAAGCTTTCAAGGTTCTGTTGCTTTGAATACAAGACCACAGAAAGTTGTTCCCCGTATCGCCTTGCTCAACAGCTCTCTATCCCTTGAAACGTGAGATTTGGCCTCACCGAGAAGAAGAGTTGCTCCACGGGGTCCCCGATGGTTTGTCACGATGGAATTTCCCCAGGCGGCAGACAACGTCCGTGCACAACCAAGATCAAAAGCTTTGGCCCAAATGCGAGTTATGCGATCTCTATTTTCCAACCCTATTCCGAGCACCTTATTCCCATCGTGAAACCAAAAGGTCTGGTAGATACACCACCATGCCGAGTTCAGTCACGAGGAATATCGAAAGATCATTACAGTCAACATGTATTAACATATACATCTCGACAACCATCATGCCACATCCATTCCTTATCTGACTGCGCCTTGGTCAACCAACACGAAAGCGCCATTCCATTCTCCCCCCTGGCAACTACATGGAGACACTTCATCAATAAGAAGAGAAGGAAAAATCCATCGCGTGGGTAAAAACTCTTTCGAGTTGCACTTATTACGCGTGAGAAATACAAGGCTCTAAACCGTGGCTGGCAAGTCAACGCGATTTATGGGGCCACTAGCCATTGCGTTACGTACCAAAAGGCGCGACTTACATATTTTTCTCGTACGAAAAGACGGATGCCGCCACTAGGACACGGCGCTGCGACTCCACAGACGTCCCGTCTCTCGTAAGAAGTCCATATTAATCGTGGATCTATGAGTATGCAAGGAACGCTCCGAATCGATGCCACTATGGGCTGCGCGCGCGACTCGAACACACGGCCATCGGCCCGCGGCATGAGGCGGCGTCGCTCCTCGAGGTCTTCTAGAATGTAATTCTGTCGCTTCCCGTTGGATTGATTCTGTCCTTCTCACTTCTCTTCTCGGATTCCATTACCCCCATTTTACCTCACAGTCATTCCCTTGCCTGTGCTACCTGCCCGCCCGGCCACCCCAGGGACGAGGTCATCGCTGTGCCCGTGCCGACCTAGAGGAGACGACAGACGAGATGGCGACCAGCACCACTGTCACCGCGGGCGCCACCCCTGAGCCCATGAAGAAGGCGCCTTTTCAGGGTCCTCACACCGATGCGGCAGGCGGTGTCACCGACGACGACCTGGGCGACGTCCAGCAGCTGAACCGCGACGACGTCGAGAAGCAAAAGTCCGCCCAAGGTGCCGCCCACTTCCACCGCCTGGGATGGAAGCGCCTGACCGTTGTCCTCTTGGTTGAGGCCATCGCGCTCGGCACACTCAGTGTTCCCTCGGCCTTTGCGACGCTGGGTATGGTCGCCGGTGTGATCCTGTCCGTCGGCCTGGGTCTCATCGCCGTGTACACGTCGTACATTGTCGGCCAGGTCAAGCTGAAATACCCCCATGTCTCCCACTACGCCGATGCTGGACGCCTGCTGATGGGCAAGTTTGGCTACGAGCTCGTGGGTGTCATGTTTGCGCTCGAACTCATTTTCACCATTGGTTCTCACTGTCTGACGGGAGCCATTGCCCTGAACAACATTACCGACCACGGCACCTGCACCGTCGTCTTTGGTTTTGTCTCGGCCGTCATTCTCGTGCTCCTCGCCGTGCCGCCTTCTTTTGCCGAAGTCGCCATTCTTGGATACATTGATTTCGCCTCCATTTTCATCGCCGTCGGTATCACCATCATTGCGACTGGTATTCAGTACACCCACCCCTCCCAGGCTTCGGCGACAATCGCGGCCTCGGCGCCGTGGCAGCTGTGGCCCAAGGAGGGACTTGGTCTGGCCGAGGCCTTTGTGGCCCTCGGAAACATCATCTTTGCGTACAGTTTCGCCCTGTGCCAGTTCTCCTTCATGGACGAGATGCACACCCCGGAGGACTTCCCCAAGTCGATCGTCGCCCTCGGAGCGATTGAGATCTTCATCTACACCATCACGGGCGCGCTCATCTACGTCTTCGTGGGCCAGGACGTGCAGTCCCCGGCGCTGCTCTCGGCCGGCAGCACCGTCTCCAAGGTCGCCTTTGGCATCGCGCTGCCCGTCATCTTCATCTCGGGCTCCATCAACACGACCGTCGTGGCGCGCTACATCCACGGCCGCGTCTTCGAGCACTCCATCATCCGCTACATCAACACCAAGATGGGCTGGATCACGTGGCTCGCGCTCATCACGACCATCACCCTGATCGCCTGGGTCATTGCCGAGGCCATCCCCTTCTTCTCGGACCTGCTCTCCATCGCGTCGTGCCTGTTCGTCTCGGGCTTTACCTTTTACTTCCCTGCGGCCTTCTGGTTCAAGCTGATCAAGGAGGGGCACTGGTACGAGGGCAAGAACATTATCAAGAGCATCGTCAACGCCGTCGTCTTCATCATCGGCATCATCATCTTGGGCGTTGGTACATACGCCAGTGTGCAAGATATCGTAAGTCAATGCCGAGAGATACCGCCATTGAGAATAATGTTTACTGACTCGCAAAACAGATTGACCAGTATAATGAGGGCACGGTTAGCGGTGCGTTCACTTGCGACGCCTAAGTTGCGTCAAAGATGGCTCGAAAATAGCCACTTTCAGCGAAATACCACCTCGCGTCACGACATATTAAATAGAGGCTGGCAAGGATTGGGTACACCCTTTATTTGACTTGCGGTCGATGCTAGTTTGGCGTTGAGCCAGTACAGGTATTCTCGGATCTTTGCGCAGTGAATCCAGCTTTATCGCAACCTAATATATCTCTTCTCTGCACTTGTCCCAACTGCGGATCATCCTGACTCTTCATGAGGCGTTGCCAGTTGCTTTGTAGTAGGAATGCAACCAAGCCGCTTCCGATGCAGTCCGAGTTACGTATATTCCGGTGATGTCGGTGAACATGTTGGTGACGTGCTTCCAGATTGCCGGGACAAGCTTTGTGCTTTTGCCAGAAGATGGTGGTGCGTCGACGCAGAGTAATCTGACGGATGGTAGATGCAAAGGCCACTCCAGGCTTTCTAGTACGCTCCTTACTTCTCGATCCAAGCCCTCCATGTTTGTTAAAAAGCTGCAAAAATGAGGGATGGAAAAGGCGAAAAGAGAATTGTGGTTGTTGAAGCTTGCCAACAGCTTTGCCGCGCTGCTGCATTTTGTGGGTAGTCTTCAAGTTGGGATTTTCCAGCTGCCAGCCGTTTTTTAGACTACAAGTTGCCTGTCAACAAGTTGCCTGTCGAGGTGCCTCTTGCCTCTCAATTTGTGTGGGGCAGCCGAGTTGCCTATCATTTTAGGGTACTGAGTTGCCCGTACCTTACCTAGTCGACTTGCTCGTAGTCGAGTTGCCTCTCAAATTATTTGTGGGGCGAGTAGCCCAAGGCTAGTTGCCCGTCGCTCTAGTTGCCCGTCGCTCTAGTTGCCCGCCGAGTTGCCTCTCGGTCGAGTTGCCTCTCAAATTGTGTAGGGCTACCAAGTTGCCTCTTAAAATGCCGGTGGGGCAACTTGCCCGTGGCTACATGTACTCTGTACGTGCACATAGATACCTGACCCACTTAACCTAGATGCACTGGCCTCCCCTAGGTTTCCTACCCAACTTTGGTACCTACCTACATTGTAGGTAGCTTCAATTGCCTATCCAGGTAATTGACGAATCCTTCATCTTTCTACCTACCTAGGTAACTGACCGGACCCTTCATCTTTCCACCTACCTCCATCAACTTCGAAATCCTTTGGAAATCGATCGAGATGGCATCAGACGACGGAGCCTCCTTGCCGGCGGCCTACGAGACTGCGCGTCTCAACGACATGGCTTCTTCCCCAGAGCAGCTCCGAACAACCCTGGAGCGAGTCAAGAACTGGATGGACGAGCATCGACCACAATTGACACAGGCGAGGATTGACGATCTCGTCCAAGGTCCCAGCTTTGACGAGCACTGGTCGCAAGAAGACGATGCTCAGAGCAAGACGGATTGGGAAAATGATCCGATGAAGCCACATCTTCTGAACGCCAAGAACAACAGCAAACTCGGTCATCCATGGCGATACGCTGCACGATTCTATGGCATGATCCTTGAGGACATTATTGGACCGCGCTTCAACCTGCGTTACGATGATCGCAGCCACAAAACACAGGTTCAGGTGAATGGGGAACGAGTCCCACACCCAGCCTGGTCGGCTCCCTTTTGCGAGTCTCTATTGTCTCTCCCTGTCATGACATGTGGCAGGACCACCCTGGCACTATATCCATCTGCCTTCAGTACATGGTCAAGTGTAGAACAAACGATCAGCGGCCCATGAGGTGGCCACGCGACAACTACACCACCGACCGCTTTTTCGACGTGTTCGCAAGCGTCATGGAGAATATGCCAGCGGGTACGTCTGTGGTCGATGCACATGCCCGAGTCAGAGAGATACTCAATGGGAGGCAGTCACCGTGGTCCAGATTGTTCCACGAGATCGAGGCTGGAAGCTTCAACAGTCGAATCCCTTCCAAGACGGAACCATCCGTCCAAGGAGACGATATTGGCGAGTATCTAGTAAGTAAAGAGATTCTTGATAGGCTAATCAAAGCACTAGACAACCAGAAAGATCGTCACGGACTTGCAGTCTACCGAGCCACCGAGTTTACATTAAAGGCTGCCACTTGGAAGAGGTCGGCTACTGAGCATCCCCAGAGCGCGCAACTGTCAACAGTCCGAGATTCTGCCCTGCTCTCCATCAGGCAGCATGAAGCCAAGGCTGCCAAGATTGCGCGCCTGGATACACTTCCAGATGTTTCCTTGGATGTGGCGATGGAGGACCTTCAGGACCAAGATGAGGAAGTTGCCGAGGGTCACGACTTGTCAGTCACTCAGGCCTCTCCTAACCATGTCCCTGTCCCAGCTAGAGAAATTGCAGACTCGGCTCCAACCTCTCCGGTCAAGCCTGTTGCTATGAGGGCTGACGAGATCCCAGACTCTACCCGAGCCTCTCCAGCAAAAGGTGCTGTTGTATCGGATCAAGTACAGGAACCTGCTGTAGGTGAAGCCGCCGATCCCTCAGCTGGACAATCGTCTAGTGCGACCATGCCTCTCTTGCAACCTGAAGTGAACGAGTCAACCGGCATACCCGACCCAGCAGATGATCACTTGCCTGGCATGCCACAAGAAGGGGGAGATCACGATATCGATATACAGAGTATTGCAGCTGGTGACCAGGATCTGATCGACCCCAACATTCCCACCTCGGATGATGAATATGTGCCAGAAAGTTTCGGCTTTGGTAGCATGATGCCATATGACTCGGATGAATACTCTGACATGTACCCAGAAAGGACCGAGGTGCCAGAGGTGCCAGAGGTGCCAGCAGTCCCAACAGTCCCATCAGTCCCAGAGATCCCAGAGATCCCAGAGGTATCAGCAGTGCCAGAGGAGCCAGTAGACCAGCATCCTGAAGCAGGACGGTCGAGAGAAACATATCATTCCGACCTTCCTGACAGTCCTTCAAGTATCAGATTGGATCATATTCCATTCTTGCATACTTTATACAGGGCTGGAATGGCTTCAGAATACTTCGAAGCAGACTCTGATAGCTCCATGCAAGACGGCGTATAGATAGGCATCGTCCGAGTCATCGGACGAACACTGCGACTTATTAGATAAAAATTGACTGGATGATAGTAATGTCACGATCGCGAACAACCATCTTGTGAATCCTGAATAATATGTTCCTTGCATTCTGACAATCTGTCATATCTATTCCCGTGTATGGATGCCCATTCCCAAGTCATTCCAGCTTTTCTAGTAAGAATCCAAGACCTTTCCCTAGCCAAATCCGGACCTTTCCCTAGCCAAATCCGAACCTTTCCACACGACAGATGTACCTCGATCGAAGCGCGGTTCTTGACCACGTGCTGTAGACCCTCTTGAAATTTTGTCAATATCGTCGGTCATGTTGGGGATGGACGGAATCGTCCTCCGGAGTGTTTGTCCTGGGCGTCAGGTTCGGAGTGAGAATGTTCAGAATTCCCTTGAACGAGTCGCACAACGGCGACCGTAGCAGGATCAATGAATGGGAATGCCATTGACGTGGGACTTGGCAAGTCACTCGTTGGGGGCGTCCCAGGAACGCCACGGTCGGAGTGAGAGTGTCAAGGCTTCCCTTGACGACTCGGCCAGGGGAGGGGATTGGAAGGCCAGTTGGTAGGACACCTGGCCAGGACAAGGTCATGCCGAGTCACTCTACACCTTGAACCCAGTCCTGGCAGAGTCAAGGAATGGGAACTCCATCCCCAAGGGGACTTGGCAAGTCCCTTCACTCTGGTTAGATGTAAGCGGTTGCACTGGAGGAGAATTTGAAAAGCCCGTGAAACGGTAGAACATACCAGGACCACGATAGGAAGCAAAAGTGTACCTTGTGCCCGCGATGAAAGTATGGGAATGGAGCTTGGCGGCATGGCGAGCTGCAACCCATGGGTTTCTCCACCCTGAGGCTTGATCAAAGAGAACTTGTAAGGTGATGAAAGGGGCGGTTGTCGATTTGGGGAGTAAGGCTGGCTATTGGGACAGCATGAAAATATGCGAGCTTTCATTCTTCAGCGTCTTCTGTTGTTCCCGAATGACTGGCAGTGTAGTCCAGACGCTGTTCGTGATTTCTGAACAGCTTTAATTGGTCCGGCCGTACGGCGTCCCTTCATCGCAATGCCTTCGAATTTATATGAGCTACTCGATACGTCCCATGCATAAACATGTCATGGTTTGTACATGAAGAACACTTCGCACCATCGACAACTTTTGTGGCTGACCGCTTGAACTAGATCAAAGTCTTACCGATGGCTCAGCAGAATTTGGGCCTCTGTATGTTCTACACCATGGGTCATCCAAGCCGAGAGTGACGGGCGGACCCCCGAGGGTGCCGTACAGTAGCATCGGCAAATGTGTGGCGGAGCCCAGTATACATGCCCAGTTGTCGGAGGCACAAATCAGGGCCAAATGGGTAGCATAGGGGGGCACTTCAACTACTTGAAAGTACCCGAAGTTTGCCTTTAGCCTAACGGTTCAATCGCTTCCAAAACGACGTCGAGCTCCTCTTGGCGTCCTCTTTTGCTTTTCTCTCACTTTCAGCTCTCTCTTGGACCCTCTCACTTTCAACTTTTTCCCGGATTTCGTTTTCAGCTTTAAGTTTGAACTCTTCTTCTAGAAGTTTTCTCCATTCCTCCTCCTCCGCCATCTTCTCTGAAGCCGCCTTCTCGGCCTCGTCTTTGGCGTGTATTGCCGCCTGTAGCTTAGTTCTCGCCGCGGCCTCGCCGGCAACAGCCATGTCCAGCTCATGCTTTCTGCGTGCGTCCTCTACATTTCGCTCTGCCTCCAAATGGTCCCGCGCCATTTGTTGAGCCCGTGCTAGAGCCTCTGCTTCCCCTCTCCGGCGTTCCTCCGCGGCCTTCATCTCGGCATCCAACCGCTGTCTGAAACCCTCCTCTGCCTGGTCTCGGATTCTTGCTTCCATTTCTTTTTGTCTGGCATCCGCCTTTTTGGCTTCATCGGCAGCTCGAATCTCTTCTATTTGTTTCTTAAGTGCCTCTTTTTCCGGATCGTACATATATGATGGCTCGGTCGGCTGCCAATGGCTGTTGGAATAATAAGGGAACGGGTAGTGCTGCTGTGGTGGGAACGCGCCGGGAGAACCATATGGACTTGGAAAGCGTTGGGCATTGCTATGGTTCCATTGCTCATCACCAGAGTACTGACTTCCTGGTATCTGTTCAAAATACTGCCTGCGGGGTGTCGCTCCTGGCCGATATGTCGCGTGTGGGAAGGGTAGATGATTGGCTGGCATCGCTCTCACGAACATGCTGTTGAGTGCTCGCCCCGCCCTGTCTGTCAAGGGACTCAGTCCCGGAGTTTGAGGTCGACCTGAGACTTTCCACCCTCGGCTCGGTTTTGTCAGTGGCCCTTTCCACGCCGTCGCCGCTTCCATGTTCTTCGGACTGGTAAGTTCGCTGGCTCTCCGACCTTGCTCTTGATGTACCCTCATCAAAATCGTGATCGCCAGATCCCATGGGTGTTCTTTGATCACGCGAGTATGAGCTCAGGTTCGACAATGTCACGAGAGCATATTGAGTCACTGCTCGTTGAATCATCAAGTGTTCCGCAATTTCCACAAACTGATCGTCGGATAGTATGGGCATGACGTTGAGTGCTATTTTTCGTTCCGCTTCTTGTGTCTGTGCCCCTTCGTACAGATCCGCTACAGAGCTGTCGATTCTCCCATCTGTATTAGTCGATACTTGCAGAGCTGAAGTATCGTGGCGGTCGCTGGTGTTTGTCATTGTCCCCGGGCCTTCCATGTTGGCTCCAAGATTCTGGGCGCTGCCATGATCGTCCCAGCCTGGGTCTTTGTCCCTGGGTTCGCAATGCTGCTCGACAGCTTGATCGGCGATTTCAGCTTTGATGAAATTCATTTTGGTTGCTTTCGTGGACACCACGAGCTGTTGGACCTCCTCTCGAGTCTCGGTCCTATCGAGCTTTAGTGGAAGTTCGCCCCCCTGGACAGCGTACTCACTCATCAGCATCACCCCAGGTGACATCAATGGTGTGCAACAAAAGCATCATGGTCAATTTCAACGAGTCTATCTATGCTCGCTTACCCGTGATTTTGGATTTGGCAAAAAGCCATCTTGCTTTTCGCATCGGGTCGGAACTCTTTCCGATCAGCGGTATCAGCGGAAGTAGAGATTCTTGAATGTTTCGCAGGGCCTTCTGGCCCAGTTTGACTATTTCTTGAGCCAGTGAAACCACCTGCGACCCGACTTTCGTCGAGGACTTGAGTCGGACCCTCAACTCTTGGAATATCCGGGTCATGGCTTTCGTGTCTGTGGCGATCAGCATGATCTGGTCAGCAGCGGTTCCCAACTCATCGACACAATCGCTGATGGTCTTGGCTATCTTGTACCCCGTGCTCACAAGGGCCGCGATCGCAGAGACCAATCCTACCAGTTCTGCCATTGCGGTAACAATCCTTGAGAAAAGCAGAAGGTGACACGATCATGGAAATGAGGAATGGACTGGGGCATCAATTTGTCGAGGTAGCATATTTGTCGCTCGAAGCAGGCTGTGATCACGGGCTGCATTGACCCCGACACCAGGGCCAATTGCGATCTCAAGCCCTGTAGCATTTGCTGACTGCAGGTTCTCCAAGGTCCCAGACGGCATGTGCCAAGACATACAGCCAACCCACACCATCATAGGCAAGAGATACAAATTGCAGATATACCTACCTATCCAGTTTTGAAAACTTTGTCAAAAGGCGGCGTCATGTATTGATTCCTACTTCAGCACCCATCATTCACGCATGCGGAAGCATCTCAGTCCAGCTTGGCGTCCAATAAACCCCGATCGGCACCGCCCTCAGGCTTATAAAACTCTCGACCACAATGTAGATCCTCGAACCTATATAGGCCAGGATCACGATGTAATGTACCAGAGTCACGAAAGAATCAAAGATAAAGTGACTTTTTCGCTGCCTTTCCAGCATTATCGCGTACGCATGAGCTATCACAAGATAGACTGGGTAGCCTCCAATGATCACAAAAGCCGCGCATTTCCAGAGCAGGCTCTCGAACGGTGTGGCGAACATCGTGTACCAGGCCGTTAGGTGCACCCCACCATATATGGCTGGCAGGCATATCAAGAGAATTTTGGTGAATCCTCCTCTGGAGAGGAGTTGTATGTAATCGAGGTTGGATTGGCTTTGAAAGGGCGATGATGATGTTTCGTTGTGCAAATCGCCGAGCAGATTCTGGTACCAGCTCTTGGCAATCTTGTCTGGTAAGCGCCTTGTAGAGATGCGATTCCTGAAGACTTGTGGGTGCGAAATAGGCTCTCCGTCGATCTGTTCCACTGCAGCCACGACTCGGGTCAGAAGGGTGCAGTCCTGACTTGAGAGACAGACGGCTCCGCCAGCAGTCTCTTTCCGATGAAGGAATCGGACGCCGCACGGAATTGTCTCGCCGTGGTTCAGCATGAATTTAGCCTCCCTCTGCAACTTTTCATCCAGGTTGATGGTTGGTCGAAAAATGAGGGCTCCATCAGCTCTTCTTTTGAGATCAATGGTGCCGTCATTGTTGAGCGATTGCAGCAATGGGCATGTCCCAGAGACAACAGGACACAATACAGTCAGATAAGGGCTGTCTTCCGCGATAGATTCATATAGTAAAAGTGCCTGGATTTCTTTGGTGATGAAAAGGTCCAGCATTTCCGGCGTTCGTACGTCGAGAGGTTTCTAGATGGTCATCTTTCTTAGCAGCTGTCAATCGTGATGATTGTAAGATTCGCTATTCATTACTGACCTTGAACCAGAGGAGATACAGGAACACAGCGCATGCCACGTGGACCATGGTATGCACTTCGACCAATGCTAGCGGGAGTCCGTACGCCTTTCGAGCAAAGCACTGAGTGACCATCCAGACGATCTGGGTTACGACCAAGACCTTTTGTATCGTGCTCTGCTTACTTTTGTCCTCGATAGTCTCTCTCGATATATAGATGAATTTTTCTTTCCTGGCCAAGTCGATTACGCCTTTTGAAGAGAGTGCTCTGGTTGGCCTGGTGCTGTTGAAGGAGTCGAATGTGTACGGGCGCGTCTTCCATTCGCGCCTGTGATCCTCTTCCCAAAGCTCCACTCCTTCAGTCCACATGTTGTAGTCCAGCTCATCTTGTGCTTGGCCGTTGGCGGTCAATGATTTCAAGCTCGATCTGGGTGGAATCGGTTTGTCCTTGGTTGCGCCCTCGAATACGGCCCAGTCTGTGACAATGTCCTTGTACGAGACATGCAGTCCTCCCATCAGGATGAAGAAAGCATATCGCATGTCAAACACAAACTGAATAGCATGTCAGCAATCTCTCGTTTCCCAGTAAGTGCGTAGCGTGGTAGTTTGTGACTGACGTCTTTTCTCGATTTCTTGCTTGTTTTCTGAAGTTCATTCAGCTCATTCATCAAATACCTTGCTTGGAAGAATTGGAAACAAGCAAGGTAGAGAACCAACTCGGGTGCGAATAGTGCCGCAGCGACCCATTTGAGCTTGAATCGCTGTACAGGTCCCGCCTTTCCGTCTGAGTCTGATGACACATTGAGATGAAGAACAGTATAGATGCATACTGTCATGGTCAAAGCACAACTCCATAATATGTTCGAGGTGCCTCTATAGCCTTGTGAAGAGACCCAATCAGGAGCCCTGGTTGTGTACAAAGCGTCGATTTCGTGATTTATTGTGTATTTATCAAGCTCCGCTCGATTCAGAGCTGCGGAATCGTCGACCATCTTGACTCTCCATGAAAGTCAAGTAAGATAGTCAAGTATACAGGACGAAAAGATTGCTTAAGAAGACGAAAAAGTAGCCCAGCCAGTCTAGAGAAGCTATTTTTACTCAAGCGTTAGTCCTCCGTGGTCATTGTGATCCCGTACTCTCTTCGAAGATTTTGATTGGTTTTGCACTTGCCACTCTCAATCCGCGTCGATCAATCGAGACCAATGATTTTGGGTCTGCGACATCTGAACATCTGACATTGCACACATCGCATGCAGTCCGCAAAATTCAATTAGCAGATTTGGTCGAATCTGACCCATGTACCTGGCATTATTCGGAGCCTAAACCATGGTTGGTTGCATCCTCGCTGCAGCCTTTGCTCAGCTCACGATGCAACGATCCGCGACCCATGTCGAGATAGCCTCGCGCGTTTGGGGGCCGCAACGTGAAGAAAACGTAAATTTGCCCTCAAAAGCATCTTGTGACAAAAATCAACAGAGAAGCTCGGTTCCAGATCGCATGTAGTCATCCTACTTGCAGCAGTCGTCGGGCTTCTCCTCAAAGCGAACATGTCTGGGTTGTCCTGTTCACCTTTTACCTCAATCGTGCCTGGTGCTCGTGTGACAAACGCTGAACAGGAATCCTGGAACAATGTACTCACGGGCTTGGCACCATAAGCACTTATTCAAGGAATTGGGTCTACTTCAAACGTGCTACATTGCACCGCAGAATTGGACTTGTAGCAGACCTTGTCAAGCAAAACGAAAACTGGCTTCCCTCAATTCGGCTGATAGGCTGGATGTCACCATGGGCACTCTCTTACTGCTAGTTACCCGCCACCCATGATATTTATCCTCCGAAAATGCGCGTATGCAGGATTCTATTCTGGGGCACTCTCATATTCTCATCGATTTGGGGTCTTTGGTAGCAGTGGTCATTGTGATAGGGCATCGCTTCTAATTCTATGTTCTATAATTTTCTATTTTCTCCATTTTATCAAAATCTCAAGTCAAAGGACCCTGTGCTGATTTAGGAAGAAAATCCATATTTGCTCCAGTTGGCCAGAACCTTGTCTTGTACCTCCGCAGGAAAAGAGTTCTTGAAATCAGCAGCCTCCCAGTCCTTTCCGGTAGTGTACTCGACCGGTAGCAGCGCGTCCGAGACGACCTTGCCGCCCCTGTTGAACGGGCCGCTGCCGTGCGACATGTACGGGATGAGCGGGAACCCGGCGACGTCCTCGAAGAAGACCTCGTCGGTGCCGGGGCGGCAGCGGGTGCAGAAGGCCCAGATGACGTCCTTGAAGTCGTAGATGTCAATGTCCTCGCCGACCAGCACCAGGCGGTGGATCGTGTAGCCGACCTTGTGCCGGAAGACGACGTCGCCGACCTGCTGGCAAAAGTCCTTGGGGCTCATCTTGGAGGCGCGCAGGGCCGCCGTGTCCACCTGCAGAGCGACCCAGGTCACTTGCGACTCGAAGGGCGAGAAGGCCTGCTTGATGGGGAGGCCCTTGGACTTGAGGAGGAATCCGATCTCGGCGGCGGCGAGGGGTCCGATCATGGTGTGCTGCGAACAATTAGTCTCAAGAAATGAGGAAGTGCTGTATGTTGAACTTACGGTCTCATCGGTCAGTCTTCCGCAGTTGGAGACTGGCATGATGGCATCCTTGCGGTGGGTGATGAGTTCGACATTGTACTTGGGTCCGGTATGCGTATCTCCGGGGAAGACGTAACTAGAAGTACAAGGTTAGCATTGTCGCGCTTGAGAAGAACTCAAGCAAATTACTTACCCGTGCATCTCTCCAAACGGTCCTTCGGGGACAGTTTCTGTAATGGAGCATGTTCCCTCGAACACGATCTCCGAGTTGGCTGGCACGTACAAGCCATTGGTGTCGCACTTGACGACTTCCAGGGGTGCGCCGACGAGCGAGCCAATGTACTCGGCCTCGGAGAGACCGTCAGGCAGCGGCATGCTGGCGGCCATGATGGCGGCCGGGGGCACACCGAAGCACAGTGCCCATGGCATATCCTTGCCCTCCTTCTTCCACATTTCCCGAATCTGCCAGATGTGCTGCGGCTCAATGATGAGACCAGCGAGCTCATTCTTGCCGTGCACCATGGCGCGGGCGATGGACCAGTTGGTCCACTTTCCGTCGGGCGACTGGACGACGTGCATTCCAAAGGTCTGGATGTATTTTCCACCATCTGCCTGGTGCAGCATCGGCGACGGCAGCTTGTTGAGATCGAACTGGTCCTTGGTGAGTTGGAAATGCTTGCACGGGCCGCTCTCGACGACGACGGGAGGAATTGGCGTGGAAGTCTTGGCAGCGATCATCTTGTCGAGGATATCCTTAAGCGAAGCCGTCGGCTCGAGACCGAGGTGTCGTGCCATTCTGCCGTATTTTTGGTTCTTGTTGGGTCTAAGTGAGTTGGGTGCGCCGAGGATCCTCCATAGGCCATTCTCATTCTGGCCCTTCAGGTTGTTGAATAGAGGCGCTTTATCGTTGTTCTCGACGACTTTGCGAATGATGGCTCCGACTTCGAGATTTGGGTCGCACTCTTCGTTGATCTCGACCAAGTCCTCATCGTCCCTGAGGCTTTGGACGAAAGCTCGGAAATCCATGGCTGGGTTCGTTGAGTGAGACATAGTTGGAATTGTAGTCTGATTGATATCGTTGATACAGTTGACTTGTTAGTTGTAGCCTGTTGCAAAAATATCTCGAAGTTCATGAGCATCTGCCTTCATATATATCCAGGATCGAGAACCGCCCGGCGCCAGCTTATACCGTTCATCGGCGCATGGCCCACTTATTCGCCGTGCGTGCCGAGGCCGCCGAGAGACTCCGAGGGCCCCGAACCATCGCCATGACCGTCTCGGAGGTCTCGGACTGGGGCTTGCATGGTTTTGTATCGTCAAGAAGATCAGCGAGTGGCCCTTGGGACTCGATATTAGCAGTGTGGCCGAGAACCTTTCGTGTCGATCGCCTCGTCGCAGAAGTACTCTTCCGAACCTGTCCGGTCCGAAGCAGGATGTCAGGCAAGCAATCCATTTTATAGACACAAATATATATCCTGATCTGTATCATGCGATTTTGCGTATTGCCCCATCCCATCACCAATCCAATCACCGCCCATCTAAATCAACCATCACAACATACACAAAACAATTCATCCACAACTTCATTGATCCTTCTCGAAAGATATACCCTTCCAGATTCACACCAACATGGCGAGATCACCAGACAGGAAAAGAATCATTGTCGCCATCACAGGCGCCACCGGTGCACAAATCGGCATCCAGATCCTAAACACACTCCGGAGCCTCAACGTGGAGACACACCTCATCATCAGCAAGTGGGCGGGAGAGACAATCAAGTACGAGACAGACTACACCACGGCGACGGTGCGCGCTCTGGCAGACTACTCGTACAATGCGCACGACCTGGCGGCACCCATCTCGAGCGGCTCGTACCGGGTGGACGGCATGATCATCGCGCCATGCTCCGTCAAGACGCTCGCCGCCATTAATGCCGGCATCTGCGACGACCTCATCACTAGAGCCGCCGACGTGTGTCTCAAGGAGCGGAGAAGGGTCGTTCTCTCGGTTAGGGAAACGCCCCTCAGCGAGATTCATCTCAGAAACATGTTGGACGTTACAAGGGCTGGCGCCATCATTGCGCCGCCCGTCATGGCGCTGTACACGCGCCCGTCGTCAATCGAGGATGTGATTACGCAAATGGTTGGACGGCTTCTCGACTTGTTTGATTTGGATGCTCGGAACTTCGATAGATGGGAAGGAATGCAAAAGGAGGCATAAAAGGAATTAGACTTATTAGAGATACCCAATAGACGGAATGTTTTTCATGTGTGAAGTGAATTAGTGGTGATTCGGTGTGATCTGAGGAGTTGGTGTTGGGGTTTCGAAAACCTCAACTCCAAGCCGTCCAAATGGGCAATGGTTGACTTTGATACTTTCATTACCCCCATCTGGACTTCAGCTTTTCCTGGTCCGTTTACACGAATCTGTATACGATGGTAATGTCGCGCTTTCGTTACACGAGTCAACGGCTTCAGGCGCAGCCCCACTACGATAGCGTCAACGCCAGTTCGGCCGGCGCTCGCGGCCTTTCCAGCTCCTATGAGAACCCATCGGCTCGCTCGGAACTGGTGCATTCATGGGCAAGCGACGACACGGAAAATGATGAGCTCGCCAGCGACACCGCGCAATGGCGAAGTCACCCCAGCGGCTCCGGGCAGCTTGAAGGACGTGCTCCGGCGCCGGCAGCAAGGACGCATCTCGAGTTCACGATCCTGTCTGCCTTGCAGGGAGAGAAAGGTCAAGTGCGATCATGAACTTCCATGCGCCACTTGTACCAAACGTGGACATCCAGATCTCTGCTCTTATCCGGCGTCTAGTGGTGAGAGGGCGAATGCCTCGCCGAACGCGCGGAGGTCAATATCTCGCCGGACGACACCGAGCGCCGAGGCTCCCAGCGGTGGGGCGATCTCTTTCGGAAATGCCAACCTACCACAGGCCAATGCTATCGGGGGAGATGGTTCCGTGCCGAGTGGTGTTGGTCAGGCAGCTCCGAGTCTGTCATTGACACAAGATGCTGGACCTGGCGATTTGAGAATCGATGCTCCCACTTCGCCGATCAGAGAAGATCTCAGCTCGTCTCGGAGCGACAATCCTCAGAGAAGCGCATACGAGAAAGGGGTGCGACCTCTTCTCGGTCTGGAGCTGGACAATGAAGATCCGACGTCGGTACCACGTGTGAACACCGAGATCCTATACCGATCTCTCCCCAGCAACCAAGACATGATCAGGTTGTTCGAGACACACCGATTGCGTTGTCACCCCTTCCACATGATCACTTACAACATCAATGAGCTGCAGACAAAGCTCAGCAAACTCATAATTAGCCGGTACGACTCGAGGCAGTCGGATATTCGAACGCAGGACCTTCGGTGGATTTGCCTCTTGCACGCAATCTTCGCGGCTGGGGCGCAATCCTCGGATTTGCCCCTGGAGCAACAAATCAGTCTGTCTGACCGTCACAGTAAGTATGCTTTGTACTGTGGTGTGCGGACACATGAACTAATTGGACCTAGCACAGAATGCTTTTGACTGTCTGAATGCATCTGGCTTTCTCGCGTATCCGTTCAAGGAAGCCCTACAAGCCCTGCTGCTACTAGGCTACGTGCTTCAGAACAACATGCGACCGCAAGCTGCTTGGATACTACAAGGCAGCGCGATCCGTCTTGCCTCAACTCTTGGAATTCAGAGATCCGAGAGTCAGACAAGACGAGTGCGGTTGTCGCCAGACGAAGCAAAATCGTTGCGGTACGCAGTCACTAACTATTTCTGTGTTCTCGTACTGACCTCATCATTAGTCTCGCGGTCCTCTGGCAAGATGCATTGCTCTCTCTCGCCTTTGACCGCGCCCCTGCGTCGTACGAGTTTGATTTCGACGAGGACTTGGTGCCCCTGACGTCCACATCTTTGACGGGAACCATGACCTACCGCCAAGGGATGAACTGGATCAGTCATCTGAGCCTCCGGTATCTGCCACTCCGCGACAGGCGGAAGTCTCCGCCATCGATTGATCCGTCCTTGGTGTGGCAGGACCTGGAGATGATCGAGGCCAATATTCTTCCACATCTAGGCGACATTCGGCAGTGCAACACGATTCTGGAGATCCAGGAATACCATACTTTCAGACTCCATCGCAACTTCTTTGCAGCGACGGTCTGTCGAAACTTGGTGTCGCCCAGCTATACCTCGGCTCTTGCCCCTGAGCTGCGTTCCTTTATCGTCGCTCGCGTCCAAAATGCACTGAGACAAAGTGCACAAGCATATCTAGACATCCGCAGTCTGTCAATCTACGCGATGCGCTCGTGGGCATTCATCCACAGTGGCGTCGCATCGGTGCTCCTACTGAGCCTGATTCCCGACACGAGATGCGACGCCGAAACGAGGAGATTGCAGGACGAGTTCATTCAGGAGCTTTCGGATAACGGAAAGTCAAGTACCAACACGAACGATGCATCTATCAATTTCCTTTCAGCCACGCTGAAGAAGGCTCTCAAAGCCCTTGTCGACCTCCGACGTCTGGCTGAGCAAGAAAGCACCAGACCCGCGACGAGGCAGCGGCCGACGAACGAAGAAACTTCGGAGACTCAACCCGATGCAAACGATGGAGTGATACCTGGCGGTATGCCACCGACAGAAGGTACTATGTTGCAACCAACAGAGTATGTTTCCTTCTGCCTCATTTCTGCTTTGTTCCTGGCGCTAACGTGATCAGCATCTGGGCCTCAAATGACTGGGGCTTGCCCACAGATTTTGACATGTCGCCTCTCGAAGCATTTGATTACATCATGTCAGACGATTTCAATGCTGCGCCAGGGTTCAATTTTCCGATGCAGATTTGAGTATTTCTTTGCAACACATAGCTAATTAATGGTACTGATTGCGTCGGCAAGCTTGCCTTCAAGATGTGATCGCCTTATCATTAATCTATTCTAATGTCCATGCGGGTATCAAAGAAATCATGTTTATAAAAAGGTACGATGAGAATGAAGAACGAAGATCAGCGCATTTCTGCACTATCAATGAGTTGCTGATCCGCATCCAGGAAGAGGACATAGCCTCACGCAATTTTACACGCTCCTGTTGACGACATGTCGTCAATGAAGCGGCGGAGTGCTCCAATCATCAGCAGGTACAGATTATCATCATGAGCTCTTGTATCCACTATGTCACTGCGATTGTTATTAGTACTAGTGGTGTTTGAAGTCTTGAGGAGGTACTTACAAGTCTCGGGAGTTCTCTGGTCCTGACTTTGGTAACTCATCGTCTAGCCACGCCAAACGTTCACGACCAGTCTTGTCATCACCGAACTGAATGAACTGGATAGTGACGGCGTCTCGGTTTCGACTGTTACGCTTCAGGGCTGCTATCAGCGTTCTGATTGGCGCTTCCACTCCACCACCTGGTTCGTTTGAATCTTGCCACACTCCGTCGGTGAGCACATACACACTCGTCGGCTTCCCATTCCTGGCGATGCGCGTCAGGATGGTTCCAAGCTTGTTTTCCATGTTTGTTTCGCCAGGGATTGAACCGTCACTGAACCTAGAATCGATCTGTTTGACAAGATCCTGGGTTTCACTCTTCCGAGTGAACATGCTCAACATGCTCTTCCTTTTGACTTCATCGGGTGTTGATGTGAATATCAATTCAACGCCGTCGGGATCCGCTTTTTTTGCCAGACTGATCATGGCCTCTGCCACCCGTAAGATATTGGGCAGGTGGGGCTTCATTGATTTTGCATCATCAATGATGAACAGCTGATCGCGCCCTCGAAGTTGCTCGATGATCTCGATCAATCCCGGTGGGGGTTCTGCTTTTTTCTTCTTGTTCTTGCTCTTGTTCATTCTCCAATGGGCAACGTCGTTAGCAGTCACCACTGGGATCCTGGCTTGGCGCAACTCCTGCTGTCCTTGACGGATCTCGGGGTTTGAGTCGCTCGATCCCTGGCCATTTGGGAACGTAGGCCCCCCTGTGAGTTCATATGTGGTGTCGAGTCCCTCTTGTAGCATTCCATTGCCTTGTCCGGCGGCATGGTTAATGCTGGATGCATCTCCACCCCGATAGGAGCTCTCGCTAGTCTGGAATGACTGAGAATTCCTGATTTCTTGGTGAGGTGGTTGTAGTGGCTGCGCGTGAGTCCCAGACATTGCACCAGGGATTGTTTGGGTCCGACTAAGCGGCCTTTCTGTACTGTTTGGTAACTGATCCAGCATTGCTGAACCGCGTCGGATTCGCTCCAATAACTGCCTGAACTTAACAGACAGTAACTTGGGCTCCAGCCGGCCTTCTCCGTGCGGCATCAGCATGTCGTCTTCAATCAATGCCACCAACCGTTCCGAGATTCTATCGAACTTTTTGCGACTTTGGAGTGCTTCCTGGTGGATCTCTTGAATGCAGGCAAGTCGGTTTTGACCATCGTGGAAACAAAATTCAAGCCCGCTGTCTTCAAGCTTTTGGAAGATACTTGTTTCCTCTCTTCTTCTTTGCTCATATCCACTTAGCGACTCCAGATCCCACAGAATGCATATGAGTGCTTCGCTGAAGACGGCCCCGAGTTGCCAGATATCGGAGTCAAGAGGGATGTCTTCCAGCTTGGACTCGGTGAACTCCAAGATACGGGAAGCTTCAGGCGCACCTACTAGCATGTTAGCAGTTGTTGATAGAAAGACGCAGAGACTTTTGTACAGTGTGACCGGTTTCCATGGTTGTCTTGGTGACTAGAATTACCATTGACCCTCTGAATCGATGTGCTGTTGTCAAAATCCGTAAGCTTGAAATCAAATTCATAGCCATCCTTGTTCCCTTGGTCGAAGAAGAGGATATTCTCGAATTTGATGTCTCTGTGTGCCCTGTAAACGATTAGCGTCCAATTCGGTGTTTCTGGAGTAAGAACTCTTACACCCCCACTGCGGTTTTCCCCAGGTGGTGGAGGTTATAGACCGCATCGCTCAATCTGAACAATTTCGTCCAAAGGTAGATCAACTCGTCATTGTTTCTAGGCCCGCGATGGTTCTGGAAGAAATGACGAAGATTCCCACCATTGGCATGCTCCAAGATAATCACACGCTTTCCGTTCTGAATGAATGATCCAAGGTACTCGACGATGACATCCTTGCAGTTTGGGCCAAGCTTGGCGAAGGTGTCGACTTCCTTTCCAAATGCGGAAATTGTCACCGGGTCTTGATTGGTGTAGACCTTGAAGACGACCGTTTCCTGGGGGGAAATTGAGCAACCTTAAATGTTACTTCCAAAGAGGTCGCTACTTACGTTGTTTTCTTCGCAGCATAGCGGGTCCAGAGTCACTTGGTAGATGACTGATCTGGAGAGGGTGTTTGTTTGGCTGAGTTGACGCCGGGAAATGATTGGTAGCACTCTCTGAGGGTCGAGATCTCTTTTGTACATGATTTGATTTCGGGATTGGGATTTGAATCGAACTGGCCAGAATCTGTACCATTCTTGATGGAACGCCTCGAGCATCACCTGTATCGAATGGTCCTGGTCTGGAGCTTCCGTAAATCCACTCGCGAAGAAGTACTCATCATTGCGCACTTTTTCGTGGAACCAAGTGATGCGTTCAGGGCGTCCAATGAAAACCAAGGTGGACCAGACTCGGAGATACTGGGAAATAATTGTGTCTGCACTGATGGCAATAGGCGTATAATAGCCTGTATCCAGCACATGCGCAACTGTTGTTACCGTCCAATATCTCAAGAGGATGTCTTCTGTGACATAGTCTGAAGGGTTTTGATCGATGTCGACTCCCTTTTTCCACGAGTTTTTCAGATAGTTGGAGAAATCAGAGTCCCAGAACCTTCCGGACTCTGCATCCTTGCCGTGTCTGGGATCCATTTCCACTACAATGCGGAATGCGATGGGCTTTCCTTAGCGGGGCGATATGGCCTGGGATCATCTGGACTGTTCTGACAGATTTCTTGGGGTGTATATACATGAGACAAGATAGTTACTTATGACGAGATGTGAATAGATGTTAGTGGATGTGCAATGATGTGCGACGGAGTTTATGTATGAAATAAGAACCGAGTCGAGTTGCAGCAAGCAATGAGAAAGGCGGGGCTAGGTCCCAAATAAGGTCGTACAAGAAGGATTCGCTGGGGTCGGGTACTCGGCTCAATTGTTCTTTCAGCTGAGCAGCCAATGCAGCAGAATCTTGCGGTGCGGTGGCCTCAATCCCCTCTGACCCCAGGAAAGTGCGGCTTTTCGAACAGAGTGGCAAATGAGGGCACACACTGTAAAATGACGATGGTAGGTACATCATTTAGGTAGACGTGGTGTGGTCCAATCTGTCATATCTTACCTGCATAGAGCAGCTGCGAGGCTCCCTCGAGGCACCTCGAGGCTCCCCTCCCTCACGCCAGGTTGTTTTTGTCAAATGGGTTTGTACACATAATTTAGTGTCTGTATTGTATGCAAGCTCAGCCTCTATAGCATAGCCCATATTAATGCAGTGAAGAAAAGTCCTTGTCAGCTTGTTGTTGCCTTGGCGGGTATTGTTTGCCTTGTTCCCCCCAGCCTTGTGGTGCGCGCGCCGAACAGGTGTGGTTGCAAGCTGCAGCCCCCAAATTGGAGAACCAGAAGTTTATTTATTTATGCATCTCTACTTTTCCGTCGTCCTTGAGAAAATTCATGTCTGTGAAAGGAAATCCCTAAATAGCATAGGTAACCATATGCAACATCCTGCTCGGCGCCTACTACACCATTTCCGAGACATCTTTCTCGTCCACAATCTCGTCGTGGCCCTGTGACCGTCCTCGCAGGCACCTAAAAACCAAAAACCATACTACAAAAGTGAGAAACATCATCACTAGACAAATGGTAATGAACATCTCAAAGACAGGCCCCCGGAATAACCATGCTTTCTCCAGCGAGTCCTCGTCCTTCCACTGAAAAACACCACTCTGAAGGAAACTCTGCGAAGATGTTGTTAGATACTTAACCGACCTTGATAGACTTGGCATTGCAAGTCTTACAGCAATAAACGTGCCAGGGAGGAAGACTAGCGTGACAAGGGTGATGATGTGCATCGATGCTGTTTCTTTCTCTGTAATTCCGGCAATCTTCTCCATGCGTTGGGCTGACGCCTGTGCGCTTTGGGCATAGATCTTGCTGATCTGCACACTCCGATATTGGGACACCCCGTCATACTGCGGATCGGGACAGGAGGTCAGCACCATCTTCTTTGATAATATGAGTCTCAAGATAAATCTTTCTTACCAAGACTTTTGCTTCTTTGACGAATTTCTCCAGGCTCTCGAGTTGCTCATGCTTGATGCGCAGGGAGTTCTCCAAAGACTGCAGTCTAGCAATGAACTTCTTCGCTTGATAGGTGTCAGGGTGACTGTCGTCTTTGAAAACGGATTGGTGAAGTGTTTGGCATTGGTAAAAGTCTCTCAGTCCTCGGATAACATTGGCATTGAGTTTGATGGTGAGGATGGCCTCTTGAATGGCTTCACCATATCGATGTAACTTTTGGTTGTCTTCGAAGGAATAGTTGTCCAATTTGAGATATTTATCCAAAATATTTTGTATTTCATCCTTCTGGTCCGATGGTGTCATGTGGCTTGATCCGTTGAGCATCTTTTTCCACCAGAAGTCGTTGTCCTTGGGCTTGATTGGAGTCGGGTTGGACTTCTCGAGATTCTGTTTGCTTGAACTCTTCTGAAAGCCGGACTTGATGCTCTGTAAAAGGCTGCCCACTCTGGCCCCTCCACTGATATTATTGGTGCTTGGTCGAGCGATTTGTTGCTTGATGCTCTGTTGCATGTGTTCGAAATGAGGGCCGATATCGATCCTAGCGTGGCTGGCTTTGTTAACCGTTCTCCGGACTTCGTGGTCCATCTCATTGATGTATGATTGCCAGTTCTCTTCTACGTTCTCCAATATCGAAATATGAACTGTCAGAGTAGAAGCGAAAGTATGAGCAGATCCAGCTGGGGCGGAATGCAACTGGTCCTCGAGGACATCACAGATCTGCTCTCGCGTATTGCTATTGCCTTTAATCGACACCCAGACTGCTCGTCCGGTCTCCACGTCATACGAGTGATACACAGCTAGCGGCCGTACGATGAAGCTCCATGGTGCCCGAGACGTGGATGTTTCGACAACACGCAAGAGATATGACAATTGTATTCCAGATCCTGATCGTCCGAGAGATCGTATCAGAGCTCGGTCAGGACCTGGGACTGACAGGCTATCGTCTCCTTCGAAGTAGGCCAAGCAGACATCTCTTGGCTCTAGTGTCCTGCCAAATGAGGAGACGGCTTGGATGAAGGTTGGCGAGATTTGGTGAAACGAGCTGAGGTAAGTAAACATGGCATGCGAACAGCTAAGCGAGCTTCGTGAGTTTGGTGCCTCGATTGCGCTAGCAGTTGATTAGTCGCAGGGAAGCATCAAATCCCATTTTCTACTGACATGTATCTCAACATGGGATCCTCCATGCCTCTCTGGAAGAGTGTTTCGAGCTCAGCTTGAGTGCTGGCTTCAAAGTCCTGCACTATAACCATTCCAATTATCAATCACGAGTGCCCTATTCATGATGATCTTGGTGGAGCGGACTTACGTGGGCTTCCATTATCGAGCTCGAAAATTTTCACAGAGCCTCTATTGTCATTAAAAAGCCTTTGTCGCTCTGCTTGGAGTGTTCGTGTATAAGACGACAATTTCCTTTTCGAGTCTCTAGCGTTGAGCAGATTTGCGGGGTACGTGCTGTACTTGGCGCAACTGTCGCGAAAGCGGTCTTCTGGATCGAACATCATCGTGATAGAAGCATGCCTGCTGTTGCTCAAGGATCAATCGGTTCAAGACTGAATTACACTTACTATATAGATACATTCAAGAGTGATGGCCGAGGCTGACACAGGATTCTGCCCTTTTGTTTTGGTCTCGATGTCGCATTCAGCGAGGGGCTGGTGATGACAGGCGAAACCTTGGGTTCAAGGAGAAATGAAGGAATGCCCACCCAAAGGCATTCGAAGATTTGCATTGATGTTGGGTCCCGGACTCCCGCCGAATGCGCCTCACAGGTAATTAGAACAAGATGGAATCGCGAATGATATGCTGCAACGACCCTTTATTCTCAAATCTGCCTTACAGAATGCCTATCTAGGGCTCGCCAGCCACGCCGGGCGACCTGAAATGCATCGCCCGTGGAACTTGGGTCCTGCCGCATGGGGCCGCAATTGCCACTCAGCCCAGAGCCATCCCCGTACATTCATTCGATAGAAACGGCTGCCGAATCTTCTTCTTGGGACACCTAGTTTCAGTATGACGCCAGTCATCTCGGTCTAAATCCTGAAACCAATCCGTATGGGTTTGTGCGTCTTAATCTTTGAGCTTTGCGATCTCGTCCAACTCGGTCTATGAGTGCGCGATGCGAGTCAGCCAACACTTCCACTGATATTTGACACTGCCCTCGGCAGGCTTTTGGGGGTTTGCA
Organism: Pestalotiopsis sp. LF_19_12; assembly: GCA_023510015.1. Taxonomy (NCBI): domain Eukaryota; kingdom Fungi; phylum Ascomycota; class Sordariomycetes; order Amphisphaeriales; family Sporocadaceae; genus Pestalotiopsis; species Pestalotiopsis sp. LF_19_12. Next base: position 205,357 of record JALYBT010000045.1, on the reverse strand, counting down.
ACCTTTGTCAGCTTTCGCGAGAGCCAGAAGACGTAGTTGTTGCCAATCAACTAGTACCACTCAGTAAGTAACAGTCCCGAAATATACCTACTCATGAAAATTACAGTCTCGCACGTTGTACATACATCAACTGTAACACCGCTGTCAAAATTCTTGTGCAGCCAATTCACCAGTCGCTCTTTGCGCAATCCGTAGTTCGGAATAGAATGATGTTCGGACATTTTTGTTCCCCTCAGGATGCGACTGTGGTGCCAATATAAGAATCAGGCTGGATAGGGCTGGTTTCTTGGTAGATTCGGGATCTCAACATATGGCGCTATAGTTTGGATGTTGCTTTTCTCAATGTGCCTATCAAAGGGGCAGTGTACCAACTGGGTTGCCAGTACGAAGTAAGTGGCAGGGCACTTAAATGCCATCTCGGCACGGTAGTTGGGGGCCACCCAAACCCTGGGAGAATTGAGGCTCAAAATCCCATAGACGGAATCCATCGTTGGCCTTTGTTCAAACCTGTCTGATCGCGGGATGTGGGACTTTCTGGACATTCGCCACAATACCGGGTGACAATTGGGTAGCGATTGGAAGAACATGACCAATCTGCGGTCCTCAACTTCCCAGGTTGTTGGCACCACATGATAGCTCAACCAATAAGAGTGACAGGACAGCCGCCATACAGCCTGAAGTAATGCTTCCCAATTCGAGAACCAGAGTTGATTAGCTGGCCCGGACCGCGTCGGTGGTATGAATGCTACGCCCAAGTAGGGAATCTCCGCTGCATCAGAGGTTAGTCCCTGGGCTTGTATGGTGTAAACCAGACTCGATATACTCTGTAAGGCAAATCCGCCTTCACCGGTTTAAATGGCAGACTCCACCGAAAGTGAAGATCGCCGATCATGCGTGCAAGCATGTGTTTCTCTCCTTTGCTGCGCCTTGGTATAAATCTATAGCCACAGGGTCGTCCGCTCAGCTATCAACCATATTGGCACCGCCTACATCGAAAGGAAAACTGGGCACCGTCAGGCTTGCTCTTACTTCCCATATACTGTTCAAGCCAGTATACCTGGTACCACTACTTGCCGTCGGACTTGAACTTCGCTATCTCTCGGGTTATACCCGGCCATTCACAATTTAGCGAGATAAGAGATTATAGAGTTGAGATGATAAGTTCGCCTCGCTGTGTTTTGATTCCCAGATCTCGTCCTCAAAGAGGTGGAATGTTGTTATCTGGGCATTCTGGGAGTTCTACCACCAGACACTACTCTCAAGTAATCTATACTATTCTATTTATCATTCACTACTATGATGCGCAGATCTGGACAAGACGATCTACTGATTATCATCTGATTCTCCCAGCAGGAAATCTAGTCATCAATAACAACTATGAAGTCCTGTCGACCCGCCTCATACTCATATTGCAGCCATCTCGCGCCTCCTACACTCTTCTACCAACGAAACCAACCTCGGTACATACTTCTGCGCCAGTTCCAGCGCCGTCTCTCCTCTTGACGCAATATTCAAAGTCTTGCTATCAGTGCGTGCGCCTCGTCGAAGTAGCTCTTCAGCCAAATTCTCTCGACGTTTCGAAAGGGCGATATTGAGACCAGATCCCCAATCGAAGTCGCTGGCATAGCCACGACTATTGTGGCCCCATTTCTTCGCCTCTGTATCTGCGCCTTTGTCGAGGAGTAAACGCAACACTTCCAGATTGCGGACTTCCGGTCCGCCATCGACGCCATCTGTGGAACTCGTGCCGGGCCCGGAACGGTCGACAGCTGAGCAGACGAAGGGTATTGCGTTGATAGGATTTCCTCCGGCCTCGTACAAGAGTTCTATTGTGCTCAGATGTATGCTATAATCATTGACGGCTCTGAGGAATGAGGACAGACCCCAGGGTGCTTCGGCATTGGGGTCCGCGCCGTGGTCGAGAAACCATCGGGTGAGGTCCTCATTGCGCAGAACGTACCTTGATTCTTGTCAGAGAGCCATAGTGACATGTGATTTGGGAGAATTATACTCACGCCAAAGCAGGTGGATCGGAAGCGTTGCTCAGGGGAGCGTTGATATCATAGCCATGGTCGAGGAACGCCTGCCACGTTCTTGGTGAGCACTTGCTCGCCACGGCTTCCCACACAGCTAGAAGACATATCCTGATACCTTGAGTGAAGAGGTAGTCGACCACGTCCGCGCAGTCCAGCCTGATAGCCTGGTAAAGGATAGGCTCGAGGGTGCCAATGGCATAATCGTCCGGGCCCCGTGGTGGGGATGGCTCCGGCATGTTCTGCCATGCTGATACTAATCTCTCAACCTCCTCGAGTGCCGAGTCTCCCTTGGTACATGCCTCATTCAGTTCTTCCATCAGTGGGTGATCTGGGTAGTACTTGATGTCTGGGACCGGGAGTTCGAATCTGTCGCCATTGCGATACGGCCGCCGGCGAGGCTGCTCGTGTGGACGCGACATATTTGGTGTTTTCGGGGAATCAAACAAATTCTGAAAGTTCTAGATTTGATGTAGCACTTGGTTGAAAGCATTCCAAGTAGCTTGTAGACATGTATTGTGGCTTTCGTGAGGAATTTCTCCAATCCATGTCTTGTCATTGGGTGACGTCACAATAGGATGCCCATCGAAACACGTGAGACTATACGAAGGAGAATCCTACATCTTACTTGGTGGGTACCTATGGAGATAAAGATATGCAGGACCACCAGGGCCATTCTAATTCTGATCCATGCTGCAATACTATTCATGAGTAACAGAGTTAAAGCATGCGGCGACCGATGTTCATGATGATCAGTTCGCAGCCAAAGATCCTTCCACGAATATATCCTCAATCTCATCTCTGTGATCTGACAGCACGAGAAATTAGGATTCCGGCTATGCAAAAAGCCTAGTATCGTCATTTGACTCTTCACATTGCTAGCTACGACTTCTGGTGTCGATCATTCAATGCCTTTCAACACATATTTAGCAACGCATGGATTATACGATGGGAAGATGGATGAACCGTTGGTGAGATGATATGATCCCTTGTACTCATGCATCATATTCTTACCAATGGATTCGTCTCGGCTGTGGTTTCTTCATAATCGATTACAACATGTACTAGAGTTCTCTGTATAAAATCAAGCGTTTATCGAGTGACATCCAGTGAATTATCGATACCCACATTGAACAAATCTGCAAGATCTACTTTTGAGACTTTACACGGGTGATACTTCCAAGTCACTATAAGAAAACATGCACTTTTTCAAGACCTTTTTCCTCCTCGGCCTGGCTGCCGTCCAGTCGCTGGGAGAGCCGATTCCAAGGTAAGAAGACCTCCTTCAGAGAAGACCTGCTGCTACTTTTTCCATATAAACTGACACAACGAAACAGACCTGGCAGTCTCATAGCGACACGCGATGAACTCCCGCCCACACAGCTCGCAAAGCGCGAGGACCCGCCCCCGGCCGACCAGCGCACCTACGTGGACATGGGCCAGGGCCCGGTGCGCGAGAAGGTCGACAAGACGCTGTACACGGACGGGCTGAGCAGCTGCATCGCGGTGGTGGTGATCGGGGAGAAGAACGTGGACGCGGCGTCGTGGGACAAGATCATGTCGCACGTCTCGTCGAGCCTGTGCGCCGACGGCGACGTGCTCGACCTCGACACGCAGCTGTCGGACCTGTTTGAGATGGACGGCGACACGCAGTACCTCGTCAACCGCAAGGCGTACGTCCTCACGGCGCCCGACGGCGACAATGCCGCGCAGAAGGCCTTCAACGAGTACGTCACGCAGAAGTGTCAGGCGCACTGGGGCAACGACAAGGTCGAGAGGATCGATCGCAACCAGGACCATGTGGATGAGCCTGGCGGTTCGCGCTTGTGGACGGATGGCAGCAGAAACACGTACTGGGGTGTGAACGGGGACTTGATTGCTCCCGCAATTTGATAGTTGACTTGAAACATTGTTAGCTGCTCTCGATACGTATCATGTTCACTCTCGCTAGCTTCGTGAGCAGCAGCTTGTCGAACGGTCATTGTGGTAGTCCATAGTTAAAATTCCGCAATTCCAAAAATGTGGTAACTCAGCACAAGAGGTGGCTCGAAGTGCTTGATCAGCCGAACTCAAAGTGATGAATCCGGGCTCGTGTCACAATCCAGATCCCATGGATTTCACTGACAATGAAGGCTTGACAGAGATCATAGATTTATAATTTTGCAGCTATTTTACCCCCATTAGCGCTCTTCGCCTTGTTCTGCTTCTCCTTTCCAACCAAATGCCAGGCGAACTCGGCAAGCGGGCCCAGGGACTCGGCGTGCTTGCGCGCCTGTTCGCTGCTGGCCTGCTTGGTGGCAACACGAGCGGCGATGCCCTGGCAGATGGCGGCGAGGCGGAAAACACTAAAGGCCATGCCCCAGTTGATTTCCGACCGTGGATCCCAGCCGGCCGTCTCGGCGTACCAGCCCATGACGGTCTCCGGGTCGGGCAGGCCCGGCGTGGCGCCCGGCTGGAAAGCATCGGACGTGGCGTACTTTTTGTCTCCCGGCATGACAGCGGTGTAGAAGGGGTTCATGATGTTGGCCAAGTCGCTGAGCGGGTGGCCGACGGTCGACATCTCCCAGTCCAAGATGCCAATAACGCGGGGCTCCGTCTTGTGAAAGACGAGATTGTCGATCTTGTAGTCACCGTGGATCAGGCTCGACCGGTCGACTGGCTGGCGCGCAGCATCCGAGAAGAAGGACAGAAATTCGTCAAAGTGGGGCAGCTGTCCGACTGGCTTGCCCGTGTCGGCGTCGACGGCGGACGCCTGCGCCGAGCAAATCGTCTTCCAGGTCGCTAATTGCCTATCATAGAAGCCATTGGCGCGACCGTAACTACCGAGACCGACGGCCTGCTGGTCGACGCGGTGCAGGCGGGCAAGTGTCTCGACGGCAGCGCGCCAAAGGGCCGAACGCTCGGCCGGCGACGCGGCGTCTGGCATGGCCGGGTCTTCGATGATGCGGCCATCGAGGAAAGACATGATGTAGAACGGCGTGCCGATGACGGCCGGGTCCTCGCAGAGGCAGTAGGCGCGTGGTACAGGCACATCAGTGGCGCCTCCGCCGAGCGCTGCGATGATGCGGTGCTCGCGCTCGACCTTGTGTGCCGCCTTGGAGAGCAGCTTTCCCGGCGGCTTCTTTCGCAGCACATATCGCTGTCCCGAAGGCGATGTGAGCTGGTATGTCGGGTTGGACTGGCCGAAACCAAACTACAGGATCACAAAAATGGAGGTCAGCTATCTTTGTTCAACATTCATGACGGCATTGCGCTTGTATCCCTTCCTCTCGTCGTCGATTCTGCGCCGGTGACATCACAGGGAAGCCCGTCATACCTGCTTCACATCCAGTGGTGTCTCAATCTCTGGTACATGTTTCTGGATATATTTCTCGAGCGACTTGACGTCGATCGGATGCCTAACGCGTCCAGCCATTGTCGTGTCGCAAGATCGAGACTCTTTCGCCGAGAGCGCAGGATAGTCGGTTGGGGGTGATTCGCTGGAACCGGTGGTAATTGTCTCGGGGGTTCTAGTCGGTCGCGGACAATAATCAAGTCAATCCAAAGTCAATATAGAAGAGAAGGATCCCCCAAGAGCCCATCATTGACCGAGATGAAAGCAGTGCAAGGGGGAGGGAGGTCGTGTAAAGTACGGGCTGGGGTTGGAACAGAGGTGAGATGTCGCGTAAAATGCCGAGGTAAGTATGGTAAGCTCCAGCTCTTATCAACCCGCTAAATGGCGGGCGGTTATCAGTAGCCGTATGCCCCGGGAATGGGGCCCCTTTGCGGGGGAGGGGGTAAATCTGCGCTAAAAGTTGTCATCGCTTTGCCTGGAGTCTGAAGTGTAATGCCAGGAGTATACTTCTGACCTTATGTCAGGAAATGTATAGTTTAGTCAAGGCGCTGCCGAGTATTCACCGTTATTTTTTGAGCATTCATGAAGAATATATGATCACTTTCTGTTTTGGCAAGTCTCCAAATTTTGATTGTTTTCGCCATAGCTTACATGAATTCCGCTCCCAGCCACGGACACGCATTTGACAGCCAAAAGCGAACCATCAATTATTTTCGCTCAAGTCTCATCCTTGGAATAATCTGTGCTCATCTTTACGAAGAAGCTTCTGTGTCTGCATGACAATCATGGACAAAGCCAAGCAGAAACGCCTATTCTTGCGTCTCCTCTCTGCTCTCCTTTTACCAAGCACCAACTTCAAAGTTTTCCTGGAAATAACAGTTAGAGAGTGTATAGTCAAAACTGAATCAGTAGGGATGTGACGAACCTCAGGGAAGTACGTGGTGACCACAGTCCGGTCAGCAAACTTGCGGCCAGCCAGCGCATTGAGAGCCTTTTTGGCCGACTCCTTTGTGTCAAACTTGACGAATATCTTGCCCACTCCAGCGGATTGTCTGCTGCCTCCACTTGGTCTGGGAACCTTGAGCGCTTCCACCTTGCCGAACTTTTGACATTCGTCCTGAACGTCCTCGCAAATTTCTGTGCTTTTGTTAGTCGCAATACCATATTTCGACTCAGACGATGTGAACTTACCCTCGTAGTCATCATTATCAATAAGCTCTTCCGCAGTGACCATGTTGAGCAGTTGTAACACCCTGCCCTCCTCTTGGTCTGTAGACGTGGTGCCAGCAAGCATAGACATGGCATTAACTCCCATCTCGACGCCTGCCACCTGCGTAATTCCAATGCTGGCCTTTTGGACCTTCAAGCTCTTATCGCCAATAGCCATACCGTTGAGGCCTTGCACAGCAATCTCCGTCGTACTAGGATCGACATATTCGCAGAAGGAAATGCCCTAAGGACTTCAAGTCAGTTTTGCTATACAAATTCGCGCTTGAACGAGGAAAAATTACTCGTGATTCTTCTGTGCCGGCATCCTTGACCAGGACGAACGCCTTAAGTTCGCCAAACGATGTCAAGAGCTCCATGACCTGTTCCTCAGTAAGATATGGTGGGATGTTCGTAACACTGATCTTGTTGGGCGTGTCAAGGACCACCTTCGACACCACACCAGGCTCGTAGCCAGTCTCATCTGCTATAGCTGGCACAATGTAGTCCTTTGGACGCTGGATCTTGAGGCCGGAGCCACTTCCATTCGCAACCCCGTTGGTCATGGCATCATCGGGCTCCATAGAGATGCCATCGAGCGCCAAGGCAACGGTGGCTTCCGAAGCATGTCTGAACTCGAGAAGAGCAAAGGTGTGGTCGCGAGAGACCTGGCACAGAATGCAGGGGTCGGTGCTCTCTACGACATTGAGACCATTGAGCTGCAGATTGAAGAAGCTGATGATGCTCTCTTCGGTAGCATTTGAAGGAATGTTGTAGGCGAGAAGACGCTTCGACTGACGACTGTTCGACGGCTTCAGAGCTGCATTGTTGACAGCACCTCCGGGCTGGTTCATGAATGCTTGGAGCTTGCTAGGGTCCATCGGTTGCTGTCGAGGTGCGCCGGGTAGCGGGAACATGCCGGACAGCTTGGCCTGTTCGGCTGTGACGTTTTCGTAGCCAGGAGGCTTGATGTCCCATTGTGTCATGCGACGCTTGCGGTCCAGAACGGAAATAATGTTGGTCAAGTCGGGGGTAGGCTCGCGCTTCTTGGGAGGCGTTGCGCTGCGACCGCGACGGTTCTGCGCAAAGAGGTCCTCGTCTCTGTCCCGTCCTCGGTCATGGCCACCACGTCTGTCGCCGCCACCTCGTCGGTCGTCGAAAAGGTCGCGGTCCCGTCGTGGAGGGCGGTTGTCATCGCGACGGTGGTCCCTTCTATCACCTCGGTCCCGGTCGCGGTTTCTGTCGCCTCTCCAGTCTCTGTCTCTGCCACCATCCCTGCCGCCACCATCTCGGCCGCCGCCGTATCTGTCCTCGCGTTCGCGGTCTCTGTGGCTACGACTCGAGGCGTATGAGTCTTGCTCGCCGTCGCGGTGGGAGCGTCTGGGTGATCGAGATCTTCTGCGGTCCCTTCTGTCGCCGCGATCGCCTCGCTCGCGCCTATCGTCTCTGGAAGAGTAATCGCGAGATGAGCCATGGCGGCCATCTAAAAGTGTGAGATCAGTGGTTAGCTTGAATACTGCAGCTGGGACAGGTATCTTGGAAGGAAAAGAACAAACATACCCCGCGAAGAGTAACCGTCGCCGTTCATCTTGATGGATGCAATTGAGCTCGAAACTCCAAGGCTTCTCGAGTTTCAATGGCGACGGTGATGATGATGTAAATAAAAATGTCGAGCTTTAGAATCGCGAAAGCTGCGACTGTGGGTCTTGCACGGTGGAAGGACGAGGCTGGAAGGCGCCGAAAATTTGGCTGCGCGAGAGTCGCGGAACAGCCCAGCTCAGAAGGGTTAAGGCAGGTTGCTAGGCAGTACCCTGGCTCTAAGCTCACTACAACTTAGCTTCTGCCCACTAAACTGATGGAGACGGAGCGCGGCAAGGCGCTAACAGCTAGCCGAGTGGTCCACTTTCCTCTTTTGGCCTGAACTTCAACATGTTCGTCTTGCCTCCCAACTTTGATAGAGGAAAAGTCTTTGACCAACGAAAGTTACATTTGATCCATTCAACTGTCAACTCATACTCGCTCTACGTTCTTTTCGCATTCCTTTCGCGCCTTCACTTATTTCGGGAAAGCAAAACTGTCTGAAAGACGGACAGTGTATCCAGGACATTCATTCATACAAAGCTTTTGAGACTACAAATGCCATCACTGCGTGTTTCCGAGTGGCGAAAGCTGCCCCTGAGCCTCACAGAGCTATGCATCGATACAACATTACGATGTGGTCAATCATTTCGATGGAGAAAGATGGACGATGAGTGGTACGTTCTGGTCAATCTTTTGTCTTGAGAGATGAGAGCTGGGACTCCGAGTTCAACAGTCACGACTCACAATATGCATGATCAAAACCCAGGAAAGACTAACTCTGATATAGGCACATGGTCTTACATGGACGATTATTATCTCTCAAGCAAGATGATACACATTTACACTATAAAGCAACATGGCCTACCAAGACCTCTCCAGCAACTGGTAAACCATCGGTACCTCTGAAAGAAGAGTCGCCGCCACCTGTGGACAGCAGGGCGGACGACACAGAAGCCCTCATTCGGCACTACTTCAGCCTGAAGCACGACGCAGGGGCGCTGTACGAGCAGTGGTCGCAGAACGACGCCAACTTCCGGCGCAAGGCGCCCCGGTTCACGGGGATACGCATCCTGAGCCAGGACGCCTGGGAGGCCCTGATCGGCTTCATCTGCAGCAGCAACAACAACATCTCGCGTATTTCGCAGATGGTCCACAAGTTGTGCCTGCACTACGGGCCGCCCGTCGCCCGGATCGAGGGCGAAGAGAACGGCGAGCTACTCCACGACTTTCCCGACGCGGCCGCGCTGGCCGGCGCCGGCGTCGAGGCCCACCTGCGCCAGCTCGGCTTCGGGTACCGCGCCAAGTACATTGCCGAGACGGCGCGCATCGTGTCGCAGGAGCGGCCGCCCGAGTGGCTCGAGAGCCTGACGAACCCGGACAACCCGGGCCTGGGCGCGGCCGACAAGTACGGCAAGACACTGCAGCGGGCGACGTACCGCGAGGCGCACGAGCAGCTGCTGGCGCTGGCGGGCGTCGGGCCCAAGGTCGCCGACTGCGTCTGCCTGATGGGCCTGGGCTGGGGCGAGGCCGTGCCCGTCGACACGCACGTCTGGCAGATCGCGCAGCGCGACTACCGGCTCGGCGGCGCCAAGTCCAAGACTTTCTCCAAGGCCATGTACGACGCCGTCGGCGACCACTTCCGCGGCATCTGGGGCAGCCAGGCCGGCTGGGCCCAGTCGGTCCTGTTCACGGCCAACCTCAAGTCCTTCTCGGACCGGTCCGCCGCCAAGCCCGAGGAGGTACCGGGCGTCAAGATCGAGGTCGAGGAGAAGATCGTGCTCGAGGAGGCAAAGCCAAAGACGAAGCGGAAACGTGCCGTTCTTACCGAAACGGTCAAAGTTGAAGGTGTCTCAGTCAAGGTCGAGGATGACGGCGATGGCAAGAGGAGGAGGACGCGGTCTTCGACGAGAAAATGAGATACGTAGACGTACAAATAATTAAGATGATGAAATGATCAGTTCCCATCTACGATAGTTCCATGTCAATTTATGTTGAATGTGTTTCTCATACGTAGAATCGTGTTCTATGAAATGTAAAGAAATGCTGCTCTATATGTTGCTATCACTTTTGTGTAAACCCCCAAAGCCCGCGAGAGCATGGTCTTGCTCATGCATCGAGCGACCCAGAAAACTCCTGCTAACAGTCTAAGAATCAAATAGTCACGGCCTAATCCTCGAGCATCTCCGTGTCTTCCAGGCCCTGAGCTGGGCCGAGCTCTGCCTCGTCCGCCTCCTCGTCCAGTGACTTCTCGTCGCTGTCGTCGGCGCCACACATCCTGGTCAACATCTTTTCTATCCTGCCCATGGAATCCTCCAGGGTCGTGAGCCTGTTCGACACGCCAATGTCCTTGCCTGCGTCGATATCGGCGAGAATCTGGCGCACCTGCTCCGTCAGATCCGAGCCGTACGGGGCGATCGAGTCTCGCCGGGCCGGCGGTCGGGTGACGCGCTGGTTCTTGTCTCCGTCTTCTGAGCCGTCCGACCGCCCTCGCTTCAGAAGCTCCTGTGCGGTGGTGCTGTGCTGCCTGACGAACTGTCGCCGGATCATGTGGTGGGTCAGCTCGTCGTCCACGGCAATGTCATCGTTGAGTGATTCAGGAGGCTCTATCTCGAACACGGTCTGAAGGTCGCCGTGGGTGGTGATCCTCCAGTCTTCCCAGAACCACGTCTTCTTGTTGGGCGGGAATGGCTGCGAAGAAGCCGGCTGCAGGAGCCGCCGCTCAGCCACCGCGATCAACAGTAGGACGGGCAGATTGATGAAGCGCACCGATGCGACGTGGATCTTGTGGAACCAACGCGCGTTGACGACAAACTTCATCGGCAGCAGAACAAAGACCGCGAGGATGTTGAAAGGGGGCATATACGCAAAGATGGCGTCGGCCTTGACACCTTCGAGGGTCTGTACTGCTCTGCGGAACTGAATTTCAGACGTGGCATTGGCCACAATCGTGCTAAAGGTGTTGGAAAGCATGGATACCAGGATCGTCAAGAACAGCGTGTTTCCCAAAAACGCAAATGTGATCATGAGGGTGGGGCCAAGAAGCCAGTGAAAGTCGTTCTGGAATCATGTCAATACATGTGCAACAAGTTTGATCAAGCTCATGACTTACGGATTGCGATACACCGGTACCGTCGAGACCGAACCATATCCATAGCATCCATTTGCTGATAGTACTAGATATTGTTAGTTGAATCTTGAAGAATCAGTCTACTGGCTGAACCTACATCAAGTCATGGCGACCTTCTGCGAGCCATACCATGGACAGCAGGAAACCGCCAAAGCACCAAGCAGCCAAGAATGTAAGTAGCGTAAAGTCGGCCATCATTGAACGCAACGACAGGAAGACGAGGTTGTCTGAGAGCAAATTGAAAGCCAGTCGTGGAATAAGCACTGGAGCTCCAATGGCGAGAACGTCCAGTGCTTGCTGTCCTGGCCCAATATCATCGGTGACCCAGCCGTGTAGCCTCAAGATGAGATATGCCCAGTACACCAAAGCAAACATGACGTCCAGGAAAGACCATAGGTTCTGTGTGTATACGTTCCTGGGAGAATGTCAGTGTCTATCTACCTCATAAAAAATCGGAAGGACTTACCAGCCATGCTCGAGTATGGTGGCGAATTGATCTAGGACCCAGCCAAAAGCGTAAACGGAGAATGCCAATTCCAGGAAACTAAAGCGTTCGGCATCTCGTTCCGCCATGAATGCCAAGTACAAGGCAAGCAGAATGATGAATTGCATGATCTCCAAGAGGTTCCGTGTGCGCGGCACAATCAGTCGATACTGGTTCAGCAAAGGTGCCTCGCGTGGTTCATATAGCGAGATTGGCTTCTGCTTGTACCGGTCTGGAATCAAATCAAGGAATGTGGATGGAGTGTAAACTATATGGCCAGTGTAGATGGCATCGATACTGTGGCAATGTCAGTATGAGCAGGCAGGAGAAAGCTTGGCATGCATCACTTACACCTTTTGACAATGGGTCGAGCTCAGGAAGTATTTGCTTTCGCTGATGATGGCCACTTCGAGAGCTGGCAATGTCCGATGAAAGTCCCACTTGGTAGCCAGAGATTCTTCATTTCGGACGCCATCAGGGGCATTCTGGAAAGGAGTAAAGCCAGCGACGAGAATGTGTGCCAGCACAAGAAGTCCCTGGTCGCCGTCATTGTCTTCTCCGAAGCGCCTCAAGATACGGGTTGCAACCACCTCACACAGCATTGCTCTCGTGTAGTTGACATTTTGCCTGTTGCTCATATGCGACTGTTCATATAAGAACTGAGCGCGGTTGACCAGCAGGCAGTAGACTTGTTTTATAGTCAGCGACGGATTTCACTCTGGCCCGCGAGGCTAGCTCGTGAGACATGAGATTCTGGCATGGGCACATACCGATAGAGACGTCGTCAAGCTCATACAGTTTGTCAACCAAGGGACGGACGACGGAAATGTTGAGCCGGAGATCCCGCAGCTGTTCAAACGTTAGGTAGTCCTCCACAATTGATATGACATCTCGCCGTATCCTGTGGATGTTGGTGTAGACTGGTAGGTGTGCATGCGAGTTTGGCATGCAGCTGAAGAAGTCTCCTCCATCCAAGGAATGGGCAAAGCGTGCGCGTTCGAGCAATGGCCGCCGCTCTGGTTCCTGAACCTGAATGTGCCTCGACCTGGAGGACCGCCTGCTCATCTTATCACGCCCTCGCGCAAATGGCGGTAGTGACGCGCGTTGTGGATGCCGTTATCACAATAACGAGAATAACAAAGTACGGCGGGTGGCAAGGCCAAGAGTGAGGTAGTTGCTTCACGAGCGCAGCTGGTTCGTTCAACCCCGCGCACGATGTTTACAGTCAGCTCTGATAGACGATAGAGTTGTCCGCTAGGAGAGATTGAAGAATATAAAGAGTGTTTAGACATGCATAAACGTTCGAAATATCGTGGTGGGGGTCATGTTCCGAGGACCCAAAGGATGAAACGGGGACGCTAAAAGCAGAAAGTTCCAAGTTTCCATCGGCTACGTAGCAACACAAACAACACTCAACCTACTCACGGGTAATGATGTGCCGGGGGCTAGTATATCAACAAGACGCAGGTATCATGGGAGTATCTACACGGAATTCGAAATCGTATATATTCTTTCAGAAATCTACCAGACCACGACTCTGGAAGTTGTTTCCCACGGCCGGTCCCTTTTCAAAAATTTGGTGGTTGCATTCTGACGTCAAAACGCCGCCAAGAGAAATCTCATCCGAGCCAACACATTCCTATTGGTGAACCCCGGATCCGACTTGGAGACGCATATAATCAGACATGAGCCAGTGGATTGAAAGCGTAATTGATACTGCACAAGCTTGGAGTTATTGTCGTCAGTCTCGAAGTCCTTGGAATATCTCACAGGCTGTTTATTCTACACAGCATGACTGGCTCCATGAGGCTTTCCAGCAGCAGTATTACTTACCTAGTTACACTTGCATGCCCGACGCCTGGTTGACAAACCAAGCATATTCTCAGCGCAGCTAGAATAATCCGAGTGAGCTACTTTAAGAAAAAACTACAGAACTGGTGGTGCATCCCACGTCTCGGAGAATTACCACTGGCGGTCAGATCAAATTCTCAGCATCGTAATGGAAAGAAAAGCAAATCAGCGCCATTATTGGTTACGGTAAGCTGCAGCGCCAACGAACTGCCAGCGAATGCGCCGGTCGGGCGCTTTGGGCCCCGCCAAAAAGTTCCAGAGGTCGGACCCTGGGAGCACCGGTTTTCGCCGCGCCTTCTCCCGACGGCAGCCACGTCGATCAACACTGAACCACCACAGCCGTTTGGGCGATGCTGTGCGCTCGGTGATACCACTCCACAGCACAGGCGCGCGTTCACGATGCCATGGCCATTCGGATCCAGCTCCGGCAAAGATGGCGATGAGAAGTCTGGCCGCTCCAGCATCCCTTGGACCGACAGCCTGAACGGCACCGACTGGCAGCACTTCAAAGATCCCCGGAATTGGGTGCCCACCGTCCTCGCCACGACCACGGTCCTGGTTTCCATACAGTTCTACCGATCCTACCTTCGCCGCTTTCCTGGCGCCGCATACGTCCAGCCATCGTTCTTCCGGAAGCGCAGCTTGTTCGGCAGGGTCACGAGCGTTGGCGATGGCGACGGCTTCCACCTGTTCCATACCCCTGGCGGCCGCTTGGCTGGCTGGGGTTGGCTGCGGCGCGTCCCAGAAAAGAAGCCAGATTTGAAGGGCAAGACGGTCAGTACTAGATCACACGATCGATCATATCTCTCCACAAACGACTCGTACTGATGCCCGCTTTGCAGATATCCATCCGTCTAGCTGGCGTCGATGCCCCAGAGGGCGCACACTTTGGCAAGCCTGGGCAGCCATTTGCGACCGACGCGCTCGCCTGGCTGACGGAGTACATCTCGGGCCGGTCGGTGCGCGCCAAAATCTACAAGCGCGATCAGTACGACCGCGTCGTGGCCACCGTGTTCGTGCGCCCCTTCCTCCTGCGCAAAGACGTCGGCCTGGAGATGCTCAAGAGAGGCCTGGCGACCACATACGAGGCGAAGTCGGGCGCCGAGTTTGGCGGCCTGGAGGAGAAGTACAAGGCGGCCGAGGCCAAGGCAAAGGCGAAGAAGCTGGGCATGTGGGGAGGAAAGCCCGAGCATTACGAAAGCCCCCGCGACTTCAAGTCACGCATGAATCAGGCGCAGTAGGGCTCGCTCTCTCGAGAGCCTCATGTCCAAGTTTATAGAGCAACCCAAGAATTCCAAATGGATGGGCTCCGACTCCGCGTGATCGCCATCTTTGTGGGCTCGAAGATCCGTGTCAAGAAACGAATGATCCTCGGATGAATTGTTTTAGCATGCATGATCTGCCTACCGAGCATTAAGCATTTTTGCGTTGATTCGGCATGGCATTACAGTTTCTATATAGGCATTCCATGCCGTCATGATCCCTTTGGAAAACGAGCACTCCATAATACGCTCGTAGTGCAGTGTGTGGAATGGTGGCTGAGCTTGCTAGTATGCGGACTTGCCGGACTCGCCGGACTAGGGTGTCGACGAGTACTACCAGTGATATGTTGAAAGATTTCAAGATATCAAAATATAAACAAATAACAAACGAGGGCCCTCTGCAAATGCATGTAGGTCTTGATCTTAAATTCTTGTCGCTCAACGCTCCAAACCTTGAGTATACAGACAGGTACATGCTTTGTTGTGGCTGACGGGCATTTCAACCGTTCAAATGTCTCGGTCTAGACTGCGGTGATAGATCCGGTGTTTATGCGACTTATACGAGTACAACCAACGACGACCAGTCCATCCAGTGCTGGGCCCTGGCTGTTCACCTTTGGATGTTTAGAATCAGACAGACGTACGAGGTACTTTGCACATGAATATACCAGGTTGAACCCTGATGATATATCAAATTCAATCTACAACAGGACCATGACAACTGGCAGTCGCTGAGCGGCAAGTCTGGGCAGATGGCACTGTCCGAAATTCTTCGCGCGCCGCGTGTCGACCAAGCAAATGAAGGGTTGCATGTCAGAGCGCACGACTGAGGCGCGCGTGCTCGGCGTCAGGCCAAGAGACAGCGGCATCGAAGCTAGCCAGTCTGGAGGTTTCGAGCTTCGGGCTTTAGAGTTTTGTTTATATCAGAATAGCCCACGGCATAATGGCAGCTCGTCTATAGGAAGACGACGAACCATATCGTCCATGGGGAGGATTTGGGATTTCCACAAACACACGAACCCTGGAACCTTATGAAAGCATTGTGCATGGAATAGCCAGAGAAGGGAGATTTCAGACCAGTGGGAGATGTTGTTGCTGAACGTTTGAAATGCAGCGCATCCCGGGCCATTCAGCGGTCCCCCTGTCCAGGCCTGTCTAACATCTGATCCAGTTGCAAGACGAGCACCCCCTCACCAGAACAGCCCCCTTTCGGCGGATGGATCCCTGGATGCAGGGGAACACCAAGGCCGCTCATGAACTGGCCTCGTCCTGCACACTGCTGTTTCGGCTCCTCTGGTTCTGCTTTTTTCTCACCACTGCGAAATCCAGTGCTTCCGTCGGTTTCCCTTTGTTGGGCTCGCTGGTCAGTGGAGAGACGCACACTTTCTTTACATAGTTTTTCGTCATTCGTTCGTTACAGCAAACACCAAAGCCTCGAGAAGGGGAAGAATAATACTGGGGATCTCTCACTCCCACTCCAACAGTTCCCATTCACTCTCCGACCGAGACGTGCCATTCATTCGTTGATTCCAACCAACCAACCAGTCATTCATTTTTCTTTTTCCCTCGTTTTCATCACTCGCTCGTTTCCACAGTCAATCTAAAAAAGAAAAGAAAAAAATATTCCCTCTCCTCAACGCGCCCCCTGATTGATCCGAGGGCACACCACCAATATCTCTGACAAGAAGCACGTCGTGAGATAACCAGGTATTGCTCCCTTGTGGTTTCGTCGACCGCTCGGCAAGCACCTCAGGGTTACCATCCTCAGGATCTACACCACATTCGTTTCCGAACCAGAGTCTCTTCCCTACCAGACACCTTATCTTAGTCACACGAGGGAGATTTGTGCAGTAAGCCCTGCGTTGCAAAATCCGGTCGCACCCCATCCCGGCTGCCAATTCTCTCTCCTACCACGAGGCCCCAAACAGCCAGTCCCGAAAGAGGCCTGTACGCCCGGATTCTGCAGCACAACATCGCACACATCGGAACCAGACGTCGCACATAGCGCCGACCTTCTATTAGAGTTGGGGACTACTGCAGCAGCTCGGTGAGTGCGATTCTTAAACTCGTGCCCTTCTTGCATCTCAATAGAGAAAACGCGACCGTTGGCCGGCCAGCGTCTACCTAGCATATGGTCGTGTCATAGATCCCGCCTCCCGCATTGAAGCAGACTCGCCTCCGCAGTGCACTGCAAAGCAAAAGATGACAATGTCGAAAAGAGCGAATCGGCAATTTTCTTGATCATTCCTTTCGCTGCGCACAAGCAGAGCGGGTGAACGAATTGGGGGTCACGAACAGATGGCGCCTGTCATCTCATAATCTTAATTACGTATGTCGCGGACGGTCACTAATTTGCCGAACCGAGTTTAGCGAACCCATTCGACGGATTGCAGAGGCAATCAAACTTCAACGCAACCAGCAGACAGCGGGAGAAAAAGCCAGTCTCGGAAGCAGCCCGTGTCCCAACCTGCCACTCAGTTTCCTAAATCCATTATTTGGGTTTTCACATTCCCTCGATCCCGTCCAGTATTCAGTAAAAAATAGGGAAAGCACCTACTAATTGCAGCGCGCGCACCCATAACGCAACTCATCAGACGAGTGGGACAAGATCAAGCAGCGATCACGTACCAACGAGGCACTGCCCCCAGCTCATTTATTTGCAGGGCTCCACTCCAAATTCAGGTACCAATTGCGGTGATCCACCCTTGAACGCATCCATCAATCAACCCCCCGGACAGGAAAGAACGAGAACAGAACAGAGAGCGAAGGAGCAAAGCAAGGCCCAGGCACACGGGCCTCTTTTCCACGCTTCACTCTTCTCGACTTCATTCCTTGCCCAGTCTGTCGACTGACTGCCCTGCGATCATCATCATTTCCCTCCCCCGACCTCGAAACATCACCAACTCTACTACACACGCTACCCAAACGACGGAAACTCTTCGACGGGCCGGTCTCACTCAGGTTGCCAAAAACGGAAGGCACGAATAATCGTACGGTCATAATACACCACAGCTCAATCGCCGCCCCCAATAGACTTCCCGGCTCGCGAATTCTAAATCGACACGACTCGACGCCACCAGCTGCTTGACCCAATTGTGTCACACGTGCGATCCGTCCGCTCAATTGGCCGACTGACTATTCACGTCACCAGAAGTCCCCGATCTGCTCGGCGGCCCCCCGTCAACTTTTATTTTTCTGCCCTGTCGCATCCAGGCATGACTATCGACACTCGGTAACTACAGGTTCACTGGGCATCCACCTTATCGCCGTCCTTCCGGCTGGGGCGTTGTCGAGATCACGTCGTTGCCTCGGTCTTCAGAGCGAGCAGCGATGCGATTGCCCTCGGCATGGCGCCCGCGGCGCTCGTCGCGTACCTCCAATAAGGGTTCGCCGTCGCGCCTACTCACTCTCGCGTCCCTTGCGACGCTGGCAAATGCCATCAACGTGGTCCCGGTCCCGTCGCCAAACTTGGATCTGAGCAAATTGGGAAAGACGGGTATTGCTGGCGACTTCACCGGCATATCATTGTATCAATGGGAGGGACAAAACGAAAATTCATTCGCCACAAATGGTTCACAGTCGCTCATGACCCAATTTCCCGATGGGTCGTTTCTCAATGTCCTGGATAGCGACGCGTCCATTCAGGCGATCTGCGTCTTCAAAGACGCGTTGATCTTGGGCGGGAACTTTACCAGTCTGGGCGGCTCAGAGTTTACCGCCATTGCCCAGCTGGATCTCAACTCCACCAAGCTCACCAATCTAACAGGCATCACAGGCCAAGTTAACAGCCTGTTCTGTGACGAAGACTCGAATACGGTCTACGTAGGTGGGAGTTTCCAAGCTGGCGAGTCCACTAATGCCATAACCTGGGTTCAAGATAATGGATTTACCAGTCTGCCATTTGCAGGCTTCAATGGACCCGTCATGTCCATTACCCAAGCCGCAAATGGCAACATCGTCTTTGGAGGAAGTTTCACGGGGCTGGGAAATACGTCCACACCAAGCGAGACAAGTGAGATATTGGTCAATCTATCGACGGCAAACATCACAACCACCCAGGGCTCCACCACGACTGGTTTCAGCGACCCCGAAAATATCATTTGCAAGACCGACGGTGTAGATGGATCTGGCAACACGTGGCTAATGGAGGACGACACTGCCGGTTCGTGGACAGCAAATTTCGAATTTGGATTCGAGCCCACCAGACTGCGACTGTACAACACGCATCAGGATGGGCGAGGCACCAAGACCTGGAGATTTACTGCCTTCCCGATTAATGGCATCATGAACTTTACCTACATTGATCCAGCCACCAACCAGAACGCAACCTGCACGAGCGAGTGCCCGCTGAGTGACGATACCTCTGTCGAATATCAAGACTTTTTCTTCGTCAACAACGTCGGCATGAACGAGTTCACAATCGATGTGTCGGCTTGGTATGGCAGTGGTGGTGGTTTTGATGGCATCGAACTCTTCCACCAGAACATTTACACCTACGCCATCAACGACTTCAACGAGCCTTCGTGTTCAAACACCTCGTTCCCGTCCACTGCGACATCGACAGGCGATTGGACTACCACTCCATCTGGAGAGAGCAACTCCGAGTATCTTACAGCTCAGCTGACAGGCACAGTCTCGTCCGACTCCGCAGCCGTCACCTTCTATCCCGATGTCAGCGAGTCCGGTAACTACACGGTTAGTTTGTACACGCCTGGATGTATCCAGGATGATACGTGCCTCAGTCGTGGCCAGGTCAACCTCACATGGACCTTGACAGAAGACGAAGGGGCCAGTGACGACTTCAGAACTCTGTTCCAGACCAACAACTATGACAAGTACGACGTTCTCTTCACCGCGGTCATGGACGCAGCATCCTCTTCGTTCCGCCCTAGCATTGTTCTCACCCCAGGAAACGACCAAACTAGCGACAACGTTACGATCGTTGCTCAAAGAATTGGACTGTACCTGCAAAACTCGACTGGTGGTCTTAACGGACTTTTTGAGTACGATCCTAGCAAAGCAACGGTTGATACTGCCGATTTCAGCACTTCGCAGTTCGACAAGCTCGGATCCAGTTTCGACGACCGGTCTGCTGTGACGACTCTGGCACAGGATGGAGACATTACCTACATTGGAGGCAACTTTTCGTCGAGCAGCATCAAGAATATCGTTGGCATTGACACATCGAACAACTCGACGGTCGAGCTTGATGGTGGTCTGAATGGTGCAGTCAACTCGTTGTACGCGTCCGACGGCCAGATATACGCTGGAGGCGCATTTGACAACAACCTTGACAACTCCAACTCGGCCCTCAGCCATGTGGCCGTTTACGACTCGAGCAGCAAGGCGTGGTCACCGCTAGGCGCCGGAGTCGACGGCCCCGTGGCTAGCATCGCTCCTTTGAGCCTCAATGTGAGCGGTAGTACGCCCGAGACTGTCGTCGCCTTTACGGGTTCCTTCACTTCCCTCCTTGCCTTTGATGACAATTCTGAGCTCGCAGTCGAGGGCTTCGCCGTCTGGGTGCCGTCTCAGAAGAACTGGCTGCAGCACGTCAATGGCTCTTACCCTGCCATTGGTGGTATGCTGACGACATCACTGATCAATGCTACTGATGGCATGTCGCTGTATGCTGGTTCGCTATCATCCAAAGCATTGAGCGCCAATGGTGTTGTCTCTATGGGCGAGACGCTGGGAGCCTTCCCAGTCAATTTCACATCCCAATCTAGCAGCAACACCACTGGTTCCGTGACCAAGCGAGCTTCTGTCATCAACAGCACTGAGACGCTCACTGGTGTACAAGCTGGTGCATTCTACAACAGCGGTGCCGTCACTATTCTCGGCGGCCACTTTACTGCCACCACTAGCAATGGCTCAACAGCCAGCAATTTGGTCATTGTTGACGGCAACAACAAGAATGCCACTACCGGCCTGCCGACTGGAATCTCTGACACGTCTACTTTCTATGCCCTCGCGGTCCAAGATGACAATTTGTTTGCTGGTGGCCGCGTGAATGGAACCGTGGACTCGTCAACTGTACGTGGTCTTGTCTCTTACAATCTTGCCGACTCCAAGTTCAACAGCCAGCCCCCTGCCCTTGTCGGCTATGACGGCCTGGATGTGGTTGTCACTTCGATCAAGGTGCGTCCTGACTCGAGCGATGTGTACGTTGGCGGCAACTTCAAGTCCGCGGGCTCTCTGGATTGCCCAGGCGTGTGTACATACTCGACCTCGGACGAGCAGTGGACTCGTCCTGGTTTGGGTTTCCAGGGTAATGTCAGCTCTCTGCTCTTCCCAAGCAGCTCTACGCTTGTGGCAGGTGGAGAATTGAGCATCAACGGTACAACGTATTACCTTGCCTCGTACGATGTGTCGGCCGCTGTCTGGTCAGCTTTCCCGGAACAGTCTTCGCTGCCCGGTCCAGTAGATGCCGTTACCACCGCCAACAGCGACGCGACCCAGTTTTGGGCAGCTGGAACTGCAAGCGACTCTAGCTCTGTCTACCTCACGAAATACAATGGCTCCGCTTGGCAATCCGCAGATGTCAGCCTCAACAAGGAATCCGTCATCAAGAGTCTGCAGATCTTTTCGATTACGTCCTCTCACGACTCCAGTTCTTTGATCGATGCCAACCAAGTCCTTATGATTACCGGCTCTCTCAGCATCCCTGGATTTGGCACAGCCTCGAGTGCCATCTTCAACGGCACGACACTTCAACCCTATGCCCTCACTGGCAACACCGGAAACACTGCAGGCTCAATCTCGAGGGTCTTTGTCCAGAACGAGGACTTTTTCACCAGCAGTGGTGAGTTTATCGCATTTCAATCATTCTGATCATGTATACTGACAAATCTCTAGGTTCCGGGTTGGCTGTCGGTTTTGTCGTCCTGATTGCATTGGCCATCTCGCTAGGAATAATGCTCCTGATTGTGGTCGCTGGCCTCGCGTTGGATCGATATAGGAAGAAGCGTGACGGCTACGTCCCAGCCCCTACTTCATACGACCGAGGTGGCGGTATGAGCCGGATCCCTCCCGAGGAGCTTCTTGATTCATTGAGCAAGGGCCGATCTGGTGCCGCTCCGCACATATGAAGAGGCCCAGGACGAGGTCAATGACTTATTGACAAATCACATCTGTCGACAAACACAAGTCGTGAAGTTGGATATGTGGAGGACAGCAATCATCACGTCAGATCTTGATGCATAGATGCAATCAAAGATCGGTATATCACCGGATTTCGAGTTCAGAGCAAACATCAAAGATACCCATCGTTTGTTAGCGACAAGATCGCGCAATCGAGCAACAAGGAGGCGAACGGCGCCAGAAGAGAAGACGCTGCCCATTCGGAGAGCGCACCGGAAGATGAAATTGCCATTGTATCATCAATTCGCTTGCATGCACTTTCATCTTTTTTAATTTACGAATTACGACAAGCGAGTCAGCATTCATAATGTCTAGAAATCATTACTTCATTTTCCGCCCCACACACAAACACGATCTGTGTGTCAACACCACTACTACACTTCTTCACCCTCTCTTCTGTACATTAGCATTCCGAAATCTCGTGGTCCCGTCCCCCGACTGCGCATCAGATTCGTCGAAGCTCCACAAATGGAAATGTTTCGCCCGCGCCAGAAGGGGCGTGGTTTTAATAGGGTTTCCCTAAGACAGCATCTGGCTGGAAAAGATCTGTTTGAATGGGGAAAATACAGCAAGGCAGGATCTTTTGGAGGGCTCCCACTTGAGAGCATGATTTGCCCGTGTCTACCTGGCGAGGTAGGTAGTTAGTTTCAAGGATATCTGTGAATCTCAATATTACAGATTTCATAATGAACATGTGCCTCTAGTAATCGTGACAGTCTCGAGTAAGAACCTCTGATAATATGTTGTTTGTGACCACAAATCATGTTCTTCTGATGCTCTTCTATCATGGAACGCCCGCAACGACGCGTTCCACGATCGTCTGTACTATTGACGCGCTTCAGCCGCGCCGCGGTGCCAGCGGCGATCCTGCGTTTAGGGGTTCCTCCGCTCATCCATCCCTTTTTCTCATCCCGCTTCCTCTCCCGACCCGTGCTTGGAAGATAAGGGGAAAGCCACATGGCTTTTCTATAAGAGGCTGGGGGAGACGGAACGGTACAGGAATCTACCTAGATGGGGGAAAAAGAAAACAATAAAAAAAAAAAAGCAAGACCTCATTCTCGAGATGTGTAGATACCAGTTTCACAAGTTTCATATAACATGGAACTTTTCGACAATAGAGAGTAGAAGAAGAAAACTGATGCGGTGATGGTGCGCTTATTTGACTCCAGAAAAGGGAAATATAACTTACCTGGCATACTTACCTACTTCCAGTACACAGAGTTGGTTGGGCTTCCCAGATACTGGCTGACGAAGATTACTACCTACCTCCCAACTGCAGGTATCTAATGTATACGTGACATGTCTCGGCCAGAGTAGCCGATATGTAATAATCAATTTGACCAAGCCACCGAAATACACACAAAATTCCAGCCAGACGGCAAGTGGACAAGGGCCAAAGAGGAAAAGTCACATCAAGATTATCAAGTTTAATGAATGAAATGAATTCCGGCTACATCTAGCTTGGCTCTCCGGATCGTATTTTACAAACACAACTCTAGTGCCACTGTAGGCCAATCCAGCTTTGCCCTCAAAAGGGACGTCTTTTAGTAGTCAGTCTGTCTGAAAGACAAAATCAAATTGTATACGCCTCTCGCCCCAGGAGAAAATCGATACCAACGCCATAACAAATGTACAGATGTACGGCTTGACGCTGCTGCTCAAGCCTCGGGCTGGTGGCTTTTGAGAAGACAGGCGCCAATGTCACCAGGATGACAATGCAAAATGCAGAGTGAAATAAGAAAATGGACAAGCTCTGGAAGTCAACCACCAACGGAGCTGCTGGTTTCAAGTGTACATGTTGTGCCACGACCCGTCGTTCGATTGAGTCTCATTGACCCTAGTAGTTCAACTCGCTGCCGCCGCCACCGGCGACGTGGTCGAGATCTTCGTAGCTCTTGAGGCTGCGGCCTTGGACAGCCTCTCGGGGGCCCATGGCAGCTCCACCAGGAGCAGCACCATCTCCCCATCTGCCGACTCCTCCACGGCCGCGGCCGCCACCGTCTTGTCCCCAACGTCCTTGAGGCTGGCGCCTGTCGTAAGGACCAGTGCGAGTGTTGTTGAAACGACCATTCATACCGCCACCGCCGCGTCGGACGGGTCCAACACCACGATCGTCACCGCCGGCATTCCAGCCCGCAGCTTGCATGCCTCCTTGCTGAAACAACGGAGGCATGCCCGGAAGGCCAGGGAAACCAGGGAATGGTGGCATCATGTTGTTCATGGAGAAGTTTTGCAAGTTGAATCCTCTGGGAGTTCCTTGTTGGTTCTGGCCATTGGAAGGGGGGAAGTGTCCATTGGAATTCGCATCAGTCCTGCTAGGAGCAATGTGCGAAGGATCAAGGACATAGGCATTGATCAAGTCGAACTAGGTGGTGTGAATGTTAGCAGTGAATAGGCTGTGTCAGGACAAAAGTGCTTACCTCTTGTTTCAATGATTCGAGCCAGTCCGGATGACGCTTCTCGACGTGCTTCTTCCAGAAATGCTCCTCCTTGAACAGCTTGGTGCACTCTGGAACCTTGCATCTCCACTTGTGCTCGTCTTCTTGCTTGACAAACTTGATCATCTCATCGGCGATAGCGTCATCTGAAGGCTTGCCGCCAAGCTTGCGGATATCGCATGTCTCGGGCTCCAGGATCTGCATGATCTTGTCTTCAAAGGTCTTGACCCATTTGTACGCGCGCTCAAGCTGCTGCTCTGTCTTGGATGCGCGAGGCTTGCGGTCATTATCGGGGGCTTCGCCTTCTTCCTCGTCCTGCTTGGCCTCGCGCTTCTTGGATGGGAAGGCTTCGCCGTTGGCGCTTGCACGAGCGACGTTCATCGCGCTCGAAGAGAGCGTGCTTCTTGGGCGGCGCAGATGACCGCCTGGACATTTTCTGGTCAGCTCGTGAATCGAGTCGCTTTCGAAGACGCAGAAAAAGCAGAAGTTGAAGACGCGACGGAGATATTCAATCATCAGATCGAGTTGCTTCTTCTTGACCAATAAGTCTTCGTCATCGACCTCATCGTCAACGGCGCCCTCATCCTCGTCGTCATCCATCTCTCCCTCTTCACCTTCGTCAATGTCAAGATCGAGGTTACGGTCCTTCTTGGCCTTCTTGACTGGCGAGACAGGGACGGCTGGCTGCAGACGACCAGCATTTTTCAGATCGTCCACGCGGTCTTCCACCTTGAGTCTAGCGTTGAAGTCGGAGCCAAAGTCCTCTTCAAACTTGTTCACGAGTCGCTGGACAAGTGTGAGATCCTTCTCTACTCGTTCCGGAGCCGAGAAGAGGTCCCACAAGGCCTTCTTACGAGGGTTTCCAGGAGGATTGTGAACGCCAACATGGCAAACAAAATCACCTCGTACCTCATCCTTGACGGTTTTACCATTCACGGCATCCAGAGCCTTGTCGGCAGTGGAAAGCAGCACCGGTGACTTTATCTCAGTGTCACCATCCTCATCCTTGGGATCAGCGCGCTCAGACGGTGCGACCGTGTCCGAAGAAGGGTGCAGCATCACCCAGCCCATGCGGTGGTACCGCTTGCTCGGGTTGGGATCACTCAGCGAAAGCCATTTGAAGCCACCTTCCTCTTCACCAAGGTGTTCCTTGCAGAATGACTCGAGGTTCTGGCGGCTGACGTGCGGGGCAATCGTCTTGATCAGCAGCGTTGGCTGGTACAAGTTCTCATCGCGAATATCGTTGCCCTGAACCGGTACGAGATCACCAACACCAAGAACTTCATTGGCTGCGGTTGCCTCGCCCTCCTCTTTCTCGAAGACACCACCGGTACCATTGCTCTCGCTCTTCGGAATGCCTTCCAGAGAGAACTCGTCAAATGTGCCAGACTCCAAGTCCTGCTCCCACTGGGTGTAGGCACCACGGCGGAAGTCGTTGAGCTGCGCACGGAAGCCGTCTCTGACCTCGGGAACATAGCGCTCACGGAACCATTGCTCCTTCTTGTGCTCGGCTACAAAGCTTCTGGCCATCTTTGCCTGGAGCTCTTCCTTGTACACATCGTACGCGGCCTGAATCTTCGCCTTCTCCTTGTCACGGTCTTCCTGAGACTCTCTGCCACGGGGGCGTTCGGGGCGGCGGCCAGTGCGGGCACGCTCCTTCTCTTCCTTGATCTTTTCATTGGATCTCCACCACTCTCCGAAGTAGGAGAAACCAACTTGGAAAGGAAGCTTCACTGGATCCGTCAAGGGGTTAACCGAGGGAGGTGGTGGCTCGCTTCCATTCTGGCCAGGCACGTAGCGGTCAATGTTTGCCGGCGGGGAGGGAACCCGACGGGACCGATCATCACGCTCGCGAGGGGCTCCAAAATCATCTCGGCCTCTGCCTCGGGGCTCGTATCTGTCCACCGGGGGTGGAGAGCGGGACCTGCGGCGGGTGCGATCGTAACCTAAATCAGTCAGCTCGGAATCCCAGCAGTAACCATCAAACAACGCCAGTGCATCCTTGATCTCCGAGAATACAGCAGCGCCCATCGATCAAGAAGCGACTGTGATCAAACGCACCAGGTGAGCGACCGCGGTAGAAGTTGTCACTGCGCTCGTCCTTTCTGTCGTCGCGACTCCACTCGCGGTCACGGGGCGAACGCGCCATGGCGTCGCGATCGCGGTCGCGGTAGGAATTGTAAGAGTCCATAGTCGTTACCACTGGTCAGTACAGGGAATTGTGACTGGCAGCAATTGCTGCAGGAGCTTCGGAGCTTGGATTCTTGTATCCGTGGATGTGGGAAGGTCGTGGTATAATTCGTTACGTCAGGTGGTTGAAGGTAGGGGCGCAAGGGCCGGTAGGTGCGCCAGGTGCCTGCTGTTTGGCGACGCGATTGCGGTTAGAGAAATCATCTTCCAGGAAAAGTTTGACACAAGCAGCAGAATGATAGTAGAGAAGAGTGCTTGGAAGGGACAGCATGATGACGAAGATGGACAGCTAGCAAGCCAAAGTAGAGAAGAAGATGGGTGGGGATCTGAGAGGCGCGGAACGAGGCGCGCAAGGAGCCAAACAAACTAATGCATGGTGAAGAAGCAGTGATGACAAGAAAGTTTGCACGCAACGGCGGCAGACGATGATGTAGAGAGGTGGGCGGGAGGAGTCTTGAGGTCGCAATTGAGAGGTGAGAGAGAGAGAGGGAGAAGAGAGACGGAGAGAGGTCCTGCGAGCTCAATTGGCAGCAGACAGGGACGACGGGCGGGTGGAAGCGAGCGATGATGAGAGATCTGATAGAAAATAGGATAGACGAACTGGTTGACGACGATGCGATTGAAGTTTGGTGATTCTCCGTGACGCCCTGAGAGTAGGAGAGTCCGGGAATGCGCTGGCTCGAGGTCAGCTTATTGTCTTGAGGACAAAGAGAGGCAGCAAAGGACCGTTCGGCTGGATGGAACTCACCATTAGCTGATGGAGAGCCCATCTCGGGACTAGCGCGGACGCTCGGGCCAGTCTAGCGTTTAGTGACCTGGCTAGCTGAATAAGTGCGGGTTGGAGACACCTATTCATGCACCAAGCCGGCCAAGGACGTCAGAATAATCACATTAACCAGTATCAGTCTCAGATATCGCGGTTCCTCTGAGGCCGACCCCTGGGCTAGGTAGCTCGGGTAGCTGGGTAGTGGGTCTCGGGCTATTGAAGCTCTTCTCTTCTTCTTCATGTTCCTCATTAGCTTATTGGTTGTCGTAAATGATGCTGCAGAAACATGAAGATAATTTATTGGCCTCCAAATTTGAGCCTCGAGCTCTACATCGTAGGAGAAATGGCATCTACACAAATCATACCGGTATTTGATGCAAACCAGAGAGTCCCTTTCTTACCTAGGGACCTAGGGGACATTAATTTACGGAACCCAATAGTCTCCTTGCCCATGTCAAGCTTTGAACAAGTCGTGGTGTTTCCGGTAGTATGGATTCCATGGCATGCTCGATCAGAATCGGGTGAATAATACAGTGTACTGATATGGGTATCGGTATACTTATCATTTTGGCACTTGCCATGTGTATACAACAACTACGATGTTCGTGATTGCTGATCCGTCTCTTTTCAGAAAAGTCGAAAGCTGGCACTTTCAATTTCGTCTCTTTTAGGTCTTCCGGATGATGGCTATATATAACTCCCATCAGATCATCAGGGACCGTCTAGTCAGCGTCATCATGTCATCTTGACAACTCTAGGTTCGCAATCCTTCAAACACCTCATTAGCCTTTTACAGACTGAGCTGTAGAGCAGGCTAGTCATTCCCGTGCAAGACGAGGCACGCGATACACACGGCCTCTCCGTTCTGACAAGCGACGAGACTGCGACAGAAATTGTGTTCAGACTGACCTTTCCATCGTGGTGATTACGACTCTTGCGTGATTATACGATTCCAGAAGTAGCACATCTGCAATCGGATTGACGACAGTTTCCAAGGTATCAGTATGCGTGTGCGCTCGTGCGCGACGTCTGGTCTGTCTGGCCCGCCGATCTCAACCTCCTCTTGGCATAGAAGAAAACAGATCCTGGAGGGTCAAACGCACCGGGAATCCGAATCTGATGTGCTGCTTCTGCTTCCCCGGGCCCAAGCAAGAGGGCCTTTGGCTCTTTTCGCACCAGCATGCAGATCTACGCAGTAGCGGATCCCATTCCCTCGCCCAAGGTGCGAAATGTGGGTTCTTGAAATGTCTCGGAGCAGGAGGCTGGACTCTTTCTCTCTGCCTCCGGCGAGTCTGTCCAAATTTGTGACTCCCGAGTCCCGATGGGCCAAGAAGCCGATGTCCACGCGGTCTTTGGGTTTGGGATCCTGCTTACCAACAGCGAACGGGCTCTTTGGAATCAATTCTCTTGATGAGATCATGGGAGGAAGAGTCCTGGGTCTAATCTCTGGCGCACGGCTTTTTGTCTGAGGTCGGATAGCAGATATCATATATTCCCTCAAGAAATGTGACAAACCAGTTTGGTCATTATATATAATTTGTCTTTGGTAATGAATGGTACGCATTTGCTGCCTTTCCCGTTCCCCAGATCGACTTGTTTGGATTACCCACAGCGGGTGCATGTCAGTGTCACATGTCAAATTACGCGCATCAGAATGGTAGGATCTTTGTGTTTCTTTTCTTCCCTTTTTGACCCGAGCCGAATCAACTTGGGCCGAAGGATGTGATCCAGTGTGGGTATATCTTTTTTTTCTCTTGGCTTGCGCGTGCAGAATACCCAGGGTATGGATAGCGAGACGGATGATGTGACTGGCTTGTCTGGTGCATGGCAAACACGGACGATGTCTTGGCCACATGTAGAATCCGACACACAGACTAGAGATGAAGAAAAGGTCTACCTACCTACGTCGAGACTCCCAGCTGTGACGGACGGCATCTCTGTGCTCTGCTCTACTCTCGAGAGGGGAAGAATAGGTCCGAGACCCTGTCTGTTCTGCACGTTCTGACCATTGCTCCCACGTGGGTGATCAGATGTTGGGTTGGCTCGGCTCTCTGTTCTGCCACCCCGTCTACTGGGACGACATGTTATACTCGGTGCTACACACCCACTCCAAGCTCTGCAATGATTTCATCTTACGTCTGCTCGTGTAACAGAATTGTGGCGACTGGAAGTGACGGCAAACAAAAACACACAAGACTGATCAGAGTGGGTGCCGTCTTGTTTGAGGAGATGCTGGGGAAAGGAAAAATAAGGTGGGCTATTCGCAGGCTTGGCTAGACAGGGTTGTCTTTTTCTCTTATGTGATGGATGACTTGACGGGCACAACCGAGAGAGTTCTCCAGAAATTGGATGAGCACGGTGAGCCAGCGTCAGGAACATGAACCATGGTATGTGCAGAGTAGTAGCAGTATCTTCAGACCCCAAACCGTCCAAACCTCCAAATGTACAAACATGTAATCACATACAAACTAACAAACCTTGGTAGCCGATCAAACGTCTTCCCTGAAATAACTGGGTAGCCATTCCTAGCTGCCGGAGGATTTTTTATTTCAAGGAACGAACACCCGGGGGGCTTTAGTGTATGGAGGTGCTCTAGCGGCCTCTTAGTGGCACTGTGATCTCCGCCCCGATACCACTCAAGACCACCCTAACATTCCCACCACGACAGCATGCTCTCGGCACTTGGCAGTGTTGCATACTCCTTTGTAGTAAGCAGAGGAAAGCCATAATTAAAATGTACAAGGTCATGACGATGGTATAATTAAAGACAAAAGTGGTTTCGTGGAAGGACTGTGATGTGATGACTTTGCCCTGTTGATCTTTTCCTGAAGCGATGGGGTCCAGCCGCACTGCTGGCATCAAGAAAAAGAAATCCCACATTGCAGAGAGCATACTTCGCACATGGATGCAAGTGAGCAGTCAACCGCAGCTTGAGACAGTTGTCTATTGTTGATAGTTGGGTCGCAATAAGCCAGCTCTGCATACCAACAATGCTGCAGCATCGAGGTGTTTGCATATGACACAGCAGAAGGCAACTCTCTAAGCGATGACTGCAACCATGTACGAATGCAAGCATTTGCCATTGATAAGAAGGCAAAGCATATCTTGCTCGCTCCGACCCTCCAGCTGGTAGGTACGTAGGCAAGATGATATGTGAGTATAACAAGCAGTATACTTCTGCCCATGCATTCGTGCTCTCTTGCCGCGTGCTGACGACTGCGTTTGCAACCAAACAAACGGCAAGCTTCTTGCACGGCCCATCGTTGATGATTCTGAGGGTGCTCTTTTCCTACGCAAAACCCAGGAAATGGGGGCAAAACCTCCGTCGGCATTGCAGTCGGGTGCGATCAGACCTCTCGTCTTTGCCATTTTGCTTCTTCTCGGATGAACTCAGCATGTAGTATTGATTAGGCTGAGTAAAGATACCACACAATCGCTGTTTGTGTCTCACTCATACACCCGCCCGAACTTGAGGCCAAAGCGCCTGGGAACTACAGATACAGGATACTCGCGTACATGGCCATGTGTGCCCTGCCGGGTGCCCTGGTTGACTCGATGGACTCGATGAGCAGAGACGAGAGTTGAGAAGAGAACATGTACCCAATTAGCAGCCCCCTCCTCTTCCCGGTCAGACCCCTACCCATGTTCCTGTTCCCGCCCTGGCCGCCTGTCACTGATGCGCACGTTGACTGCCCCAAACGGGATGGCCAGGGTTGTATGCGGCTGCAGGCTTCTGTTTCCAAATCCCTCCGCCTGTCAGTGTTGGGCAAACGAGTCGAGGCCACGCGAGAGAGCATGTTTCTGTCTTACTTTTTGGTTCTTTTTTCACACGAAGATTCCCGGGTAGGTACGAGGTACAGGGGCCGTTTCTCGCTTGGTTGCAGCAATAGAGAAGCAGATTGGAACATTCATAAAGACCACCATGGGCCCGCTTCCCTCCAGATGAAATCAAAAACCCGGAGCGAGGCCCGGCACTTTGTTCATGACTTGCACGCCCCATCCCAATCTAATTCCGAGTCAACCTGGAGTGAAGTTATGATATATCGAAATCAGTGTCCTCACTAGGACGACCACAGCTCTCCCACCTTTCGTTTCTTGAAAAGAATAATAACCGAGCGGGATCTTGGTATATCGGGTTTCAAACAATTTTTGCTAGTCGTCTCCTGTTGCGGGCAGTCAACATGTCGCTGGACTCGTCGTTCTCGACCATCAACTTTGGCGAGCCGGAGCCGTGGTCGAATAGGCGGTCGGTTATTCTGGGTGTTATTATTGCGTTTCTGGTATGCAGTCTTTCTATCCTTCCTGCAAAGCAAACCATTTCTGTCCTTTCTCTTTTTCTCTTTTGACTGTCCTCGAGTCCCATCTGACAAGACATACAGATAACATCATGGCTCTGCGTACTCGGTCGTCTCTACGTCCGCACCAAGGTTGTACGAGACCTCGGCTGGGATGATCTGTGTGTTCTCTTCTATGCTGTAAGTGTCCGCGGTGACAGAAGCACGTACGAGGTACGAGACAGCCATATTCTAACGGATCCGTGACCTGCAGCTCTTCACAACCCTCGGCAGTATCTGCGTGCTGCTGGCCGCGGACCGCTTCGGCCTCGGCCAGCACTTTCTGCTCCTGACGCCCGAGCAGATGATCGGCTACCTGCAGACCTTCTACGTCTGCAACGCGTCCTACTGCACGGCGACGGCCTTTATCAAGGAGGCCCTGCTGCTCCAGTACCTGCGCGTCTACGGCCGGGGGCACCCCATGTGGCGCTTCACCTTCGTCGTCGTCGTCTTCACCGCGCTCTGGGGCGTCGCCTACTCCTTCATCGCCTGGGTCCCGTGCTTCCCCGTCCAGGGCTTCTGGGGCGCCGCGACGGGGGCCACGTGCTACGGCTACGGGTCGCCCGTGGCGTCGCAGTTCGTCGGCACCTACGAGAGCCACACGGCCGTCAACATGATCCTCGACTTCCTCGTGCTCCTCATCCCGCTGCCGCTGCTCGTCCGGGAGGGCTCGACGCTCAAGCAGAAGCTGCGGATCCTGGGGCTCCTCATCATGGGTTCCATGTAAGTCTTCAACGACAACAACATTCTCCTTTCCCTTGCTTCCCTGGCACGCCCTTCTTCTCTCCCTCTCGTCCATGGCATGCCAGCTAATTCTGTCCCAACAGTGTCATCATGCTGGCCATCTGGCGCCTCGCCACCATCATCGACCACCAGGCCGCGACCTGGCCGACGCACGACCCGACGTGGTACGGGCCCATCAGCATCATGCTGGCGGTCCTCGAGGTCGACTGCGCCGCCATCTGCGCCAGCATCCCCATCTTCTGGCCGGTGCTCGAGGCGCGCTGGGGCACGATATTCATCACGCGGGAGATCAAGATCACGCACGAGGAGCGGCACCGCGAGGCGGAGGAGGAGGAGGAGGCCGCCGCCGTCATCGGGGGAGGAGGAGGAGACTACCACTCGTCGTACTCGTCGTCCAAGAAATCGTCGCACAACCACTACCGCAGCGCCAGCGAGGTCGAGCTCAAGAGGTCCGAGAGCAACAGGTCCCTGGGAGGGACGCACTACAACGACATGTTCGTCATGCACTCGGTCGACCCCCTGCGCAGCCCGACGCTCGGCCAGGTCCGGACCGCGGCCGTCATCGAGAGCGATCCTGCGATGAATGTCAGGGACGGCGGGAAGAGGTGGTTTTAGAGCACAGGAGCAAAGTCAATAGATATCTTGGTTACTTGTCTAATAAGTGAATACATAATGATCAACACATGCTATGCTCGCGGGCTCGGAGTGGTGTTTCTCCAAAGCAGATTGTAGAGGACAAAAGTCGTGGTGGCATCCCTAGTGATACTATTCTCGTCCGGAGACCGTCAAAGCATTGCGACCAGGTCGCCGTTTTTATACCGAGTCTGTTTGATCAGACGAAAAAAGAAATGATGTCGCAGAAAGATCGGGGTTTGTATACCACTTAACCCTACACAAGAAGCTCTTCACCTCGAAATGATCCTTACACGAAATGTCTTTTGCTGAAAAAAGCCCACATACATTCAAAATTTGCCATGTACTAATTGCTATTTCTGACGAGCTTGGTACGTTCTTAGTTGTATTTTCTTCGCGCAAGGCATGATTTCTGATAGGCGTGGTGGGTTTTTGTTGTTTCAGCTCAACACCAGAACGCTCACAAAATCATGGAATAGGTCGGCCACGATACCTTCATGTCAGCTGCAAACGGAATTCGTGACACGCAAAAACACCAAAAACGATACACAGATCACATAGTTCATCATCAAAAAGCATGCAAAAAGTGTGTTTGTGACCGGTTTATTGACTGACTTCTCTCTAGTGGTCAAAGCAACAGCATCCATCTCTCAATGTGACCAGAAGGATTTTCCCTCTTCCCTGGTGACCCTTTGTCAAATCCATATCCACAGAATCCTGATTGATCCTGGAAGAACTCCATAAGCAGCAAAACCTGAAACCATTCCCTGATGTTTTTTTGTAGTGTTTTTGTCCTTTTCTCGAGTGTTTTTGGGTATTTATCTTTCATGTCCGTCGTGATCATGATCTATGGGGTATCGTTTGAAAAGCAGAATGCAGAGGGAGGACGTATCGATCCCTGTCGAGTTCTCATTGCCATGTCGTGAAGTCATAAATCGTTGGGTGGGGTGTATGAGAGAGAGACAGTCATCTAGAGTCTCAAGGTGTCGGCGGAACAGGAGTTCGAGACACCAAGAGAAACTCTCTAGTACTGGTAGCCGCCGTTGAAGCCGCCACCATAGTTACCACCACGGTAGTTGTTATATCCACCGTTGTGACCACCATTGTAGCCGCCGTTGTAGCCGCCATTGTAGCCGCCATTGAAGCCGCCGTTGTAGCCACCGTTGTGACCGCCGTAGTAGTTGCGGTGAGGGTGATCGTAGCCAGAGTCGGCGCTGTAGTGGTGCTTGTTGCCGTAGCCAATCTGCTTGTAGTGACCATTGCCACGACCGCCGTAGGAATCGCGGCGAGCACCGTGACCGCCGTAGACAGAGTTGTCGGCACTGGGTCCGTCCCAGTTATCAGAGAATGGGTCACGGCGGTAACGGTTCTTGCGGAACCGTCCGCCGTTGCCCATCTCGTCGGATCGGAACGCGACACCCTTGGGAAGACCAGGGCGACATACAAGCTTGCGATCAAAGTGCATTACACCGCCAAGACGATTGATCGCGGCCTCGGCCTCGGACGGGTCAGTGTAGGTTACAAAGACGTAGCCCTTGTTGGGCAGCTCCGTGAAACGACCGCCGTCGTCTCCAAAACCGTCGTCGTGGAAACGACCCTGGTGATGGAAACGGCCGTTGAAACCGTGCTCAGCATCGGGCTCCGCGTACGGCATGTAGATCTTCTCGACCGTGTTGTAGACAAAGAAAGCTCGAAGTAGCTTCTTGATGTCGTAACGGCCGACCGAGTAGTCGAGGTTGCCAATGTAGATGCGTCGACCCTCAGAGATGGGGTCGGTGCCAGCAGACAGCTGGGTCTGGCCCTGAGGGACCATGGTGCCAGTGGCGCCGCTGTTTAGAAAGGGACCAGAGGGGGCGCTGCTGAAGTAGTTTGTGGGCCGAGTAACCATGGGTCCAGCTGCGGCATGGGAATAGTTGTGGTTGAATCCATGTCCGCCGTAGACAGCAGCATTGACCTGATAGTGCTGCTGATAATTGTCACGAGGGACAATCTCACGGCCAGCAGGGTGCTGGTTGTGAGCAGGGGTGTGACGATCGCCGCCGACGACGTTGACCTTCTGGTCAGCCGACTCAAGAATGATGTTGGCGCCATCACTCTCTTGCTCAGAAACAGCGACGACACCATTCTGAGTTGCCTGATCACCGGACTTCTCAGAAGTGGTGGTGGTGCGGTTGGCGCCGGCGACGGCACCCTCGACAGCAGTGACGGACTCAGTAATCTGAGCGCCAGTGGTGTCGGTGATGGCGATAGCGCCATCGACAGCGGGATCAAACACAGCGGCCTGAGCGCGCAGAGTAACAGCGTCAGACATGATGATGATAGTGACTGATGATGTCTTGCTTTGGATTGATGAAGGTAGGAGAGATCAAGAATAGAATCCGGAAATGGATTCTGGTTCTGGGAGATGGGTTTGTGTTGGTTGTGGGTGGGGGAAGGTTGAGAGGTGCAGAGTCCGAAAAGTTTGCACTTGGGTTGCAGAAGATTGAGGTTGTCGTGGGAAGGTGGAAAATTTTTGAGACCTGTGGGAAAGCAGGGAATTTATACCAAAGCCTGAGGACTCGAGGACAATGTGAAAAATCCGCAACCAGGCTAAGCGGGACCAGCAGAGTGACGAGAATCAGCAGCTGCGGCAAACAAGAATGGCCCGGAAAGCTTTAGATTGTTGAACAACCAGGCTAAGAGGGTACAAAGTTGACGAGGATCAGTAAGTACCTGTACCAGACAATGGTTTGAGATTATTGGACAGCCTGATCTAGCAGAGGACGAGGATCAAAAGCTGTGCCAGATAATGATGACCTGGTGAACTTGCATTTGTCGAAAAGCCTGAGTACTATGCGGGCCCAGCAGAGTTCACGAGGTCCAGGAGCTTTGCGTTTGTCGAAAAGCCTGACTGCTATGCGAGTCCAGCAGACTTGACAAGGATCAGGAGTTGTGGCAGAAAGGATAGCCTGATGACCTTGAGATACACGGAACTGTTGAACAATACTGACGTCCAGATGTGAGGAAGAATCTGTTCGAGCAGTAGAGTATCGTCGAGTTTGCCTTTATAGATATCTATGGTGACCTGATTCACAGTTTTGTGACGGAAATCCGCTGAACACTGCTCAGACGAGTCAAATTAGGGCAGGTGATGCAGAATCCGGACGACCAGAAGTGATGCAGAATCCAGACGACCAGAAGTGATTTAGAATCCGGACGGCAGGAGGTGATGAGGAGTCCAGATGGCAGGAGGCGACGAAGAGTCCAGGCGAAACAGGGTGGAAAGAACCGGCAGGGCAAGAGGTGAATCGGGGTTTGCTTGCCCTAGTTCACGATGTCACAGGCACAGCTGTTTCGAGTCTGGACTAGCAGAGTCGATGAATCACTGGCCAAGGACAGTCCAGTGTGCTATGTCGTGAGGTAAATGATGGCACTCGTCAGAGCAGAGCGCGTAGTCGTGCAGGTGGTGATCTGGAACGATTTCAGTGACAAAGTTGAGTAGGAGTGATAGAGGAGTGAAGAAAAAGACAAACTGAGCAGTTTTCGGGTCGGCGATGTGAGTTTTCGGGTCGGCGATGTGAAGAAGAAAAAATTCAGATTGTGAAAACACTCTCACAATGTGAAGGCAGTCGGCGCGTTTCAAAATCCAGAACTGACCAATGTGAAGTGATGTTGATTGACCAACGCCAAACGCCGACGTGCTGATTTATAACAATAACAACAATTGGAGAGCTCTGTGAGTGGCTGAGTCCTCGGGCATTGTGCTGTCGTGGCCTTGGATGACGGCCTGGCGCATTTGATAACCCGGGGAGTTCCAGAGAATACCAGAGGGTCGACTATCCCGAGACTTTGTTTCGAGTCCTGAGACGCGGAATCGAGCTGCCAGAGCCGAGTGCAGTTTGCCTTCGCCTTCGGTGTTTGCCCCGTCAGGCACTTGAATACTCAAGGGATGTGGAGCCATTGCGAGACTTTTGACCCTTGGTTTGTGTCCAGTCAGTTCGATGATTATGAGCAAGTCTCCCGATGCCTGAGAACTCTCGGTCATGTCTGTTGCTGATCCTTCCAGAACGAACCAACAGGGCCAGTGCCTAAAAAGGCAGACTACGCAAAAAGTTGCCCTTGGTCCATGTGAAGATGCTGGATCGCATGTAGTCGGATCTCTGTGAGAGACACTTGCGCCGTGTGATCCTTCGATCAATGTGCAACGCCAGTTTGGACATACCCTTCACCAGGCATTGATGATTCCCAAGCTATACAACCTTGCAAGCAAAAGTATATACCTATCGCCTATATAGTCCCGTTAGCGCGATTATATGGAAAAGGGGCGATTTTTCGCCCGGTGATAATTATGGGGTCGGCGCCGAATCCTTCCGTCCGGTGACTTAGCGCGGCCCCGTGCCGGCTCCGATACGCGGGGGACAAAGGACCTCGATCTGGCAGATTGCTAGTATGGGGTATATTGCTCCTTGAAATTTTTTCGCATGGCATTGCAAGGCCACAAATACGGCCAAGGGCGGACGTGGACTTACCATGGCACTTGGCCTTGAAAACACTCAAGACTCGCCCTCTTTGAGGTGGTCTCGTTCATGTCGTCTCCAACCCCTCTGACCTACGCGACTTGTGCCATCGCTCGTGGTAGTCCCCGACCGGAACAGACGGACGACGATTGCACATGAAATCTCACCTGGCAGGGTGTGATACTCGTGCCCGCACATGAAAGAAGCCGAGATCGACAAGAGTGGAAAGTAGTCGTGGAAATTTGCCATTGTACAGACTCGTGAACGCGCGCTGTTTTGTTGTAGGTGTTGTACAGTGAATCTTCCCCCATCTTCCAGCCAAGCCGTCATTTGTTTGCCCGGTCCGTAGATCTCCTCAAATGCATGCTCTCGTGACCTTCCTTCCTTGTTGATGTCCCAAATGTCAAGTCCCCGAGACGCCTCGCTTATCTTCTTTTCCGTTCCGTAGCATCCATCTTCTCCTCCAGTGTCTGAACGTACTTGCTCAATCGCTGGCAGCTAGCCTGGAGGGCCTGTATAGAAAGAAGACTTTGGTCAGCGAGGTGTTTTCAATGAACTAGATTCGGCAGAGAAGATCTTTGGTGGAGTGTCGGGATCTTGGGGAGGAAGTTGCGCGATATAACAAAGTCGGAAGGAAAGGCCTCTCGCACGGAAGCGGAAGAATTCGGGATATTGCCTCGGGCATGGAAGGAATTTGGAGATCTTCACAAGGTTCAAAAGTGCCATCAAGATCCCAAGAGTTGTCATCCAATCCATGCCCGTCGACACAAGAGGCAGGAGAAGGTTGTGGGTGTCAGATGCAAAAGCGTACATAGATATCCTCGGTCAAGAGCTCGTTCGATGCCTTGTACTCCTGCAGGACGTAGCCGTAGACGCCGGCGCCGGCGAGGGTGCTACCGAGCAGGAAGCCGAAGAGACTGTTGAAAAGAAGAATTGATTAGTCTTGGATTGATCTTGAGAGCTACGACTACAATGGCATTCAAGGAACGAAGCCGGAAAGAGAGTCGTACCCTCCACGGAAAGCACCGACGGGCTTGCGGGCAGGTAGAGCGACGGTCGCATCGGCAAGCTTGGAAGTGGTTGAGCTGAAGGTGCGCGTGGCAGTGGATCGCATGATGGGCTGGGAGGCGGCAAGGAGGCCACGGGCCCCTGAGGAGACCAGACGTGCAGACATCGTTAAGAGTGATTGTCGTCGAGTGGCAGCGTGCGGTTCGTGATGTATGGGAATTGGGTATGTAGTGAAGCGACGTCGGTTTGTGGCGGAGACTCTTCTGGTGTTGAGGTTCAATTGGACGTGTTCACAGTGGGCAGGGGTCGAGCTCCGGCAAATGCGCCAGTTACGAGAGCCCGAATTTAGTTCGTGTGGAGAAAATGCAAGACCTCGGAAGTGTGACGATGATGTATGTAAATACGTCAAAAGAGGTAACCACGCTCCAATTCTACTTTTTATAATTCCTAATTTTACCGACAAGATACTGTAGACCTCAATTATGATCAAATGCAACAGATTGGTTTTCTGTTTCAATATTCTCCCTCGAAAAGTAGGTGTGTATATGCTGTAAAGACCCGAGCAGTGTCAATCCCGAAGGCACACGCGACAGTAATCGGGTTGACGGTAGCCGAATGTCGTCACTTTCGAAATCACACAAGATCAAATCATCAACAGCAACGATAGTATGAACGAGGAAGAAATTTCATTATGCCTAATGCTAAACTACTCAAGAGTCTGCA
The DNA here is from genome assembly GCA_023510015.1 of Pestalotiopsis sp. LF_19_12. Taxonomy (NCBI): domain Eukaryota; kingdom Fungi; phylum Ascomycota; class Sordariomycetes; order Amphisphaeriales; family Sporocadaceae; genus Pestalotiopsis; species Pestalotiopsis sp. LF_19_12. Next base: position 166,007 of record JALYBT010000045.1, on the reverse strand, counting down.
TTTTTTTCACCATATCCCAGAGCGGCCTTTCCGCTCCAAGCTCCGCTGATCCGAGCAGAGCCATGTAGTTTAACGTTACAATCAAAAAAGGGTATTATTCTTGCGCCGATCGTTTACAACTCGTCGTGAGTGGTCTCCTTGGCAGCCTCGCTGCTGGTGCTCTCAGAGGCAGCAGGGGCGACGGGAGTCTCCTCGACGGCCTTCTCCTCAACCTCGGCCTTGTACTTGCCGTTCTCCTTGACGAACTTGATGAGGTCCTCAACGGTGCGGGAGCCGCTGTAGGTGACGGGCTCGGTCTTGGCACCGGCAGGGTAGAGCTTGATGGTAGGGAAGCCCTGGATCTCATCGGGAACATCGTTGGCAGTGGCGTCGACCTTGGCAATGACAACCTTGTCCTTGTACTCGCTCTTGGCGTAGAGAGAGGCAAGGTCGTCGTACTTGGGAGCCAGAGCCTTGCAGTGACCGCACCAGGGAGCGTAGAACTCAATCAGGACATCCTTCTCGTCGTCGAGGACGATCTCGTTGTACTGCTTGGCAACAACAACGGTGACGGGGCCCTCCTGGGTCTCGGGGATGGGCTCAGACTTGATGCTGGGCTCAACCTTGCCAGCGACGAAGTCGTCGACAAAGGACTTGACCGAGGCGAGCTCAATCTTCTTCTCAATGTCAAAGGGGAACTTCTGGTTCTTGACAGTCTCCTGGATGGCGAACGAGGGGAACTTGTCGGTAGGCAGGTTCAGGTTGCCGGCGTGGGCACCGAACTGCTTGGCGTCAATGGTGGCAAAGTTGAGCTTGCCGCGGTACTCCTCAGCCAGAGGCTTCAGGGAGTCGGCGAGCTCCTTGCGCTCCTCGGGGGTCTCGGCGAAGATGTAAGCCAGAGGAATACCGGCAGACATGTATCCAGAGTAGGTCTCAGGGCCAACCTCACCGACCAGAGGGGTGCTGGCGGTCTTGGCGAACTTCTCGATGGCATCGCCGTCGAACTTCTCGGAGAAGGTAGACTTGCCCTCGTCGAAGGTCTTGTAGAGAACGATGGCAGGGGCCTTGACGCCCTCAGCCTCGGCGAGCTCAGCATCGCTGCTGGAGCCAAAGGGGTATGAGTCGCGGAGCTTCTCGGCGGTCTTGGTGAAGACATCGCTGGACTCCTTGTCGGCGGCGTCGAGGTAGGCGACGAGGACGACCTTGTCGGTGCTCTTGAAGTCCTCAAGAGAGTCCTTGGTGACTTCGGAGACGGCGGGAAGCGACTGCTTGATCATGTAGGAGGTGATGCTGTATTCAATTGTTAGCGGCCGAGCTGGGAAAGTGGCCAATTGCCATGGGCTGCTGTGGTTGACTTACGCATTCGCCTTGCGCTGGCCGGAGTAGGGAGAGATGTTATCCTTGCCGCGGAACACCTTGAGAGTAGGGTATCCCTCGACGCCATACGTTTGGCAGAGCTCAGCCTCCTCTGTGCAGTCAACCTTGACAAGAGCAATGTTCTTCTCCTTCAGGGTGGTGGCGGCCTCCTCATACTCGGGGGCGAGAGCCTTGCAGTGGCCGCTGTTATATGTAATCAGTATCCCGTCGGTCGTCTACAAATGGGCGAGATCGGTCGGCTGGAGGCTTACCACCAGGGTGCGAAGAACTCTGCGAGGACGAGGTCGTTCGATGCGATGAACTCATCGAAGTTGTCTGTCTTGAGTTGTGCGACATCCGAAGCCGAGACGGCAGCGGCGGCAGCCAGCAGGCTGAGAGCGACCTTTCTGTACATAGCGGAAAACTGTTGCGATAGCTATTAGCTCTTGCGCTTTGATGGCAGTGGAGCGTGTTCCAAGTCGAGTAGGGCGAGGGAAAGTGCAGATTCGCTGGAATCTCTACACGAGAAGGGACGCAGTGCAAGGCCAGATATATACAGATATCTATCAATGCTTATGTGGTCTCCAAGGTTTTAAAGCTGCCCGTTGTACCTGCATCGGGGGAGGAGGCGAGATACATACCTGTGTCTATAAGGTCAACCAACTTGTGAAGAAAAGAAGGTTTTAGGAGAGTGAAAGCAGAATGGTGAAATAGAAGAGATCACTTTAGAATAGAAGAATAGAAGGAGGAGTCCTTTTATTCACCTGGAAATGTTCTGGGGGGCGCTGAGCAGAATGGAGCTTGGGTGAATGTAGGGATGGGATCTCTTTTTGGAGACGGCGATCTGTCCAGTCCAAGTCCACTTTAGCTGTGTGGCTATTTGCTGGCCATTTGGCCGGGACGCCTTTCCACGCCTCATTGATTATCATTCTTTTTTAATTTTTTTCAATTTTTGTACCTTTTCTTTCTCATTCTAGTAAATTCCCCTTGTCTAATGCGACCACTAGACTGAATGCATGTACTGCTACATTAGTCAGTAGCACAGCTGAACTTTTCTCAATAGAGGCTCGAAAGCTGCGGTGCCGTCGACCCAGAATCGCATTTCTAATCCGCTGACAGACTGCCAGCTTGCACCGAGTGGCCATAGTGGCCCATCCCCCCAAGTCAGTGATTGAATCCACTGCCCCTGGGATTGGCGCACACGGTACAATGGACGTACGGGGTCAGCCTTCCAACTTGGAGGCGCCGAACTTGACACCTGTCTTTTCCAGGCACATATTTTTGGAGAAGGAATACCGCTAAGCACCAGCGCCAGGGGGTATTTAGCCCGATTGGGGGGTGTTTTCAAGGGTCCTTCGGCGGCGTGGCGCCCTTCCAGTCTCCATGTAACATTGGCCCCAGCGACTAAACTATGCTGCATTAACCCCACCAAGTTAACAATGCGGAGACTCGGAGAGCTTCCCTTGACCTTTGCCTTGGGCTGCCTGCAGGGCGAACAAATTAAATTGATTTGGGGAAAACGTTGCATCTGTTCGATGTATCACATCACCAGGCATGGAGTATATCAGGTAGATCTCACTGGCTGTTGGTATGCCAAGGTGTACAAGTCAAAAGAAGGAGTGGCCGACAGACGATTGGAGAAGCTCCATTGTGTAATGTATGATGGTATTCCTCTTGTTGGACCATCCTGCAGTATGATTGGTGCTTTTTTATCCCATCAAGCACTTTCATGCATCGCCACGAGGTACGGGATACAGTATATGATAAACGTTAATCTACGTCGTACCCTTTTTTGCTTCCTCCGCATAGCCTCCTATTGCTAGGTGATGTGCTCGTCAATATTGAAGATCCTATCCAGGGACAGTTATAGATCACGTTCGTAGTTGAGAGAGAGCATACAAAAAAGAGACCACGAGTATCATTTGAGAGCTCAAACCAGTTGACAACGATAACCTAAGCCCTTGTGTGGCCTACTGGATCAAGGTTGCAGATCTCCAATACCACAAGATAGTCGGCCCCTGGCATGGACTTTTACGGAATGGCACTGCTGAGAGACTGCCTCCGAAGCATCTCCTTATGATCTAGTTCCGGCCGTCGTCGTACGGGGCCCTTTTTATTTTCGGTCATGAACCAACGGTTGAATGCGGATTCCGTGCCGTTGCAACGCTAGTGCTCACTGATGATGACCCATGGGCCGATACTTCAGGACACCTCTCCCACAACCAAGGCTTGGCGATGGCCTCGACTTTATTACCGTCCGCGGCAAATCGTATCAGCCTCGTGTCCTCTCTTGTTGCCAGTATATTGAGTGGACTGTGTTCCGCAAGAGTCACGTCACACTTTATGATGCGCTCTCTCTTCCATATGCTGTAACTTGTCACAATGATGTCTCACTTGGCGCTATTGGCTACCTTCGAGATTATACGAGTATGCCCATAGAGATTTATATATGGCCGTGTATCAACATTGTAGTGCGTTGACACAGTCTCACTGCTAGTCAGTCTTTGAAAGAGCATATATAACAACTATCCGTCGCCAAATCTCAAGATATTCATACATCACTGACGATAATTCTCCATTCTCAAACCTCGGCCGTTCCTCCGCTCAGGAAATCAAATTATACCAGCATCAACATCTGGCCGCACAATGGCAACATGACTATCTTGCGACTTGCAAAAGTTCTTGATGACTACCATGTCGAAGAGCATGGCATACACAGTAGAGCTGGAGTGTCCCGAATTAGACGACTTGCGCACATTGCAGTGCAAATGCCTGCGAAGTGACCTTCCTATCATGGACAAGTCAGAGAGGGGCAAGGATCGATGCTCAGCTTTGGTTACAATTATCAACAGAAGTGTTTGCCTAGAGGTCGATATGCTTCTTGCATGATCTAAAAACGCTTCAAAGTATAAGCAAAAATGACGAGACGAGGCATTGAACAACAATCTCCCCGTGAGTTGAAATTTCAAGCCCAGAGCAATGTTTCCAAGCAATTATAACTCATTCACAACGCAGGTTACTTTCGGGCTTCATCGGCCGCGGCTTCTCCTGCGCCGATAGCGACACCTCGTCCGGAGCCACTGCCGCAGAAGATCTTTTCGACAGCATTCGGGATCGCTCTGAGATCCAGATCCAGCAATGACTCGGAAGAAGATGCCGATGACGTACTGGTCACCAAAAAGAAGTTCTTCACGATCATCAAGGCAGATCTTCTAATCCCCGGCGACGGCGATCCTTTGGAAGATGCCGCTCTCGTGATAGAGAGAAAGATCATCGCTTGGGTAGGCCCCCAGGCCGAGCTCCCAAAGCTATATCGGGACGCGCCGCATCGACTTTTTGAGCTGCCCTATGTCATGCCCGGTCTCTGGGAGGTGCACTCGCATTTTGGCGGCGAAAGCCCAAGCGACCCGGAAGCCAGCTATGTTGCCTTTCTTGCGACGCATCCCGCATCAGCAGGCGCCCGATTGGCCAAGGGCTGCTGGGAGTCTTTGCAGCGCGGCTACACGTCCCTCCGTGACGTTGCCGGGATGGGTTGCGAGGTGGCCAAGGCCGTCGAGGACGGTTCTATAGTTGGACCTAATATCTATAGTTCTGGTGCTGGTCTCAGCCAACTGGCTGGTCATGGTGACATTCACAACTTGCCCGCCGGAGATGTCATCAATAATCTTGGTCTCAAGAATGTTCAAGCCGGCCACTGGGGCACCGGGTCAACCTTGGTCATTGATGGCGTTGATGAGTGTAGACGAGGCGTTCGCCTACAGATCCGCCGCGGTGCCAAATGCATCAAGATCATGGCTTCTGGCGGAGTCATGTCCCGCGACGACAATCCGCTGTACGCCCAGTTCAGCAAAGAAGAGCTCGACGTCATTGTGTCCGAGGCCAACAGGCAAGGTCGATCTGTTGCCGCCCATGTCCATGGCAAGCCCGGCATCCTGGCCGCGGTCAATGCCGGAGTCACTACCGTTGAGCATGTGTCATTTGCCGACCAGGAGTGTATCGACCTGATCAAGGAACGAGGCACGATTTATGTGGCAACGCGATTCATTGTCGACTTCTTGATCCAGACGGGAGGAAAAGGCCTTCCCAAGGAAAACTGGGAAAAGGCCAAGCTCTGCGCGACCAATCATGAGGCCGCGTACAAGCTGGCCATCAAGAACGGCGTCACATTTGCGCTTGGAACAGATACGGCGCCGGGCTTCAACTCTGCAATCGAGCTAGAGTACGCCGTCAAGGCCGGGCTGACGAACCTGGAGGCCATCAAGGCCGCCACCGCCAACGGTCCCTTGACTGTAGGCGCTCAGGCACCCAAGACGGGCCAGCTGAAAGAGGGCTACGAGGCCGATATCTTGGGCCTCTTGCAGAATCCAGTCGAAGACGTCAAGGTGCTACAGAACAAGGACAACATCGAATATGTATTCAAAGGCGGTAAACTATTCAAAGGGCCGGGTGTTGGTCCATGGGGCGAGGACTACGTATTGGAGTAATTCAAACATGCATCTCTTATGTCTGTGGTCTTCATTTCTTCTGGGTTCCTGACATGACCACGAAGAATTCGACCGGCTCTAGACTAAGCATATTTCCATTGTTTCTTTTGTAAGATGTCTCGCATGGAGCCGAGGTGAATACCAACAGCTCAACCGATAGTCCCCAGGATGTCATCATGCAGTTTTACACGGCATCAGAGGTATTTATGCGAGGGGTCGGAACAGTACTCGCATGACGATGTATTATGCAACAGCAAACGGACTGTTGTGCATTTGAGTACATCTGAATGGAACACTGGGCGACTCTGCTTCTCAGCATTTGATGCAGGTGAGTTTAGTAAATCACAATTACTTACTTAGGTACATTGTAGGTAGCTTATCCAGCAAGGTGCCTTTCCGCCTTTTGAAGGAAAGAGCCACGATCGTGACTTCCTTCTGAGTTGCGGAGCATCATCAATGTCAACAAATGGTATTTCAGCATGACCAAGTCCAAAAGTCTAGCTCTTTCCCCCGTCGTCTAAATCACTCACAGCACCTTCCACCCACGCCCCATCATCATCCTCGAAGCCCACCCAGTTTGCGTTTACCTGACCCAGCTGCGCGGGTCGGTCAACTGATTCAGTCCTACGACTCCCCTTCATAGGCCTTCTTCACCTTTACTACGGAGCTCTCAGGTCTTACAGAGCTTGTTTGGTGGCCTTTTTGGATGCTTGTATCAAATCCGACAAGACTTGGGTCTGTCTGCTTTGTTACCCAAATCCTCCTCCATCATTACTTCCATCAATTAACGGTTCAGATTGCACCGACTCGACCCGCCATTCGTTCCCGTACGCCTGAGGCACTGATGGCACGTTGCTGTCTGTAATGATAAGAATGGAGAACACTGAGCCATACCGTATGCCACGTCGCTCTCAGAGCCATGGCTCCCTTCGAAGCAACTACTCACGCAATGCCCGCCCGATGCACAAACCCCTGAGCAGGGTCAACGAGCATTCTGCCCTGTTGCCGACGTCGGGTGCCTTGGGTGGTATGTTGAAGACGACAACCGAGACCGGCGACATTGGGCTGTACAGCATCAACTCCGTGCCCAACAACACAGCCTTTGGTCCACCATACGCGTCCAGAGGTCCTGCCGGTAGGAGATACTTGCCTCAATTTCCACCGCCGCCGCATCTCCAGCCACCTCGCTCATCAATCGAGGGCCACGGTCGACATGGCAACCATCAGCGAATACACCCAAAGCCCAGCCGAGACACCACGTCGGAGATCATTTCCATGTATGGTTCCACCAGCCAGAGTTCAGTCACCAGTACTCGGGCCACGTCGACGGACGAGCAGGGCCAACGGTCACATTCCATGACCACTGTCGGATCTAGACACTTGTCGCACAACAAGTCTACTGCCACTCTGCAAAGTCAAGCGAGCTCGGGACCTCTGCAGCGCCCTCGGTCTCCTTTTCCATACCCTACTAGGTTGAAGCGGCCAGGAGCTCGTCCAGTTTCGCCTGCCGTTACGGAAGCCGGGATCGTGGACTATAGTCGCATGGTGGAAATTGACAGGATTTCTCTGGTAAGCTATCGTGTGACCACCCCTGGCACACTGGTAAACTTGAAAACTAATGTCAATATTTTAGAGAACAGGATATGGCCCTCTCAAGTCGTCATATCCTCATGCCCACAGAAGGCCTCCGATAGGACTGCGTCCGGAAGGAAATCTCTCTACACCTTCTTTGCACGGCCGTGGACCGCCTCAGATGCGTCGACCTGCTGGGCCAGCATCTGTGCGGACTGCATCAGCTGCCTCAATCGCGTCTTGGGCTGCGAGCAACTCGGAACCACCCAAAAGGGTTGACAGTTACTCCTCGAGAACCTCAAGCTTGACCTCTGTAGTGAACATGTACTACCGTATGCCACCTTCTCTCAAAGCCGCGCAGTTTGGTACTCTGGCTCCGCCGCCACGGTATTATGACTATACTGAGGAGTTCGAAAACAGGCGAGCGGCAATTGAACCAGCTCAGCCAGCTATCGAACGTGTAGCTTCTGTTGCCACCAGAGCGCCGACTGCAATCCAACGTCCACTGCCGCTGGTTCTAAGAGAAGGATCAGAGGAAGAGCTTGCCAACATGTTTGGAAACCAAGTCGACTCAGTATTTGACGAGGATGAAGGTCGACTGGACGAGTCTGACGCCGAGACAGAGCCACATCTTTTGAGTGATGTGCAGCCCGAAGATTTGAATCCGCAGATTTCCAACGACCCACAAGCCCAATCAGCTTCGAATTCGACGCACACCGGGAAGAAAGACCCAACGCCAATCCACCGGTCGGCAATTGGTTCCCAGATAAGCAGAGGCAGTGACATTGATCTACTCCCATCACAGATCGCAAGGTCATCAGTAGACACCTTCCGCCCAAGTCTAGACATCGAATCCAAGAGTGCTCAGATCTTCAGTTACCCAAAGCTGCGCCAAAGCGTTTCTCAACAGACTAATACACCGTCGCCAGCCCGGCAAGTCCAGGTCCACGGCGGAAAGACCCCGACAATCAAGAGCGAACAAGGTGTAATACTTAGGGATGACCCAGCCGGAGATTCATTGGAGCACAGTGACAAGCAGCATGAGTTCCGACAAGAAGACATCGAATCCCCCGTTGAAGATGATGGAGCTCAAGCGTATTCGCCACGAAGTCCAAGCAGATGGCTTTCGAGATCCGACAGAGCCCAGAGGCAGCCTGATCCGAGTTGCGACCACGGAGGTGATGTTGTAACGCCTCAACGCCGTTTCGCAATGACCGAACCGGTGATGTTGGACTATTTGCAATCTGTGAACAACACGGCAAGAGAGATGTCTCCCGACAAGCTGGCACACGATTACAGTCCTTCCGCCAGTCCGAAAGCATCTGCTCCCACATCTGCGCCTTCTGGAAACTTCAAGAATGTGTTGAACGACGCAGAACGGCATGAAGAGAATTTTGAGCCACTGCCAAGACCACGCGAATTATCTGACGAGACTAGAGAAAGCACCGACAGCATCCAGCGGCGACAACCAAATTTCAGACTTGATTCAAGGATGGATTCACCACAGAGGGCGCCAAGCACTCCGCAGCTCACACCTTCGTGTTTGTCAGCGCCTTTGACTGCACCGAAACCAATATCACCTGTTCGGGAGCTCAGAGTCAAGAATAGTATTCCAGAGTTGATGAAGGCGCTACCACCAACTCCCTGCGGGTCTGGATATGTCTCTTCATCCCCTTCAGTAAATTTGGACGAGGCGGATGAGTACACCCAGATCTTGACGCCTTATGTAAGCTTGGACGATCGCAATGCTGTTCGGAAACCTCGATTGTCATTCAGTTTGCGCAAGCCCTTGCCAGATCTTCAGAAGAAGCTTCCAAGGATCAGGATCAAGTCAAAAGGACCCGGCTCGATGGTGGGCCACAGGAATCGAGACTCGAGACCTTGGAACTCCGATAACAACTATCCTTGGTGCAACGACAGTCCTTCCATTAAGCTTGGTGGCGTTCCAGCCAACGAGAACAATCGTGGATCATTTGGACAGAGGCTGAGATTAGGCGTTCCTCGCGATGTTCGTGCGGGCTCCCCAGCTAGCACTGTGCGCCACTATCCTGAAGAACATCGCTCAGAGCCTCTTGGACAAATGATTCCCGAGCAGCCACATGACCTTTTCAGCTTCTCGAATGCTCTTGGCTCTGCCTTTCGCCAAGCCAGTCGCAAGATATCCCAGGGATCGACAGACAAGACCACGTTCACGAAGCCTCGTGGTGTATCATCACCACTTCCCAAGAAAAGGCATGGCCAAATAATGATCGTGACGCCTTCTGTGGATTTGTCGAGTCCGACGTTGCGGGCCGGCAGGACTCCTACTACAAGGGGTCGCACACAAGATGGCGGCTGGACTGCAAATCAACGTCGAGGACTCAGAAAACGTCTTTCCAATCTGAAGTGGTTCCTGAATCATGGTGCGGATGACAAGGCAAGTGGCCAAGCCACCGAAGAGATGAAGGTTTTGCATTCGAAAAGCCAGGCTGGATTGGACAGCCCGATCGGCCTGCGCAGTCCCGAATTCAAGAACGACAATCTCGTATCCGGCCTGACTTTCGTTGACTCTAGAAAGGGGAAGCCACGATTCAAGCGACGTGTAAGAGCCAAAATCTCGAAATGGATGCGAGGAACTAGGGCTGTGTTCGGTCATAATCGAAGAAATGCTCGTGCTGGGCGCGTCTCATGATCAATTCCGAGCATTAATGTCTCTCTGAATTGGTGGCAAGGCATGTTGGACCATGTTCTGCGCTTTCTGACTTTGAGCATACAAGCTTCAAACGCATGCTTGTGCGTCGGATCACAGCCAAATTTTGGAAGGGGGATTTTTTTGGGGGCACTGAAAAGCTTTGCTATTTCATCTGTTCGGTTCTTCTTAATTAGTGTAGAGATGCGCCATGGTCTTGTTTTATTAATATCGAACTTCCCTTGGTATAAGCAAGCCAGGAGTCCATGCAGCCGCGTCTGGGAGAACTGGAGGATGTATGTTGTTGACGGAGATGAAAGGCGGAAGAGCTGTAAATACTTAGATGTACTACTTATGCAAGAAATATGACAATGTACTTCAGTCTTTTGTGTATCTTGATCGACGTTGACTGAATCTCCAAGATTACAAGCAAAATCTCGGAAGTATAGGTAATTTTGGAGATCTCGTCAGGGTGAATGAGCATGTATACTGATTCTGTAATGAGCTCAATCAGAGTGTTTTTTTCTTTAAAAAAAAAAGATGCACTGCTGGAAGGAGATTCCGGCTGACGATGCGGCCTATGTGAGAAGACTCTGGGCTACTACTGCAAAAAGGTCAAGTGTAACATCGTGACTCCCCAAAGCACCACACCATTGACGTTGGTTTGGCCCAAGTAAAATCAGGAAAAGAAAAGGCTCAGCCTCCCTCAGACCAGCCTTGTTTCTCTGCGGTGGAAATACCTGGAGTTATTTAAATATAAAGCCCGACACCTCCATTCTCCTCACAGATACTTGTTCAAACAGAGAGTTTTTTGTGTTAGGAAGTGGTAACCTTGACAATGTTACTGTGACCTTATTGCTCACGACCACAATCCATCCTGACAAATGTCTACCCAGATCACCTGCTGGATGTCGCCATCATAAATTCCTCGCGGCTCATTAGTGGAATCATGACTGCGAATCATGTACCGGGCTGCTTGCCACCCAAGTTCAAATTCTGGCTTTGGAGCAAGGTTTGTATTATTGAGTGCCAATCAGTCAAAAAGTGTTATCAGGGGATTTATAACACCTTAAAGGTTGAAAAGAGAGGACACACAGCCTCTTTCTTGAATAATTACGGCGCCGAAGAGGCTTTACGGCCGGGCCTACGAGCCCTCTGATTCGTCGGGGCTTGGCTCAAAGTAAATAAACTCCAGATTTTTCACGGAGAAATACCAGGCGCTATGGAGAGCAAGCCTCATTCGGGCTTTAGAAATCACCCCCCAAAATTCGCTCTCCAGAAATGATATATAATAAAGCTGCTTCCTCTATCCCTTTGCCTGCCTTTGACCCGATCTTCAAAACTATTCGACTTACAATTTCCAAGCCACAACCAAGAACACACTTGAAACGCACAATTCTTCCAACTTGCACACGAAATCACTCATACTCTTTCAAAATAACTACCTCTGTTCTCTAGAAGAATAGTTTCATTCTCACTTACGACCAGAGGATATTCTCACTCTCTCAACATATTCACCTACACTTTGGAAAAGAATATCATCTCATCCCTATTCGCGACGAAAGCATACCACCTACTTTCTCGCACAGTCACCCTCCCCTGCTCTCGACATAATTGCCTCGGTTTTCTGTGAATCTTTCTCTCAGAATCATCTCTATCCTAATTCCATCCCAACTAACTCACTCTACAATATCCACCACCGCCGACATGTCTGGCCGAGAGACCACCGGAGCAAACGACTCCGTCGAGGGTCACTCCTTCGCACACGATTCTTCCTTCCCCCGGCCCGCGCCCCCGATCTACTTTACCGCCCGTCCTGAACTGGCTGGCAACGTCGTCGAGCCTGCTGCTGACAATACTGCTGCTGCCGCCGTCCAGTCCCCTTCTTCCTCCAACGAGGCCACCACCACCAATGTCGCCGCCGCATCGTCCTCCACCACCGCCGGCACCACCAACGCACCCCCCAGGCAGCTGAGCGCCATGCACCAGAGGCTCTGGGCCCTGAAGCTCAAGCAGGACGCCAAGAACCCCGAGGCCGCGGCCCGAGCCCGCGCCGCCAGGATCGAGCGGCGCAAGCTCCAGGAGGAGTGGGACGCGGAGGTCAAGGCCGAGGTGGAGAGGCTCAAGGCCCGCAAGGCCGCCGGCGACGACGACACCGACACCGACACCGCCAGCGCAGGCGCGGGCCAAAAGAGCACCCAGAATAGGGCTCTCCCGGCCTGGTACTACGACGAGCACGAGTGGACGAAGAAATGGTGGGAGTGTCACCCCGACCGTTGTACCTAGATAGGTCCGGCACGTTCACTTTTGTATGTGTTAGTTTTGGATCATGGTGAGGGGGATGGTTTTGGTACCGAGCAGACCCTAGTATACGGACCTTGAAGTTTTGAACGACCTTGAGACGAGTATCAGTGATCGGATGGATGTCCTACCCTGGAAACCTTCGATGGCGTTCTCCAAGAGCATTTGTATTGTGGCTTATTGTTTTATTTCTCCGTTCCCTTGTCGGAAACGCTGACTCGGAGTTGTGGTTACGGGGGCAGCCGGTTGATTTGGCATGGCATGGAGTTTACGCGGCGCCTCAAGGACGGTGCTTATTTCAATGTATACGTGTGGGAACAGCATACACCAGTCAATATCCTGCATTCATCGTTCAAGCTCAGGCAGTAATAACCTTGTTGTATCGTCACTGGAATAAGAGACATGATGATTTTCGGCATATTTGAACCATGATCAAACTATGCACCTGTGTCAGTTATGAACTCAGAAAGACAGTACATAATATCATTGGCGATGAAATCACGGCGGATCCCCTGCCACTCAAGATATGCAACAGTTTTGTATTATATAGGTAATAGACAAGACTGACCTATTCAATGATGTGTAAGGTAATCAGAAAACACCACCACCAATAATGAACAGGCGTTCTTCTTCTCGCTTTGCCCATTGTATAATCTTGTTTGCGCCATGCGTCAAAACCTGCCTAGACGCGTTTGGCCCTGCCACGCAGTAGAACTCGAAAATGGGCGTGATCCATGCGAGCGAGGTCGAAGCTTGCCCGACGCAGTGTATGACCTTCTGGTGAGAGTGCTTGGCGTGCACAGTGGCGTGTAAGTTGTGGTACAAGGACATCAGTCTTCGGTGAGAGAGGCCAGTCTCAAATGTGGGTTCGAGTGAGGGCATGATAAACTGCACGTTGGCCTTGGATTTGAAGAGGAAGTGACTGATGTGTCCGCTGGGGACAATGTCTGTCATCTTTGGCCGCCCAACCTTGGCTGCAGCCTTGATGATATTCAGACTTCCCTTTTTCTGCAAATCGCTCACCACATCATCTCTCATCTTCTGTAATGCGAAGAAGCTCTCCTTGTCAGGACTTATGAGGATGATGGCGATTTCTTCGTCGGTGGAGTGGTCTCCGTCCGGGTCATTGCTCTCGGGCTCAGCATGCGCGCCATCCAGGAAACTGACGTACATGTAGAGATAGCCGCGGTTGTTGAAAGCTGGTAGACAGAGCGGTATCCAGTTCTCGCCGCCACCGCCCTTGACTTTGCCAGAAGCAAAGAGCATGTTGAAGATGAGCTGTAGATCGCTGGGGTGGAGTGAGTGTTTGCGCGGCCTAATGACGCTCACAAGCTTACCGCCCGCCACTACCAGACCATATAACAGATTCTGAGCTCTGGACTTGAGGAATATATTGGTGATGGATTGTCGTTGCGACTTGCGTATCTTGAGGCACTCGAGTGCACCCAGCAGCATGGTCGGAGAGCCCTTGGTAAAACTGTCGGCCAATGACGAGATCAAGGTTTCTGTACCCTGCAAAGGTTTCCGCAAGTCTGTCGACGGTCTGTTCTTGAATATGTGGAGAAGAGCAGGCAGAGTCAGAGTCGAGAGAATCTGCATATATAAGGCGTTTAGCTGAGATCGTAGTTGCGCATCGCTCTCCCCCAGCTGGCTGATGGCAACGAGATATAGAGGACCCTCGGTGACAATGACGAAGCGTGTGCTGCCGGCCGTGAACCCCGTCAAGGGGTTCTTAGCGCCCTCGTAGAAGGAGATGATGGTCTGCACCACGCCCATGGAGGAGTTGATGAGGGCCAAGTCTCCATGGCGACTCCAGATCGGCTTTCCGGCCGACGACAAGATCATGTAGTGCTTCAGCTTTGATTTCCAGATGGAGAGTCGATCCGAGTCGGTCCACTCCTTTTGCGACTCGTCTGGTATGCTGTCGAATTCCTTTTCGAACTCGGTGAGCGGCGAGCCATACGGGAGGCGCATGGCCTCGAAGGGCGGCACCGTGGCCGACTGCGATTGCAACATTTGCCAGGCTGGGCTCCTCTTGCTCGTGTCGCCTACCAAGAGGCTTTCCAAGTCTCCAGCTCCTCGCACAGTAGGCGCAATGCTCATGACACTCATGCCCTCGTCCAGATCGCTGATTTCTGCTTTCGAGCCGCGCGAAGACCCTAGGTCTGCCGGTATTGTGACATCCTCTTGGCCGGCTGTGGTCTGCCCCTCGCTACTGGTGAAGGTGCCCCTCGTGCCGTCGGGGAAGGACAGGGTCTGGATATTGGTGGTGGATACGGCCGTGGTCGGTTTGGACTGCAGGCTCGGCCTCTCTACCGGATCGGTGCCAGGAGCATGCGAGACGGGTCGCGGCGGCAGTGGTGGAGGTCGTTCGTCGTCGACATCTTCGTGGGATGGGTCGGGTCCTGATGCTGCTCTAACGGCATCTTCCCTGCTCGGTCCCATTGTCGCTTGGCTCGAGAGCTTCGCATCCTTCTGCCGGCGTTACAGATGGATGACAGGGGAGACCGCGCGTGCGACGGCTTTATGCTCCACCCGGGTACAAAATAGGACTCTCGTCAGATCGTTACTGTCATCTGCAAAACGTTGTCATATTGGAGAAAGAAATGCTCCAGCTTGGCTCTGGTCAAGTTGTGGTTCTTTGATGCTGTTAGGTACCGGCTTTATTGGAGAGCTATTTTAGTGCTAATAAGTCGGCTGCTCTTTGGCTTTGCTAGATGCTCACGTCATTGACACGGGCATAGTACTGCATACATGTGCCTACCAGGAAATGGGAAAAGCGCATTTCCCCTCCAGACTGCGCAGAATCCCATCATGTTCGAGTCTCGCTAGAAGTCTGTAGCGCATGGTAGCGCCCGAGTAACGAAGCAGGTGGTGCAAAGGTTACCAGCAGTGATCGTGGTCATTTGCTCTTGTACAACTGAAGCATTCGCATGTCATGTGCTTGATGCCCATCTTCCCATCTACTTCTCAACCTTACCTTGATACTTCCACATAAGTACTTTATATGCACATCGTACTTGGGGAACGTCCGAAACATGACATATTCATTTAGATACCCAAAATGAAAAGGCACTTTATCATTTTATCACGGGCAGGGGGCCATGTCATACATTGTTACCCAGCGATGGCTTGACACCTGGGCGGGGAGCTCCAGTGCCCACCTTGGGCCTAAATGATCTTCTGTAGCCTTGCCGTGCAGACGGGATCTAACCGTGGGGTTGTTTGCCTTCAGGGGTCCAATCCCAAGCTGAGATCAATTATTGGTACCTTAAGCTAGCTGCTGCTTAGCAGTAACGGCAACGTAATCCCCAACGCCATCCAACGTTCGAGTACCTTTCCATGCCTCTGCCTACCTATTTAATTCGACATTGCCAGAACGGCCACGTCTGAGCCAACTGCTCGCCGCTCAGCTCAGCTCAGTACCCATTCCATGATACGACTGGGAAAGACCTCATGTTTCCGCGATCCGTACCGCCCTAGAAACGAGCCATGAGCCTCGAAAATGGTCCCGGAGGGTCCATGTCGCCCGAGAGCTCTGGACGCAACACGCCAGTCCTGCGACAATGGAGGAACCAGTTGAGCGCCGAAGACGCTCCCATAAAAGACAAGGCATACAGAAAATATGCCTCGGGTGTCGAGCGTGCTCTGTCGCTCTTCGAGACGGCCCTTGAGGAATGGGCCGACTACATCTCCTTCCTCAGCAGGCTGCTCAAGGCCCTGCAGGCCCGACAAGCGAACATCACCACCATACCGTCCAAGGTGCTCGTCGCAAAGAGGCTATCCCAGTGTCTGAACCCCTCTCTGCCCTCGGGCGTGCACCAAAAGGCCTTGGAGGTCTATAGTTATGTCTTTTCCGTCATTGGCGTGGATGGCCTCTCCAAGGATCTGCCCCTCTACCTGCCGGGCCTGGCGTCGACTCTCTCGTTCGCCTCCCTGACAGTGAGAGCACCGTTCCTCGAACTGTTGGAGATGTATTTCGTGGAACTGGACCCGAGATCCCTGCGCCCAGCCATGAAATCCATCATATTGGCACTGCTGCCGGGCCTGGAAGAAGAGACGAGTGAGGACTTTGCGAGAACATTGAAGCTAGTGGAGAAATTCAAGACTGCCATTCGAACGCCAGACAGCAAGGAGCTGACGCCGACACATGCTACCGGTGATGAGTTCTTTTGGCAGTGCTTCTTCTTGGCCTCCATCACCAGTCAGAGTCGTCGTCCTGGCGCGTTGGCTTATCTGGTCAAGAACTTGCCCAAGTTGGGCCAAAATATCGCCCAAGGGGAGGCTGCCGGAAAGAGCAAGGCCGAGAACGATGCTGAGGATCAGCTGTTTGAGGACCTCTCCAGCTTGGTCACATCACCCGAACCTGGCTTACTCCTTCGCTGTTTCACTGCCGGCCTCGGCGATGAGCAATTGCTCATACAGCGTGGGTTTCTAGACCTTCTTGTCACGCACCTACCTTTGCACTCAAAAGTGTTGCAGAAACGCGTTAAGCCCGAGGATCTGGAGCTCCTTTTGAAAGCAGCGGCCGGCGTCGTGACGCGAAGAGACATGAGTCTGAACCGTCGGCTGTGGGCTTGGTTCTTGGGCCCGGAGCCCGCCGGCCACGAGAATGAGTCTGGCGTGGAGTCTCCGACTTCACCCATGGATCATCATCACGGATACTTTGCCTCAAAGACGAGCTATTTCGAAGACCACGGTTTGCAGGCCTTGACACAAGCACTTCTATCAATGATTCGGACTGCCTCGGACACGAATCCCACAGAGAGGGCTCGGCCTTACAGAATATGTCTCTCGCTCATGGACAGGTGGGAGATTGGCGGTTTGGTTGTACCCGAGATCTTCCTTCCCATCATTGAGAGCGTAAGGGATTTCAAAGGTCGTGCTTCCAGCAAGAACGATTTCAATGAAGTTCTCCGCAGCGCAAGTGTCTTCTTTGACGGAGTCGAGAGCGGGCTCATCTATGGTGAACTCGTCAGTCTCGTCGCCCAAGCTATCGGCCCCGGGAACGCTGAATACGCGCAACGCGTTGATAAGTTGGATTTGGTGCAGTTCATCATGAAACATTTCAATATTCGCGAGGAAGAGATGGTGACGATCCATGCGCCCCTTGCAGCCCTATCTATTCTGGCAATGCTAGAGGACACCAAGGATCGTGGGCACCAGCTGCCTACGAATAGTGCCACAGGTGATGCTGCATTGCCTGACCAAGCCCTCGCAGTAGCCCTTGGTCTCCTCGACATGGTTCCGGAGCGAGCTTTCCCTGCCAAGTCGGATGCAAAAGATTCAGCCAACTCCAAAGAGAAGTCCGTCCTGGCGTCCATGTCGAACAACGAGCTGCTCAAGAAGATCAGAAATTTCTATGTCAGCGACCAGGGCAACCTCGAGGCGTCATCTCTTCCCTTTTCTGCTCAAAACATCGGGGGCTTGATCCTCAAGAAGGCGTGCAACCTGGTGTGCAATTGCCTCATTGTGAAAGAACCATCTCAAGCTTTGACTGTCAGAACTCGCGTCTTGGCACTTGTGTTATCCAAAGTTCCTAATGCATACTCTCTTGACACGGAAAGGCTCTTGTCAAACATGCAAACGAATCTCTCCAATGTCGACCTGCCTTTTGTCTCCTTCAAGGCGATGCTCTTGTTATCAACACAACTTTATGGAAGCTCGAGGATTCCGCCTTCTGACTTGACCGACCTCGTCGAGCCCCTTGTCCGTCATGCTTGGGGATTCTTGTCGCTATCGGAGCCCAAGTACCACGTTGAGACAGTTCGGTGCCTCTGGCAGTTGCAGTCAGCGCTTGGTCCGCACAGCCGAGATATTGAGAGCGCTATTGCAGCCCTCATGCTGAAGAATGATACGAATGGCAGTTTCCCTATTCGGCCAGCAGATACAGGACGGAGCTTCAGCATCCTGTGGTCGCATACCCTTCAGGACGGGAACGTGGACCGACGAACACCGAAAACGCCAATGGGAGAAGGGGCGCCTCAGTTTCGCCTGGCTGGCCAGGACTACTATGAAGTTATGCTGACTCGACCACTATTCCTTATGCTTGATTCTCTGTTGGATGACCGAACACAACTTTTCATGGCTGTCAAGACCTGGCTCAACAGCATGGTAGGCATCGAGAGGTATGTATGGCTGTTCCTCTCGAGTGTTCCCTGACTTACAAATCATCAGATTGTTCCTGGTCTTCGTCACCAAGTTATCCCAGCTCCAGTTCTTACGCACACTACCCAAGACGTCGACACCCGACTCAGCAAAGCAATCTATTGCTTTCTCTTCGGATGACGATCTGGATATGGCGTTGTACTATCTCCGCACCCTGTCCAACATGTTCCGATGGGCTCCAGATGCTTTCTATGGCGTCCTTGCAACTCGACTGATTGAAGAGCCAGATACTCATCTGCTACAGATTAGTAAGTAATCTGGATTGTACAAACGGCAGAAGAACATGTGCTGACCATTCTCAGCTGGCGCAGAAGGAGACATCTCGCTGCAAGAATTCTTCCTCCAAGTCTGCATGAGATGCATCGCCGGCAACAAGTTCCCCGAGGATAAGCGGACACAGTTGCGGATCGCTCAGCTTCACAGATGTGCGCTGACGCTTCTGCATCAGATTCTGCTGAATCCTTACGCAGAGACGTTATCAAAGCTGCACTTGGAAGACATCCTGATCGCCCGGCTACACGAATCTCTCGGTGGCCCAGATCCGTACATCCAAGTCTTGCTCTTGGATGTCGTATTTGCAGCTCTCAAATTGAGAGATGTCTCTCCCAACGAACTCCCGTCATCGCCCACGGGAGAAAAGCGAGCTCTGAATTACCCAACAGGCCATCGCCGGTTGTCTTCTGCCACCATGGAAAACATTCCAGACATTACAGCACCGCCTCAGGCTCTGTTGAAATGCATTCAGGCTGGCTTGTCCTCGCCAAGCAGCCGCCCTGTTCTGGACAGCTGGGTCGGCTTCTTGACCGAGTGTCTGCCCCTGTACTATAACACCATCTTTCAAGTCCTGATTCCTCTCGTGGAAACTTTGTGTGGACAAGTCCGGAATACGTTTGAGGACCTGCAGAGGACTTTCCGGCATAATGCAAAGACAACGGTTGGGCTCAATGCACCGGAGTCGACATTGATATCACTGCTCAACGCACTTGAGCAGGTACTCGCCAAGGCTCATGATCAACTACTGGCTGAAGAGGCTAGAGCCCAAGTCATCAAAAGTCCAGATCAGCAATCTCAAGGATTCTTTGGGAACATGGTGTCGGGCGTCTTCAACTCGGAGACTCCTCAGTCTCGCAGTGCAACTGCCAACGACAGACTTACCGTATTGCTTGCCTTCCAAGACGCTGTCCGGATCTGCTTCAGAATCTGGTCATGGGGCCAAGGCAGCGAAGCCGCGTCCTTGGATAACAATTCATCCCTATCATTCAGCTACACGTCGTTGCGAATGAGGAATCGGGCCAGGCGTCTTCTGGAGCACGTCTTTGCAGCTGAAGCTCTCGAGTGTCTGGAGACCGTCGTCGATATATGGCGAGCCTCACTCAGCAATCCCGACACTACCCAACACTCGGATGTGTTCAATCTGCTGCCTGCGCTCGATGGTTCTCGCCCAAGACATACGATACCGGCTATATTCAATGCCATTTACAGCCGTACCAACCCAAGTGCGCTCGATCCCTCTCGAAAATCCACATTGACAATATCACTCCAAGACACTGATCTGGTCATCTTCCTGGTGGACTACGCCCGCTCATTGGAAGATGATGCCATGGACGAGATCTGGCAGGACTGCATGGCCTTTTTGAAGGATTTGCTCGGCAACCCATTCCCGCATCGACAAACGCTTCCTAGCTTGCTCGAGTTCGCCGCAATCCTTGGTGAGAAAGTGGACAACACAAACTTTGGAGAACAGCGTAAGATGCGGAGAGAACTTGGTGTGAGTGTCTAATCCATATGATCACTTTTTCATCATAACTGACAACACTTAATAGGATCTTTTCCTCCGGCTACTAACAGCTCTATTCACCACGCGTCCCACATCGTTCACGGAGGCATCATCTTCGCAACCTGAAAAGGTCAAACCAGAAAGTCGAAAGCCATTTTCCCCTGCGGAAAGAGCCGATGACGTGGTAGGAATCCTGGCTACGATAGTGCCGAACCTGCCAAAGATTCTGGTAGAGTCGGACCGAGTTCTGACAGCGGCTGCAGCCATATCTACCAATGTCATTGGACCCTCAATTCGTTCCAAGGGCTTCCCTGAGACGATTTCAAAGGGGACTCTCAGCCTCATGCAAGAGCTCACGCGGCTGCCGAACAACCAGAAGACATGGAAGAAGGATATCGGAGACGCTTTCAACGATGCCAAATTCTTCGCTTCGCCAGTTTCCCTAGTCCAGAGTGACTGGTTGCCTCTCCTCAAGCAGTGGACAGTGGCAGACAAGGAACGCATGACCGAGATCCTGAGCCGTATTACACCTCCGACAACAGCAGGTATCGTCTTTGGTGTGGGTGCGACGTCTGCTAGACTGGAGGCAGATCGAAAGACACAGCTGAATCTTCGACGTGCTGCGACCCTGATCCTCGCCTCCCCTATTGACACGTTTGTGACGAACCTACAAGCCATCACAGAACGCCTTGTCGAGCTGCTCGCTGCCACGTCGACATCGTCGCCATCCTCGACCACTCGGGCTGAAATCTACATGGTCGTACGGGCATTGATCTTGCGAACTTCGGCGATTCACCTCTCGCCTCTATGGCCGATTACAAATGCCGAAATACACGCCGCCATCTCATCTATTGTGGCCACTGACAACAGCATCGCAAGCGACACATACAACAACACCTCCATATTGCAGGCCTGCAAGCTTCTCGACCTCTTGATTTGCACTGCCCCGGACGACTTTCAACTTCACGAATGGCTCTTTATTACAGATACCATTGATGCCATATACAGAAGTCCAACTTACCAGCCCTTTGCTCTTGTTGATGAACTTTCCGAAGAGCTCGGTAACAGTTCGCTAGCAAAGAACTCGACACTTCAAACAGAGAGTGCAGCCATTATGGCAGCCTCGGGCTCATGTCGTCGGCCCCTGCTTGGCCCTGGCGGCATCCCAGACGAGCTCTCAACCGACCGAAAGGACGAACTTGTTGCAAAGATCCTGCGACCGTTCTTCGCTCAGCTTAGCATCTTTGCCTTTGAGAGTACATATTCCATGGGCGTCGTGGACGAAGAAGTGGCGCTCTCAGGGCTTCTCAAGGACATTTTTGACGAAAAGAGCATCGTCAAAGCTCTGTAGGACAGAGTAAATACCGACGAGAAGATCAGAATCAAAGCAAGGCCCAAATATCTCTTGAAGACTAGGTCAACCTCAAAATAGCACCGGCACTATGAGTTTTAGTGTATTAGTAGAAGAAAAGATTATAATCATCCCATTGACAGCATTTGCAGACCGTGACAAGAATTTAAGGGAATGCGCAAAGACAATCGTGAATAATTCCCCATTTGCCATATCCGAATTTGCAAAGTCCAATGCTGTGCGACGTTTGACGCTCGCTTTCCCTCAAGCACGTAACCGTCGCTAACTGGGACTTGGCTGGTAACGGAAGCGTTTGTACCTGTCGTAGGTGATTGAGAGCAGTCCGTGACATCGCAGTGAATCGGCCCCCTGGTGTGACATTAAGAGAGCCGAGTATTTGGGAGCGAGACGACGACTTGTGATGAACCTCTCGTATGTCAATCATTGACGCTGATGAAGGAACGAGCGACGTCGAAGATCTTCCTCCAAGATAGATCTGTTAATCATACTGCGTTCTGTAGGATCATGAAATGTATAAATACCTACTAATCTGATGGCTACTGTTTGGCTTCTAACCCCTTTCTCATATCATTCTACTTTCCTTGTGTTACGCATCGCGACTGTTCACGAAGCCAGAAACGGATCTATCAACACCACCTGAGCGCCAATAAGCACACATAACCGAGAAGAATATATATCTGATATCATGTCGGGACACGAACAGGCACAAGCCGGCCACGCACTCTCGCCCATTGAAGAGATGGTGTCTTGCTACCCAACATTTAATCAAGATATATACCCGTATCTGCACGAAGAGGTCCTACTCGAGTTCCATGGTAAGTGGCTTAGAAACACTAGGGAAGCAGGGCAACGCGAGACTGACATATCTTTTCTCACTTTCTGCGGCATAGGTCTCAGCAATGATTGCAAATACACCCAGGAATACATGGCCGTCTGGGCATGGTATGCCCAGGCCAGGTCGAATTGGTTTCAGAAGGACGAGGAGGACGAGGACCAGCAGCAGCTGGAGCAGCATCATGACTACTACCAGCACCAGCACGAGAATGAGTCCATTGAGATGATGCTGCACAGAGACGGTACGGAACGACAAAAGTTTGAGCGGGAAGCTTACCCTGCTCTTCATCAATGGGCGCAAACAATGTACAACGGTATGTCCTTTTCTTCATACTCATTCCTCAGATACACACACCGAATCTGTACCCTCCCAAGACAACGATTGTATATCCGAGAAGAAATTATCGAATATAGCTGACTCTGTCTCGCCGCCCCATAGAGGAATGTCTGGAAACTAGGGAGTCGCTTAAGTATGGGCGCCTGCTCCGCGACATGGCCATCGAGTACTCCAACCTGCTCAAGTACACGCGCACCCCGCCCACGGCCACGCACTACCCGGACACGCGGTACATGAACGTCCAGTACCAGGCCCCGGATACCCGCTACCCTCGGCACTCGAACCCCCAGAACACGAGCGGCCAGCCGTTCGAGCTGCACGGAGACAGCGTCGAGGAGCCCGAGATGCAGGAGGTCCGCATCGGGTACAGGAGAGGCCGGTAGACGGCTTTGATGGTTGACCATACGCTCCATGACTGGCTACGGTCGAGCGTATGGCAAGGTTTTGATTTTACATTGGTTTTCATGATTTGCGAGCCGTCCCGGCGAAACGGAGGATAAGTCATACCCACGGCGTTTTTCATGGCATTGACATTTCGGACATGCCTCCTCCTCTCGAGTATCGAGAACCGGTGATCGTTGTAGGGGAAGCATCGTACAGTATCCTGAGCAATTAATACATAATATTCACCTGACTCTGTTTATTCAAGTATGCTTGGAGATCGCCCCGAATTGGGTGTCTATGATATTACAACCTTCTGACGGGCGCAAGCGATTCTTTTTCAAGTATACCGGTTCTTTTAGAAGTATATCCATGTTATACATGCATGAGACAGACCAATCAGAGCCAGCTTGAGCCTCAGCCTTGGCCCGCGATGCGGCCTCTCGGACAGTCTATACGATTGGTCCGGGTTGGACAGAATACCAGGCCTGGTCGGCCGCCACAGGAGGCCTGCATACCCGCTGTACATGTTTGCTGACCAGTTCTGTATTCAGCTTGACATGATTCCCCTTCGAGGTGTTTTACGCCAGACAACGACTTGTGTACAGTATGCTTCTGTGTGCTGCCAGTGCTTTCGAGTCTCTGACCACCCTTGTATGTCACACGAGCCAGAAGCTCGTACAATAGGCATACCTCTGGTGGCCCCTCAAGGTCTCTTGCTCATAATAGAGTCATTGTTGTATCGTTGGTGGCCCCGCAAGCAAGTCGCCAGATTGCCTCGGACCACTTTTGCTGTAGATCCTGACGAAACTCCAATAACTTCCTGATCACTAGAGACTATTCTCTGAGAGCAAAGGAAGCCACGATTTCTCGCCGACAGTTTTCAAGATTTCCTTCATAGTGCTCAGATCTCTGATCCCACGCGCCTTGTTGGAGCTTGGGTTCTATATGTTCAACAACGAACGAAATAAGTATTAGCGCTTGATTAGGTCGCGTTGTGTTTGTTGCAGCGCGCATGTCTGTCTTTTTGGTTCAAGGCACGCAATTTGCGGTATTTCCGGAGGGGCCTTTGAGGTGATATCGCTCTGAGTGCTCGAACCCGTGTTTGATGATTCGACAAGGTTGGGAGATGTACCAGACCCAGCTGTGCTTCACCCTTCGTAAGTCAACTCCATCGTCGTATCTTCCCCGATGATAGTTTTCTCTGCTGGCTGTGCGGGCATGTATGCAACCAAGGCCTTGCTCGCACCATTGACACAGTACTGCACAACCTCGACCTTGGTATCGTCGGGAACCAACCGAGCAATCTGCCTCAGATCGCTCGTTCGCGGCAGGAATAGAGCATGGTCCATATTCCGGTATGCCTCGTGCATGGTCACGAGATTGTACGGCTCCATGGTGCTCAGGTCAAAGATCTCGTCGGTAACATATCCTGGACCTCCCCACGGCGGCGAGCCAAACAGGACCGTCTTGTCGACATCGACCCTGATGTCATCGCCTAATATGGCGGGGGAAGAGTTGAGAAGTTTGAGATATTCGAAGCTGTCGCCGTTGATCCAAGTGATGTGGTCAGCGACGCCACACAGCTGGGCGTGGTGCTGAGCGCATGCGAGCGTGGCAGGGTCCTTTTCGCACGCGATGACCTTCTCCCAGCGCTCGGATAGCGCAAACGCAATGGCGTTGCAACCTACGCCGCCGAACAGATCAATGATGGTGGTCTTGTCGTCAGACACGGTGCCAGGCAGATCGTAAGCAATCTGCGTCGCCACGGGCTCGGGAGTCACGCCATACCAGGCACTGTCGGTCATGTATATGCCCTCGTTGTAGTTTGGGAATATGGTATGCCTCTGCTGCCAGTACCTTTGCAGTCTTGTTAGCTTATTGATGCCGCATTCGACAAGAGATCGAGACTTACTTTTGAAGATCCCATGGTACCTCGCCCAACTTCTGCCAATGATGGCACTCGTCCGTCAACGGCAGCTGCTTGGTCGAGTTCATCTTGGGCTTTTTGGGTGAGAAGCCAAATGGACCTGAGACGTGTCTGACCATCACTCAAGACCCAAAATGCTCACACAAACATTTCCCCAGCCGAGCGCCAATCCGCTAATTTTGCTTTTTCTTAATAAGAGACGCCGTCCCAGCCGAAAAAAAAAGTACTATGAGATGCACATGAACAAGGCTGAGAATTTGACAAGAGGCAGGCGCATTGATTATTAGTGGCTCTGCAGAAGGACCCACTTCAACGTTCAAGTGCCTAACTTCTTTGTACCCATGTACCCCGTACCTGTATTTTTATTACATACAGCTTCGGGAGCTCACATCCCTGCACAACTGATGTAAGGCTTGGCCCGGCTTCAAATGACAGCTATGCCAATCCCATAAACACCATCAACTATCACCTAGTTGTATACGCAAGAAAGCACCACAGACAAAGTCCGGCTGGACCCTCTATTCTCGACAGGGACAAATCGAAAGACTCGGATGCCATAGACACCAGCTTTGCGAGCATAGATCATGTTCAACGCCCTCAATCGCTTCATATCGCGCCTGGACGGCGACCCCCAGCAGCAGCGGCGGGATCACCAGCAAGGCGGATATGGATTCCAGGTCCTGCGCAACACCAACCTGGAGCTAGGCATTGAGCCCTGGTTCGACTTTATCGTCGGGATCAACGGACGGGAGATCGTACGTCGTCTATCCTTCTGCCCATACCCTGTTTCCAAGTACACAATTCTAACGTCGCCCTCTTCCACCACAGGATAACCCCGACCCCCGGCTCTTCGCGCAGGAAGTCCGCAACTGCGCCGGCGGCACCGTGGCCTTGGGCCTCTGGTCGGCCAAGGGCCAGCGCACGCGGGTGCTCCACCTGCCTGTGCCGCCCGAGAGCCCGTCGCTGGGGCTGTCGCTGCAGTTCACGCCGCTGGCCGCCGTCTCCAACATCTGGCACGTGCTCGACGTGCCGGCCAACTCGCCCGCCGACAACGCCGGCCTGCTGCCCTACAGCGACTACATCCTGGGCACGCCCGACGCGGCGCTGCACGGCGAGGGCGGGCTCGGCGAGCTCGTCGAGGACTACATCGGCCGGCCCCTGCGCCTGTGGGTCTACAACAACGAGTACAACGTCACGCGCGAGCTCGAGATCGTGCCCAGCCGCGACTGGGGCGGCGAGGGCGCCCTCGGCTGCGTCCTCGGCTACGGCGCCCTGCACCGCCTGCCCGCGCCCCTCGACGAGCCCGTCGACCAGCCCGGCGACACCATGTTCGACGGCGGCTTCAACGCCAACGCCAACGAGACGGGCACCCCGGCCAACGTCGGCGCCGGCGCCGATCAGTTCACCACGCTCGCGGGCCCGCCCTCGGACAGCGGGTTCGGGTACGGCAGCAATACCTTCAGCCCGGCGGTGGGCGGCGCCCCTTCGTCGGATTTCCTGGTGCCGGCACAGCTGGCATCCCCACCACCACCAGCAGGGAGCGCGCCGACGAGGTCGGCGAGGAAAAAGCACACGGGCCACAGCCCGAACAGCTTAATGGATGACTACTTTGCGGAAGAGGAGAAGAAGAGTAGGGAGCTGGACGGCACGTCCTCCAAGGCCAAGGCCACGCCTCCGCCGCCGC
Source organism: Pestalotiopsis sp. LF_19_12 (assembly GCA_023510015.1). NCBI lineage: Eukaryota > Fungi > Ascomycota > Sordariomycetes > Amphisphaeriales > Sporocadaceae > Pestalotiopsis > Pestalotiopsis sp. LF_19_12. Next base: position 139,164 of record JALYBT010000045.1, on the reverse strand, counting down.
CGCCCAAGTCGACTGGAACCGGTCCGCCACCGATGGGAGGACCGCCGATGGGAGGGCCGCCAAAGGCGTCGCCTCAGCCTGCGGAGGAGGGAGATGATGTCGACTAGAATTCTACGTATTTGAAAAACGGAGAATTCAATATGAAATAAAGAACGGTTACATGCTCTCGTCGGCTTATACGAATTGCTTGCACAAAGAAGAAGACATAGACTGGGCAATAATTCGCCAACACTTGAAATACCAACTGCAATTGGGGGGGTTGTCTATTGTGAATCATGATTTTATTTTCAAGAGCAAAAAATTGACCTCTAGTTGCTTGCTTTTGTTCGTGCTGTCATTCCTTTCCTGATACTGATACAGAGTACATGCTTGCTTGCCCTTCCGATGTACATGTTGATCCTGAAGTCGAGCTGGCAATCCATGTTCTTTCGCTCAAATGGGACACAGATGGAAGAAACAACCCCAGGCGACTTGTCTGCTCATGAATACACATTGGAATGCCGTAGTCGTGATACATCTTCTTTGTGGAGACCGTTCGCTGTGTCTTTCTTTGTCGAATGTAAATTCTCCATCTGGGATGTGTCTCTGCTATCAAACCGCCGCGCCTGCTTCTTCTAGTTTATGAAGTTGATCACGAAGAAGTGTAAGATCAAGCTGCCAACAATGTAATCTGCAAAGGCTCGCTCGGGCGAGATGGCGGGAAACTCTGACTTGTTTGCCTCGGTGGTCTGAACGCGGAGCGATGCTGCAAGGAAACCATCCATATTAGCTTGTTTTCTTCCCACGACTCTTGTCCTTGGGGGTAAAGCTCGTCACTTACCTGTGAGAACGAACTGGCCGACGGTGGCGCCAAAGCCGGAAAGGAAGGCGTTGAACGGCTGTAGCAGAAATCACCATGTCAGCTATGAATCCGCGGCATGGGGAATTGCCACGACTGGGAACACATACGTAGTTGCCGGCGAGGATGCAGTACAGGAACTGGATGGCTCCGACGACGACCAGGAAGCTCATGAAGGCGTCGATCAGCTTGGTGCGCTGCGGGGTGTTCTTCTGGTAGTAGTTCCAGACGTCGGGGGCCATCTGGTTCCACTGGACGTCGCTGCTGCTGGAGCTGGTCGACGACGTCGTCTTCTTGGGCGTGGCGGCCAGGGGCGCGGCGCCCGCAGATATCGGCGCGGGCGTCGTGGTGCTGGAGCTCGGGTTGGAGTTGGACGTGGCCGTCGAAGCGGCGGCGGTGGCCTTCTTTGCCATTGTGTCTTTTGGAGCGGCGGGTTCCTTGCGTAAATCGGTTGTGGTATGGGAACAGTTGGCCACTCGGAAGAAAGGAAAGCTGGGAAGCGAATGGCTGTTTCCTTGTCGTCGGTTTGTTGGAGTTTCTCTGGACCCTGGGGAAACGTATCGTCTGTCTAGAAGTGCAACATGCGCCAAAGGGACACGCAGCTCGATGCACGGCGACGAATCAGAGGCGTCCAATCCATGTCGAGGTGGGCTCGTGCTTTCAATGTGGGGCCGGATCCGCGTAGCATAGAAAGAAGAGCAGCAGGTATTATTCAATGTCAACGTCGCCTTTTAAGAGAATTCGTGATCTATTCCATGGCATTGAACTATTATTTCATCTTTTATTCAAATGACCCATCCATTGAGACTCTGTGAGGGATCATGGTGCACCGACTCGACATGGGGCATCCCAAGCAAAGAAAGTATGTAGTAAAATGCACTTAACGCGGGTTCCCGGTTCCTGCCAAGACGGATACACCTTAAGCAACACCTTTTAGCTCCAAAAAGGCCAACAGCTGCCATGGCATGAGGTCAGCGATGGATGGATTGGGCGATTGACCACCCCAAACCTCCGAAAGGCCTCGGGGACCCGCACAGCCTCGGGATTCCATCTGGAGCTGGAGCTGTCCTCTTCGGGCTGCTTTGTAAATCCAACGCACAGTCTCGTCCAATATCCCCAACACATCTAGGTGAATTACTTTTCTTCTGTTCAACTATTCAGGGGACTATACAAGGCATAATAAACGTTCGACCTAGCTAGCAATCGATCAATCAATCATCATGGTACGTGTAACACCCGCCACTTCCACTAGAGAGATGCACATTTGCTTATATATATGTGTCGCGCAACAGAGTCTCGTAAACACTGCTTACGCCCTCGGCGGTCTCGTCGCAACCGGTGGCACAATCGGATACCTCAAGACCGGCTCCGTGCCTTCGGTCGCAGCAGGATGGTCCGTCGGCCTGCTCTGTACGTGCACTCCTTTTCCCAGCATATCCGGAGAGCCAACTAACAAGGTCTGCCCCTTCTTTTCCAGACGCTCTGGGCGGCTACCGTCTCCAGAACTTCCAGTCGTACGGCCTGGAGCTCGCCCTGCTGGCCTCCGTCGTCCTCGGCGGCTCCTCCATCCCCCGCGCGCTCCGCGGAAAGAAGCCCGTCCCCGTGATGCTCAGCGTCCTGTCGCTGTTCGGCGCTTACGTCTTTGGCGATGCGTTCCGGAAGACGTTGTAGATGGCGTGTAGGACATGTATCTGCGTTCGCGCTTCGGGTCGAATAGTGTATAATCTTTCTGGAGTGGTGCTGCCGGTATCAAATATCGCGGGCAGAAATGCAAGTTGGAACAAACAAAAAAAAAGTTGAGATTTCCAAGTCTTTCAAACGCCATGTCCGGATTGCTCCAAAGCCAATGCTTATGGTGTGAACTCCATGAAACTCCAATATCCGTCCCTATGCTCTTCTAATAAAAAAATGCCCAAACCGCCCCCTTCGTATGCGCGCTTCGTTTCGGTTCGGAGGTACGTTTGCAGTAGTAATGGGCGAACGAACTATGTGTTCTCGTCGATATCGGCCCAGACCCTCTTGAGCTTCTCCCTCTTGGCCTTGGCGACCTCGCGGTTGGCCGCCGTGCGCTTCAGCCTCTCGGCGCGCAGGCACATGTTGACCTGCTGCTTGGCGTCGCTGCACATGCCCAGGGACTTCCAGAGGAAGCCGCGGGCGTGGCACTCCTCGAGGGCGTTCATGACCTCCTCGCAGGCTAGACACACGTGTTGTTAGTCCTCGAGATATCGTGTAGCTGGCTGAGATATATATTTGCTGCGGCGGATGATCGATCGCATGTGAAGAAACAGTCTAGACGTACCAACATTATCTTTTGTGTGTAGATGGGGATGCATCTCGAACGACTTGTTGATAGGACCGGATAATAGCTCTCTGTAGACAAGACAGACGGAGACAGAAGAGAAGAGCGTAGGCGCGACAAGGTCAAGTTCGCGAATCGTCCGAAGATGGCGGCTCGGGATCTGAAGATTTGCTGGTTCGACGCTGGGCTAGTAACTAAAACCCAGCACTACCTAATACGTAGGACCCTTTGGGGCGCCCTTTGACTGGTCCTCTGAAAAATAAAGTGCATGGGCCACCGTTCGGCGCTCGACTCCACAATCTTTCCCTCCCACTTGGGCCGTCTCCGTTAGTCAGGACAGGACAGCCAGGGAGTCGATGAAGTCGAAACCACAACCTGATTGATATATCTCATCCAGCTTCCTTCTATAAAGAGGATTAGCATATCTGACTCCTTGAGTTCCAGACTCGGGTCCCTATTTTACCATCACAAACGCCAGCCATGGCGTCGAAGAACCCGTCCGCCAAGCAGCAGCAACGTGAGTCCATTTCTCCATTCCGTGATTCCTTCATTGTAGAGTTTCCCCCCAAAAGGGAGGAGGGGTCATATTCTGCATTATAACATAGCTGACCAAAGCCTCGCAGAGCTGCAAACGCAGTATGGAAACTACAAGAACACACTGCAGCAACTCGCCCAGAAGATTGGCGATGTTGAGCAGGAAGCAGAGGAGCACAAGTCCGTTCCTTTTTTTTTTTTTTTTCCCTCATCATCTTTCCGTATATCATGACTAACACCTTTATCAGGCTCGTATTAGAGACCCTCGGCCCGCTGCCGGGCGACCGCAAGTGCTTCCGCATGATCAACGGCGTGCTGGTCGAGCGCACCGTGGACGACGTGGTCCCCGCGCTCAAGACCAACGCCGAGGGCCTCAAGCAGGTCCTCGACGAGCTCGTCAAGCAGTACAAGACGAAGCAGGACGATCTCGAGAAGTGGAAGGTACGTCTTGGTCCGAATCCGGCCCCGTCCCCTGATGTGGAAACGGAGTGTATGGTGAATTCTGACAAGTGTGAAAAAATCTACAGAAGAAGAACAATGTTCAAATCGTACAGAACTGAGCCAGGTCGAAATTACGACTCTGGCTTGGGCGGCCAGCGCGAGGGGACATACGAGCGATTAGGCACGCAGGACCGAATCTACGGCTCCGGAAGTATGCTGTGAAGCTCACTCCGTGCTCTGGTATCTCGTTCTCTAACGAGACGATAAAGACATTGGTATGCTGGACGGCATCATTGCGATCACGATGAAGAGCAGCCCCGGATTCTGGGCCACATCGAGCTTCCGCTCTTGACAACACCAGCCACCACACGTCCTACACACGAGATGGTGTGTAATGTGCTGTCCGGTCAGAACGTAGCTTGCTGCACACATGTGCCAAGCCTCAGGAAAAACTCGGGCATCCAATGTACAGCCCAACAAGACCTTACATACGGTCTCGTGAGGTGCTTCGGTGGCTGGGAGAAAATTGGAAGGAAATTAATACGAGGTCATGCATGTATTCCACGTAAAATGAGGCATTTGTATAAGTTTTCGATGAAAGCCTCGATCGTCAGCAGACTGTTTGGCCGCCCGGCGGTAAAAACGGCTGTTTGAATGTTTGCCCAAAATACCCGACACCAAGCATAACGCTGCTCGATGAACAGCTGTCAAGGCTGCGTGTTCCTTTACTTTCTTTTTTGAAACACTTGCTCAGAGCTGTCAATATACCAGCTCAGACGTGCATGCAAATGTCACATCACGGAAGGGGGTGAAAATGGTGGTGTGAACTACGTGCGCTGCGTCATCACCGCGACCACACCCCCATCGTCGGTCCCGGCAAGAGGGCTACTGGTTTCCGGAAACAATTTGCGAAGAGAAAAAAGGGATATTTTTTTGGTCGGAAAACACAAAGCTGAAAATGCGGACTGTACAGCAAGGGCAGGCTTCCCGGATATTCCCCCGTCATATGCACATGTGCCCGAATAGTGAAAGGATGGACAGATGAGGCACCAAAAAAGACGTTGGAGGGGCTCCAATCTTTATTATAATTCTCCGTCCCTGATCGACGATGAATGGCGTTCCGGACTCCTGGGACAGCGTATCAGATGTAACAAATTATTTGAGACTGATCTTGTCCATCTTGCGATAGACCCAAACATTGTGACATATGAAGAAAATCATAGATGGGGAGAGCGAATAAGCTGTTAGGCCGATCTTGCGTCTTGTTGCCGGCCATTGGGCAGCATTCCTAGAATCTCGGCTTTTTCGATTTGGGACGCATTTGGGCCGCATGACGCATGCTGCATGAGTGTTCATGCATGCCGAGAGATGCGCAGGTAGCAGTAGAAAATCAACATGTACAAAAGCGGAAACACGAAAGAATCCCGTCGAGGTCAGGCGATGGCCTCGATCCACCGAGATAACATCTTGAACGTTTTACTTGCCATTTAGGAATGAGCCCACAAACGATGCAAGCGCATGGGCATGATCTCCACTCGTTTTAAACGTTGGAAACAGGCCGACAGGTCAAGAAACCATACTGACTCCTGGTTTTACTGCCAATCAGAATTACAGTCTCTATGGCGAATTCTGCGATTGGCTGGCGAAATGCGGTTCTCCTGGTACGATACCCAGCCTTATGAAGAAAGTGGCAGGAGTGGCAGGACAGCATGCATATGGAGTATTTTGCGTATCTTCGCATCCGACCATGATTGACCAGTGAGAGCGCGTCCCGGTCATTGTCGCTTCTGGTGATGCTGCTGCAGAGGCTCACTGTCTCCATGTTGCGACAGGGCTGACGCTGCATTTGCAAGTCGGAACCTTTCGAGCGTCCAGTCCATCGATGCGATCGGCCTCTTCAGCTGTGGGTGTCGAGCCCCTGGATGGAACGGTGCTGCATACCGGAACACACAGGCGACCTTTCCATGATGGATGAAGCCATGCGGAATAAGTCAGACCGGTGAACTCCACCGGTCGGAGTACAAGACGTTTCTTCCTTGATGGAAGGGTCAAGATTTTCATCGAACATTCTTCACCGCTTCATGGAGGTGATTCGTTCGAAGTATGTACTCCGTAGTGTATAGTAGCGATAACCGGGGATGTATCATACCAGGCAAAGGCGCGGGTAGCCCGGAGTAGAGAATAATCATGACCCTAGTGGCCACGACAAGTCGTCGCAGACCTTGCAGGAGCAATAGTGTGTCCCGGTCATACACGTTTCTAGTATTCTTCTTGACACGAGAGGCTCTGGGCCTTTGTGGGCTGAACTTGGTATGTTCGAGTGTTGTCAATAAGCTGAGGAAGATCAGACCTTCAGGCTTCAGCTCATGCAGGCCCCCGTCTGTCTTTTTTGCAAAATCCCAAGCAGGAATGAAATCAAGCGTGGACGATTACTTGACCAGCGGCCTGTGTAGGTATAACAACATGATGAATGAAGACATGGAGGACTCGGCGGTGGCTTCGAGCCATGTTGCTGGTTCTTTCAGATTCTTTTTAATGGGCTGTACGTGTACCGACTACCGAGTATGTATGTAGGTCAGGCTGTGGGAGCACCTCGGGATTGAAGTGTGTTGAAATCGATGAGGTACAGAGTATGTCAAGTATGTACCTACCTAGCTTCCAGCAGGCTAGCGTGCATCAATCGATCCATCTCAAGTACCTACCTTACTTACTCGATTGAAAATTTGTGAGCAAAAAGCAAAAGGCAGGAACATGTCGGGTATTTTGATGTGTGCTCTGGACTTGCCCAAGATGTGTAGCTAGTATTATAGGAAGGAACGTGTTGTTTCCATACAAGTGTGTATCGTACCCCTAGTTCTTACTACCAACATGATAGTCCAACAGATATACCTTTCCAACCATTTGAACTGATTCGAGGGTATCCGTACCTGAATAACATGAGTGACGTATGTGTTTACAACTCTTTTTTCAGCCGTATTTATAAATCCTGCTGACAGAAATATCAAGCCATTGATGATGTACTGTTGAATCTTGGAAGTTGGAACTGGTGCCTGCCGGGCTTGAGTTGTTGATGTGCCCACCCCACAGCGGTACACTAGCTACCTGGGACAGCCCAACCCCACATGCGACCTCTCAGTGCATGTCTTGTCAGATTCATCCAGTCATCAAATCACATCGTTTCTAGAGATTCCCACTTTCATCAACACTGACCGTATTGCGCGCTGTATCCAGACGTTGAATGGCTGCCGCGCCGACCTTCCAATTGTCATAGAAGTACCTTTTTTAAGCTACTACCCACGGCGCGCATTTACCCCACGTATATTGCAGCTAGCCTTCTTGAGAGCAGCTCTAAACTTGTTGCCGGTACTCGATTCGCGCGTTCGTGTTCGCGCGCACAACCCAAGAATCAATCAAAGCATTCTCACCCGCCTGCCAATTCGTGCAAGTTTGTTAGGAAGCTCCTTGCGACCTGACCTAAACCCGACTTACAAGTTCCGAATACGTACTGCATTTTCGCATTCAAACGGCCTGCGGAAAGGCAGCCGAAGGAGACAACGCAGACCCTCCCTTCCGACCTGGTAAGTCCAGACCCAACACACACAACAACAGCCCAATCATTCATTCACCCGCCTCGACGAGCCTCGAAGGTTTATCTATCGGGGAAAATCAAAGGAGGCTTCCGCAGCATCCTGACGCGACGGTGCAGCCATCCAGTCCTGTCCGTGGCTTGCCCATTTTCCTAAGACACGCCCCCCAGAACGTATCGTGGATCGATCTGTCTGGAGTTGCGCGTCTTGTCGCAACAGCTAGAAGCCTAGAACCACTTACTTCACCCGCCGAGCATCGGTGTAACTTGACATAGCCGTCTGAACTAAACGGACCCCCAGGTTGACGCGACACAACAACACCAGCGGAAAACACTGCCCATCGCGCCCAAAAATATCTTGCAGACTCGTTCTTGGATACCATAGGCCCGAGGGCAACGACTGCACCCAAAAGCCAGACCATCTACCGGTACCCTCTGCTGCAGCCAGGCGATCGTGCTGCGCATTCTGCACTAGAGGCACCCATTGCGCCCCGAGAAACCCATAGAGGCCCGCAGTTCGACCTCTCGCCTACCAGACCCTCACCCCGCTTCCCACGCGGGCATCCTTCCGTCCACGTTTCTGCTTCCGTCCCCGTCCGCCACTACCCACGGCCGACCGCTTCACTCACTACGTACCGTCAAAAAGGAAGCCAAGGGCCCAAGGCGCACTTTGAAAGAAAAAACCAGACCAGGGTTCCTGCAGACCGACTCTGCATATCTCAAACATATCGTCATAGCCTGACCTCGCCAACAGGGCTAGCTATCTCGGAGAATTTGTGAGGTCACGCTCCCCCAGCAGACCACCTCTCGGACTCAGTAGTACTCGTAATCGAAGAGTCCCGCATCTGGCAGGAGACCCTTGATCGCGGAGAAAGGCACGAAAAATCCTCTCCTGCAGCTAAGCCGCGCGCAGTTGCAAGCAAGCAGGCAGGCAAGCAAGCAAGCAAGCCCTCAAAGCCCTACACACTCCCCCTGCGACGTGTCAAAAGAGGCAGGGACACATCATCGATACCTAGTTTGAACCTAGTAACCAGCTGTACGAGCCGGCAGTCCAAGAAATTTGAAAAGAAGCCAGCACCCGCTGCAGGTAGCCAAATATGTCGGATCCCCCCCAATCCCCTTCGAAGGAGGTCGAGGCAGGTGTACAGTCACCCGACGATGAAGCACAAATGAACGACCCTCAAGACCCACACAGCAGCCTAGGCTACGAGTTCGAGGTGAAGGAGCAGGACAGATGGTTGCCCATAGCCAATGGTAAGTGAGATCCCCTTCATCGCCAGCCCTCTGATTTGCGCGCATCGTTTGTCCGCGGCCTATGCCTTGCTGCGAGCCACGGAGTCCCTGACGATCGCTGTGGGTGAGAGCTGTTGTGGGCGTTGACTGGAATCGCTTCTTGGTCATCGCGCAAATGGTTCATATTGGCTCAAAAATTTGAGACAACCGCGCATGAGCACATCATCCATGTCGAACGATTCGTCGTCTCAGTCGCCGGAAGCGCCTCGCGCCACATCCAAATCGGAAAAGTTTGATGTGTACGATGCTAACATTCGCAACTTTGCGCCAGTCGCCCGTATCATGAAGCTCGCGCTTCCAGAGAATGCCAAAATTGCAAAGGAGGCCAAGGAGTGCATGCAAGAATGCGTGAGCGAATTCATCAGCTTCATTACGAGCGAAGGTGAGTAGCAATTGTCCGTCTGGCACCATTGGTCGTGCCTTGTCCTTGTTATGGTGGAAGCTGACATCGCCAAAGCATCCGAGAAATGCCACCAGGAAAAGAGAAAGACGGTCAACGGCGAGGACATCCTCTTTGCCATGACGTCTCTCGGTTTCGAAAATTACTCCGAGGCTCTGAAGATCTACTTGTCCAAGTACCGTGAAGTAATGTGTCCCTTTTTATTAGACGGCGAAATGCCTACTTCCCAGACACTGTGTCTCATTTTACTGACCAATAATCAGCAGTCTCAGTCAAACAGAGGCGAGAACCAACAGGCCCGCCCAGGCAGCCAAGGCTACGGAGCAGCGCCTGGCGGGTCTGGTGCCGCTGGAGCTTCGGGGTTCCAGGGCGCCGACTCGGTTGAGGGAGGCGATGGCTACATGTACGGCCAGGGCCACAATGGTGCCGCTGGGGAGGGTTACTAGAGGGACACTCCCCTGGAGGACCCGAACCAAGACCCTCAGTGATGTAGTGGCTGAAGGACTCGCGAAGACTCGGCAACTCTCGACAGCATTTCCCAGGAGGATATATACTCCATTTGGTATATATGCACCAACTTGTGAGGCTTTACGAGACGTTGTTCCCCGGAGTGGGGCCGGCGGCCACGGCCGAGACGAGAGATGCAGTATCTGTATATGATTGGGTCGCGGTTTGGATGGCAGGAAGGGGGCCGATTCGCAAAAGTAAATGCTGTTTTCTTCTTTTTGTTTTCATATCCGATAGATTCCCCTGCGGCATACTGCGTCGTTAAGTTTTCTGTACGCCAGGCTTCGCTCGAGAGGAATCTCAAAGCTACGTAGCCCGAGCTTTAGTTCGACAGTATTCGTCCTCCAGATGAGGACCGCATGGCTGCGACACAGCCGTCCCGGTTATATAACTTTCAGATTCGTATATACGGCTTTGAGAGGAAGCGATAGACTTTTCCGCGTGACTAGGTATGCTTGGTTAAAGACACTTGGACAAGGCCCTTATCATGAAGAATCTCATGATGTCTACATGATAGTTGTTGTTTGCTTTGACATATTTGGGCAATACGTATCATACGGAATGTAAGACAATCGGGTCATTCAAAATTCCAGCCGGGACCCTCAAGCAAGACTTCGACCTCCAACAAGGCATCAAGTCTCCAGTCAAGCCCCTCAAGTCCAGCAGTTACCCATGGTGCAGCGTCCAACACCAGCGGTGCCGCGAAGTTACCCATACAACACGAATATGCTTCTATACCCGCTGTGATTAATGGGGCTTCTTAACACCGGATCTCTTTCGTCAAGCACTAATGACTTACCAAAGCCTCCACCATCCACTTCATACCTCATTTCTGTATACTTCCAATCAACCAATCGACACTCTAGAACATCAGCAGGTTACCTTTTCCCTACTTTGGCTATCGCATATTTGAAAATTTATCGGAGACGGACAGACAGAAGGAGTCACAAATCAAGCATCTGAAGAGGTGTCTTTTATTGAGTAATGTGAAACGGGCTATATCTGTATTACTATCCGGGCTACACTGTCGCCCACGCACAATCAATTCTCTCTCATGATCAGTCACTTGACACGCTCGTCTTTCTGCTCTTCCAACATAAAATCCTTGCCCTTTGCCGACAACTATGCTCTTCGCTCGACCTGCCCTGACAACTATGTCTCGGGAGCTACCTCAGTCCTGCCGACCGCCGAGCAGTGTGGCCATCTGTTGGCAGATCGCGTGCATTCTTCGGGTATTTTTGGACTTCATCATCGGTAGCATTTGTCGAAGGATCTTTGAAACGTTCGTCCTCAGTGATGAGAAATCGTGTAATAATGAGGTCCAGCTTAGCTTTGCTAACCTCTGATTCCGTCTTCTATATCGATGGTCTACCTCAGTCCTGCCGGGCAGCTGCGCCTACCTGTCGGCAGATCGTGCATTCGCCGGGTCTTGTTGAACTTCATCATCGGTAATATGTGTCAAAGGATCTTTGAGAGGTTCGTCCTCAGTGATGAGAACTCATACAATGATGAGACTGAAAAGAGAACCAACTGGAATCCTTTGCTATCGGCTGCGGGAGCTTTAAGTAGTGCTCCCGAGTGCGAGACTCGCCCGCGCCTCGCCAGGCACCCGTACCTTACCTGGGGCTAGGAAAATCTCATGCATTAACCTAAATAATGTATGAAGCGCGAGGCCGAATGGGGATAACTGGTGGAAAGTGAGAATGGAAAAATGGACTGTCTGATGGAGAGGTCGGTCTGGGGTTGCGTGGATGAGGCACATATAATTTAATTAATACATCGGTAGGCGGGTGACCAAAAAAGTGAGATTCTGCTTATACCAAAAGACTACACCTTTATACATAATCGTTCCAATTGTGTTGTAAAAACCAAATATTATAATTCTCGGTCGAATCTCGTTTCTTATTCAGTCCGCCACATCCATTCCTGGCGCAGTACCAAGAGCTTCTTACTGTCTCCGAGTTCTTGCAAGATATGACGGGCCAAGCATCCATCACAGCGATTCCTGCCGTGAGCTTCACGTTCCCTCTCCAAAGCATATCCGAGACTGATGAATATTGAATACATTCGCCGCTGCTCAGGAGTCGTTATGAGCCCCCAGGTCTACGAGCGCGGCCGCATGTCGACCTCACCCTGACAAGTGTCATCAATGCGGAGGAGTCGCCGATTCACGGAGCACCGACGGGCATATTTCCACGATTCGGCTCCGCCATTTGGAGCGACTCCCGATTGGCGTCGCTGGGGCTAAAAACGACTCGAGGGCTCTCTCCAGGCCTTTCGCCGACTACTGGTTTCAATGGCGCAGTCTTTTGACCCAGGACGAGCTTTGCTCGGTGGAGGAGGACTTGGAGAAGAAAGAGCAGGAGCGGAGGAGGCTTCACCAAGAGAGATTTTCACGATGGCAAGCGACCGGGAGCTGGGATTGAACCATACTCGAACTTGTCTTGGGTATTCATACTCACATCGTCTCTTCGGATTGCTCTTAGCCTTCCATGTCTCAAGGGCTTGTGGTGAAGCGAATACGGCTGGATCATGATATATCGATCAACCAGAGGAGAAGATAACTTTTCCAGAACATGGAAGCATATTGTTCTTGGCGATGATTCAGCCAACCCGCGTCGTCAGAAACACCAGAAGCCAAAGATCAAGCCAGTCTCCCAAGAAGTCTCCGTTGTCGGCTGGGTCACAGTTGTTTGCTTTGATAGGTTTGAGCAATTCGTATCAATCGGGATGTAGGTACAAACGGTTTATGCAAGCCACAAAGTTAGTCAAAAGTTATGCACGTGCGTCACCCCAGATTTTTTCTTCTTGAATTTTTCTTCGCCCTTGGCAACGCGAGTGCACGGACCCCACAATCTTGCCCCGCCACTCCATCATTTTCAGTCCTCCTCTCGCGTGACGGTGGATTTCGAAATTTTTGGAAAGACCCTTCAAAACTGAACTTTTTGTAAAGCCGTCGTCCACCCGTCAACCATCACTGCGACCCGGGCTCTTGCGCGACGACATCTCCTACAGGCCGACTACACAATAAATTATGTGCCATAATCTATCAGCATCTTTCTGTGCGACTTGGCGACAATAGATTGTTGCAGCAGGTCCTCTCACCATTCGTGATAGCCAGGATCGAGGTGTCTCCAGTTGGTTTGGTCAACAATCCCAATGCCGTCGCAGATGCAGGCCGCCGCCACCGCTCCCACGGTAGCGCCATTGTCCCGACAATCCTCTGTCAAGCTGGCAGCGGGCCCGCTCAAGCCCATCCTCAAGACGTCCCCCTCCTTCAACGGCAAACGGAAAGCCGCCGACGATGATAGCCTCCACAGCGACGGCACCATGGACGGTTTTCAAAGCCCGCGCAAACGTCAGAGAGTCGAGTTCAACATGAATCTGGAGATACACGAGGTCGGCACGAGGTCCGTCGACGAGGTCAAGAAGGAGATACAGGACGCCCTCGACGGTCACGCAAGAGGAGATGACGAGGAATACGACATCCTGAAAGAGACGCTGTCGGGGAAACAGCGACTCTACGATGATGAGTACGAGGACGAGGACACGGATCCCTCGCTACCCGAGAAGAGACGCCAAGAGCTCAAGGTCTACATGGTCGCACTCGCGAGCTTCGTCCCGCATCTAGGCAGATCTTGCAACGGCCTCGTCAAGGAGGTCCTCAAGTGCCAATGGCTGGGCCGCGACGACCAGTTTGTCAGGGTTTACACCCAGTTCCTGGCAGCTCTGGTCAGCGCACAGGGTTCCTACCTCGAGCAAGTCCTACTATCGCTGGTAGAGAAATTCCCCGACTCGCGATCGTCGGCATGGACCGTCGATGGCTTCGCGCCCGTTACCAAAGAGCGCGTCCAGGAGCGCTTGCACCAGGCTCTGCAGTATCTGCTGCGCGTCTTTCCCGCCGCTCATGCAGTTGTCGGGCGTGTCGTTGCAAAGAAGTATCCCTTTGAGACAGAGTCCACGCGGGTCCACCTGGCCTATGTCGAAAACCTTTTGCGGCTACGAGAATATGCCCCGCAGCTTAAGACGGAGATCATGCTCCTCATCACCAGCCATCTCGTTCAAACTGACGTCCACATGCAGACGGACTTGGACGATCTGGACGACAACCTCACGGCCATGGTCGCCCTAGCCCTCAAATCCTCTCAGGCGGCAGCTGAGCTCAGAGGCGATGACGACGCAGATGAAAGCGATGCCGAGTCCGTCGCAAGCGACGAGGACGAGGACGAGTTCACCAAAGTCAACGCTGTCAAGGAGAGCATCGAGAAGATGGATTTCATCATGAACATGCTGTTCCAGCTCAACGAGCCGCAGTATGCCGAACCCGATTCCGATGAAGCTCTCGAGACTTTCAGCGACCTCCTGTCTGAGTTCTCCAACATCATCCTACCTACCTACAAGTCGCGGCACACTCAGTTCCTCGTCTTCCACATTGCGCAAAAGTCGGAGCGCTTGATGGACGCCTTCTGCGGCACTTGCATCAACATTGCCTTTGAGTCGCAGCGGCCCCTTGTGCTGCGTCAGGCCGCATGCGCATACTTGGCCAGCTTCGTGGCTCGAGGTGCCCATGTACCCGGTCACATTGTACGCGCCATTTTTGAAGTTCTCGGTTACCACTTGGACCAGATGCGAACTCTGTACGAGGCATCCTGCCGCGGTCCCGACGTCCGACGATATGCAGCATTCTATTCGTTGACGCAGGCGTTGATGTATATCTTCTGCTTCAGGTGGCGTGATCTGGTGGCATCTGTCCCAGAAGACGTTGACGAGGACGACCCTTCGTCATACCTCGATCAGGACATTGAGTGGGCAGCCGACGTCAAGGACATTCTTAGACGGAATATCTACTCGAGACTCAACCCGCTAAAGGTCTGCTCACCGGGCATTGTGGATCAGTTTGCGCTGCTTGCGCATCGCTTTCGATTCATGTATGTCTACCCGCTCATCGAGGCAAACAAGCGCCTCCGGCTGTCGCAGTTTGTCTCTACGGCATACGCAAACGGTGGCGCACTGCGCGAGTCTGGACTGGACCTGAGCGATGAGAGCTGGCAGCGATTGGACTCCTTCTTCCCCTTTGATCCTTACCAGCTGCCTACGAGCAAGCGCTGGGTCGACGCCGACTATCTGCAGTGGCAGGATATTCCCGGGCTGAACCCCGAGGACTCGGACGACGAGAGCGACGAGGAAGAGGAGGAGCTCTTGGAGGAGGAACTACTTGAGGAAGACACGGCTACCGACGACGAGACTGGTGGTGATAATTGATATGAGATCATGGTACTTGGCATTTTCATCGGCGTTCAGGCATGGCAAAAAAAGAGACCCCGGGCACTTTTAGGGGAACAGGACATGAGCAAGCGAAATTCATGTCGCAGATCTGTTCATTTGAGCACATGGCGTTCACGGACAGGCATCTCAATAGGTATGGCGTTTCTGGCATCACACAAAAGGGCGTGCACATTATTAGTGAGCAAGCATTTTCATAGTTGTGTATTGGTTTGATGTAGGCCTCTATTCACTATAATTCTTCAGAACCTTTTGCGTCATGTCTGTCTTTGCTTTATGGTAACTCGTACAAGTAATGATTTGCAATCTGAAATGAGTGATCATACATGTTTCCAAATACATGTTTCCAAATGATACACTTTTCTGAGTCACTGCCACTGCTAATAATATACATGCACCACGACTTGCCAGCCATGGTGATATTTGATTAGTCACTCTCATTAGCCATGTGGCAGAAAGAGGAAAAGAAAAACAAGCTGGCAGTCCAGTCCGGCAGCTGCGGCCGGAGCCATTGAAGTCGGGGGCCCGACGCTGAACAACGTCATTGGCTGGGCCCGGGGCGACCTTCTGACCGCCTTCCCAAAGCTCCAAGATTGATTCCACATGTCACCCGCCTGGATCATGCGGTTTTCTGCCCACCCTGCACAACCGGCTCATGGCTCGTGGTGAGATGCGGTACAGGGGACAAGGGACTCTCTTTCTGCAGCCTTGACCAAAAGGAAAAGAATCATTCTAGAAACTTAGTTTTTCCGCTTCTCAACTTCTTCTTTTTAAGATACCCTAACTTTTTCGCTATTTTCTTTGCTAGTCTGCTCTCTAACGCCCAGCCTTGAGAAAAGGGATCACCGCGAGCAACAACAGAGGCCTGGAACGAACTGCCGCGAGAGAGCTGTTCACAGTTGAGGAAACCCGACAAATACCCCGGCTATTCAGGATTCGACTAGGAGACCTTGCGAACAGCTACTATTAGCCAACCCACCCCTGTCCGCCCTTCCGCTCGGGTTCTGACGAGGACTCATTTCATCACTACTACCACAAACTGCCTCTGGCCGACGTCCCTCACTACGACGGGGTCCGTGATGGCGGCCGCTGCGGACCTGCCGCACGACATTGCCGCGGCCGGAGACGGCGCCGATCTAGGGGCCCTCGAGGATCGGCCCTCCTTTGAGGAGTTTTGGAAGCGCAACAAGGAGGCGCATCAGGCCAAGAACGTAACCTTTCTCCCGAGCGCCGGTGTAGGTATGTAAGTCGCCAGTTGTCTTTTTTCCTCCTGTTCGTATTTCTGCTTTTTCTTTTGGGAATGTCCCATGCCGCGCCAACATGTCGGGCTTTTACCCCTTTCTTCGGGCTGAAGCATCTGCCCCGGCTTGTGAATGCCAATAAAAGACGAGATGCGACTGGGCCTCAACAGGACGAGAAGAAGTTCTACACACTCAGGGATGTGGCAGGCCGCGCACATGTATCAAATCCACAAGTCCAAGTTCATTTGGTATGAAAGGGAGCGCACGACTGTCGACCCATCATCCCGTAACAATCACTGCTCCTCTGCCACTGTTGTGGATTCATGTTGCCTTCGAAGCCATAACGCCTCCATCCGAATACTGTCCAAAGAGCATCGCAGCGTGTTCAAATATCGTCATGTCAAATCCCATCATTTGTGTACTTTCTAGTCATTTGCTTTCTTGATATATAATTCTCAGCATGAAATCTGTCCTCTCTCATCCTCTTTAACGCCCATCCGGAGCGCAATGCTGACTGTGGCCGTCAGACTCGACGCAAAATGAAGCGACCGAGGATGCAAAGTCGCGGGCGCTGGCCCGGAGGGCTCAAGTGAGGAAGGCTCAGAAGCAACATCGGCAGCGCAAGGCAAATTACACCAAGGAGCTGGAGATGGACATTGCCCGGTTGCGCGATACGATCGAGCAGACGGAGACGGAGGCCAACGCCCTGAGAACCGAGAACGAGATTATGCGGAAACAGCTGTCCAAGAACGCCGTGGCGTCGGGCATGATGAACCTCGGCGGGCCCATGCCTAGACCGACGGCGCGGCCGCCGGGCCCGGCACTATTCAGCCCGGAGGAAGTGCTACCGCTTGAACCGGTAATCCCCAAGGCCGAGGCGACCAGTCCTGGCGCCGACGAGCCCGAATACACACTCCGCATGGACATGAGCGACAGCACACCGACGTTTCGCATATCGAGGTCACCGAGCCCGAGCCTGGGCGCCCGCACCGAGGACGCGTTCTCGCCCGCCTTCTCGGCCATGGACATGACGCCAACCATGAGCGTAGCAACGGCCAGCCCAGCGCCAGACTTTTGCCTGTCGCCGGCGCCCGTGTCCAGTGCGTTGAGTGAAGAGCAGACGGAGCTGGTCATCAACTTTATTCTATCGTGAGTTTCCCTCATTTGGTATGCCACTCCACGTTGATGAGTGCCCTACTTACACTGCCTGGCAGCCTCGAGCACATCTGTTGGAACCACTTTGACTCGTCGCATTGCAAGCACCTACCGCACGACCCGATGGATGCGGAGAGCGGGCATGCGCTGATGGCATCGTCCATCGCGCTACAGCACGCGACGCCAGACATCTTCACGCGCATCGACGCCGTCAATGCCGTCATCAAGTCCAACCCGCACTGCAACCCGAACACGCACGACATCGAGTGGCAGTCGGTGGGCCTGACGCTCGACTCACTCTACGGCCTCGCCATGACACTCAACCCACCCAACCGCGAGCTTGCGCCCGTTCAGGCCTGGTTCGAAATCGTTCAGATGTACGGCCCCGACGTGGCCCTCGACCGCCAGATCATCGAGGGCCTTACCCGAGGGTTTCGTGGCATGGTCCGTTGCCTCAATTTCGGCGCCGTCATTCAGCGCGATGTCTTTGACAATATTGTTGGCAACGTCGTCCGCTCGAGGCTCGAGGGCGTGTCCCTAGGAACCTTGATGCCCTCGAATCTGAGTATATACTCGAACATTGAGGATGACGAGCGGATCGAGGAGGTTACGTGAGCTTATCCATTCTGCTTAACCGTGAAGCAATTATTATATCACAAAACAAACAGTGGTTGTGCTTGGCGAAATGGGATTGATCGTGTACATGTATTATTACTTACTTTGTAGGTCTTTCTCCTTTTGTATGATTTGGCCTGATATCCCGGAATGCTATAGTTTTCAAGGACAAAGTGAACAATATTGGAGTATCGGGAAGAAGGAAGAACACCCCACATGAAGATAACCTTCCTCCATAGTAAATTTACAGTCAACTTTAATAAGTAAACGTATTGTGTTGGAGCATCGTTCGGCGCATCAACATGAAGTGTTCCGCACATGCAACTGAGCTTAGGTAGGCGGGTAGCCTGTAGTGTGCAGCGGATACATTACCTAGCGCGGAACACCTTCCGCAACGCGCCCCAGACTTTCCTCCCACTTCCCCAACCCAACATCGAACTTCAATCTTCTCTCCGGAATCAGCCCCACGACAGATTCTCCCACAATGAACAACTTTGGCGTGATAGAGGTAGCGACGGCGAGGACGACAAACGCGCCGGGTTGGGCGTATGTGCCGGACACGGGCCCCGCGCCCTCGTCGTCGGCCGGCGGAGGAGGACCGCGCAGCAAGCGCGCGCGCAACACGGGGCCGGCCAACCTCAGCCACGCGGACCTGACGGCGCGGCAGGAGGCCAAGGCGCGCCGCGAGCTCGAGGTGCTCGACCGGGACAACGCGCGCGACGGCGTCATACCGGTGCCGCAGTCGGCCAAGAGAGCGAACAACAAGCACACCCCCAACGTTCGGAAGATCCTCCAGAGCCAAAAGACGTTTGCCAACCACCTCGACGACTACATCGCCGCGGGCGCCGGCCTGCTGGATCATCAGTCGGCGGCCGCGGTGCCGGCTGCTGGAGGCGTGGGGGGCAGCGCCAGGTCCGCGGCTGCGGCGGCCACCGCGGCCATACGGCGCGAGAGGGCGGCCGGGGCGGCGCCGCAGAGGAAACCCGACCCGGCGGCGGGAGGAAAAACAGCAGGGAACAACAAACAAGCGACGCACACCACCGCCTCCTCCGAAGATATCGAGATGCCCGACGCCGGCGCCGCTTCCGCTACAGACCCACCGTCGTCCATCCTCGAGCCGTACGCGGGCGCGCGGCCGGCGCCGCACCCGGCCGACGACGACCCGCTGCTCGCGTCGACGGTACCGCCGCTCCCGTCCGACGAGGAGCTGCGGCAGCTGCTCGCGGCGCCGCCGCTGACGTACCTCGACGCCAAGGCCGGCTGGAACGACGAGGACCGGCGGTACCCGGCGCGCGTGTTCTGCGAGGTCTGCGGGTACTGGGGGCGGGTGCGGTGCATGAAGTGCGGCGTTAGGGTGTGCGCGCTCGAGTGCCTGGAGGCGCACCGCGAGGAGTGCGTTACGAGGTACGGGCTGTGAGG
Organism: Pestalotiopsis sp. LF_19_12; assembly: GCA_023510015.1. Classification (NCBI taxonomy): domain Eukaryota; kingdom Fungi; phylum Ascomycota; class Sordariomycetes; order Amphisphaeriales; family Sporocadaceae; genus Pestalotiopsis; species Pestalotiopsis sp. LF_19_12. The sequence continues at coordinate 119,553 of JALYBT010000045.1, read as the reverse complement.
GGGGCTGGGATGGCTGGCGATGCTGTTTGGGCGAAGATTATTATTTCAGGGTTTCGGGCAAGCGAGTTGTAAGAGACCAAAAGTAAAAGTACCCGAGCCTGGCTGTGGGAGGAAAAGAAAAAACCATGGCAATGGAAAAGCATTAGAGAGATACCCCTAGACAGAAATGTCAATCATTTACATGACTTAAGACCAATACTCTTCTCAAAGACATCCTCCTTGGTTAGAATTTTTCTTGTCTGCGCGCGAATCGGTCTACATATAATGCGAATTGCTTGTTGAATGGCATAGCTGAATGTTACAACAATGCCACTCGTGTATATGGTGGCTTACGGACTCGAAGCCTAGTTCGAAAAGTCAGAAACCATGATGTGTACATGGTATCTTATCTTATATTCTTGAAGCCTTGACAATTGTATACAAAGTGATCCGTGACCCATCAAATTTGCATGCCCATGGTATCGATAAAAATACGGTAACTTGCATCGATTACAGAAAATCACCCAATGCCACAACTATTATCAAGGGATAGATTTGAGAGCATCACGCTCCGAATCTAGTCCGAGCCAAGCGCGATAGAAGCCTCACTCTCCGTATCATCCGAGTTGTCGGAATCCTTGTCCTCGGCAGAATCACTCTCGTCGAATACGGGACCGATTGACTCGAATTCGTGGGTTGGGTCATGAATCTCTGCCCGGTGGGTAATACACTTGAAGCAATAGTCGAAATCCGGGCAACTCTTGCATTTGTGCCTTGTCCCAGTCAGGTACTGTGTGTTGATTAGCACGATATCATGGAACAGAACAGGTGGACGTTCATGGCCGTTCATAGGAGGAGAGGAAGAAGAAGAAGAAGAAGAAGAAGAAGAGAACTTACTGATAGGCAACAGTCGCAGTACGCGTCGCCAGTGGTTCCTTGCCGATGTCCTCTGCGCAGGCTGGGGTGTTGCTTTCTCTTATCCGTTCCAGGGGCCTCCTGCTTCTCAGTCAAGAGGTTCTTCACCTTTTCTCCGCTATTGTGGAAAATGGCTATCTGCAATGGGTTCCAAGTCTGGCGCGCGTCTCCTGGAACCCCCGCGTCTCCTGGAACCCCCGCGTCTCCTGGAACCTGTAGCGACTTATTGGCACCATGCTTGAGCAAGAGATTGATGATATCTCTTTGGGCCTCCGGATTTCGATCTGGGGGCCGCGCAGCTTCTGAAGCAATTCCTCGAGCAGCCCAGCACAATGCTGTCCAGCCGTCTTTGTCTGGGCGGTCAACCTGATCATCTAGAGACGAAAGTATTGTTTCGACGATCTCAACGTCGCCGCTCTGGGCCGCCCACTGCAAGACTGTACGGCCAGTATTGTCGACCGCATGCACATCGCAACCGAGAGTTACGAGATGACCAAAGTTGTCAGATGTAGCGAGAGCTGCGAGATGTACCGGTAGTCGACCTGCTTGATCTGGGATGTTGCAAGACGCTCCGTGGTCAAGTAGAAATTTGAGGGCTTTGGAGGACTCGCGCTGACAAGCTGCACTCAACGCTGTACCAAGCACCCCGCAGAACTGGTTGACATCCGCTTGTGCATCCTCGATGAGGTAGCGCATGACAGCGAGAACTTTTTCATCGTCTTCAAGACTTCGACAGGCCGACTGCAAGGGGCTTCCCGGATAACCGCCAACACCAACGTCTGCTTTTGCACCAGCTGCATGAAGGAGTTTGACCAACGGCAAATCGCTCCGGTAACAAGCTTTATGCAAAGCGGAACCGTAACGAAATGTTGCCATATTTATATCAGCGTTCTTAGTCATCAAATACTCAATGATAGGCCAGTATTCAATGCTCCGGGCAAGGCCCAGCAGAGGCAGACAGCAGCCAGACTCGCACACAGCATTGACATTCGCCCGGGCGTTGACAAGCTGTTTTATCATGGAAAAGCTCGGGGGTTCGTCGTTAACCTTTTGAAGGAGAGCAGTTGATCCATGTGAGCTGGCCGCGTTTACATCCGGACTGTATTGTAGAAGGAGCTCCATAACTTCCGGGCTCCGGACATAATGAATAGCGGCGAATCTGCTTCCAAACACGGTATAATCCACCAAAGCACCAGCTTCGAGCAGAGCCCGAATTGATTCGTAATGTCCTTCGGCAACAGCTAACATGAGAGGCGTTATCTCGTTGCCGGAGTGCCCTGATGACTCGAGGTTGAGTTCAGATTTGAACTCCGACAGCACGCCGATGGCGCCGGTGTTCCCATCGGTCGCAGCACAGTGTATTGGAGCCCATCCGTTGTCGTTCCTCGTGTCGATTTCAGAGCCGCGTTCGAGAACTCTTCGCAAAGTGTTCACAGATGGTATGCAGAGTATGGGCAGTGTTCTCCCCTTGAAACCCCTGTCGGATACCGCAGCCCCCTGATCCAGCAGAAAATCGACAACATGAAATTGTCTTGCTTCTGCCGCATCGAAGATAGCAGTCTCGCCATTTTGGTCTTTCCACTCAATCACTGCGCCGCCATTGAGCAAGTAACGAACACATTCCAAATTCCCCGAGCGTGAAGCCTCTGCGAGGACGGAGCTTTTGGCAGTCTTGTCTTTGTTGACTTGAGCGCCATATTCGACCAAGAATTTTACAAAATCCAGACGTCCCTTTCGCGCTGCGGACTTCAACGGACTGATACTCTCCGTATCTGGGTCGACCTCAGCACCAGCGTCCACAAAGACGTTCATGAGGTCCAAGTCCGCATCAGGGCTGTTACAGACCTCAGACAGCCACGGCACTCCATCGTTGCCGGCTTCCAGCGGGGAAAGCAAGTCTTTGCAAACATCTACCAAGAGCCGCACAAATTGTAGCCTCTCCAACTCGAAGGCATTTCTCAGCTGCTTCTTCAGGAGAAAGTAAGAACTTCGGTTGGTGCGTATGAGGTCCAGCAAGGGCACTGCAGTCTGGCAGAAATTCCGCTCTGCAGTCCACTGCAGCCATTTTTCAATGTCTCCGAAACCTGGGGTCTTGTCTGAGTCCTTGGCCACGTCGACTAGAGCCCGGCAAACCTCGAAATGCCCCAGCCGACAGCTTTCACCCAGTGCCGAATCGCCAGATTTGTCTTTCGCCATGACATCAATTTTGTGTGCCACTAGCGTCTTGATAACGTCTGCGCCCCCTGCACAGTTCCCAGCAATAGTGATCGCGGTTGTGCCTGCGAAATTCGAGTCGTGGGGGTTCGCGTTGTGTCGCAGAAGCAGGTCGCAAATCTGAGCGTTGCCAATCTTTGCCGCTCGTGCCAACGCAGTTGTCTTGAGGTCGCCAACGGGAGTGTTTGGATTACAACCGCGAAGGAGTAGAGCCCTGACACAATCCTCATACCCCAGCTCAGACACACGAACCAGCAGCGATTTTGGCCAGGCGAATCCTTTTGGTGCTGCCGAAATGAGTATCATGAGGACCTCGCTCTCGGCTGAGGATGCGGCCGCACTCATGGCAGCCTGAAGTTGAGATGCTTCAGCAACGCCATGCTTCAAGAGATGATCCACGATGTCCCCTGCCCCCACGCGTGATGCATCTATCAAGGCATTCCCTATATCTTCCGGTCTTTGATTGCCAGAGACCTTCTCCCAGAGTTGGAGCAATTCGAGGTCACCAATCTCAGCAACGAAAGGAAGTGCACCTCCACTGAATGTATCCTGTCGCGCGCCTCTGTTCAAGGGATTAGACATGATCCACCTTGATCTCGCCCAGCTCTGCCACACTCGCCCAGAGTCCTTCTCGAAAAAGGATACCACTTCATGCCTTGGTTTATGGGAGACAGGAATTTGGCGATAGTGCTCTGGCCAGTTGGTGATGATGTACTGGTGTAACGTCGAACGGTCCTCGAATGTTGAGCGAGACACCAGCACATTCTGACCTTCAAGGTTGCATTCAGATCCCTTGTGCTCTTCCATCCACGCCACAAATTCTTCCCGACTCAAGATGTCAAGACATGAGAGGACAATATGGAGATGGGCGTCTTGATCGATATTGAACCACTCGGTGCCGGGCCGAGAGAGTAGTTCGCGTGCCGCAGGATGAATAAGTCGGACCTCGTTCTTATCTATGAGTAAAAGGCCCCAAAGGATGTCAATTATCGGAGAGATCAGGCGGAGAATGTGGCCCGTCATGTTCGAATTATCAAAAACTTTGCGCTGTTGCTCCCACAACACAACTGCACTCAGTTCTTTGATACTGAGGGGCCGAACCGAATAGAGGACCCATGATAGAATGTGTTGTACGAGCTGCTTTTCGAACTCTTGGACCCCTCTCAATACCTTGCTGAACATTTCATGGAGAGACTGGGAGTTTGCAAGTAGGAACAGAGTCTCAAGTGAAGGTATTGGAGCTGGGCTTTTCAGCTGAAGTAGAAGTACATCCCTAAGATCGGTGTCACCGGCGGTTAGAACAAGATGAATTAGATCTTGCGCATTGATTTCGGGAAAGCCTGCGTCGATGAATCTCAGCTTGAGATATTTTTCGAGAGCTTGGTCTTTTCCATCATCAGATTCGGAGGCCTTGCGATTCTCTCTGGTGTCGTCCTCTCCGAACGAATAGGTTGAAGTATTACCAACAAGTAAGACTTCATCAACGTGTAAGCTTAGAACTCGGTCCAGCGTTTGATGCGGACGTGTTGGACTTCTCTGATGCGTAGTCGGACGTTCGCCCGACCATTCTGCCAACATGTTCTTGTCGCTTGTAACAAGCAATCTGATCTTGCTGTCCCTCAGCAGGATGATTCTTTTGAACATGTCAAGACATTGTTGACGGGAAGTGGAATCGCACTGGTCGAGATATTGTAGCACGAAGACAATCTCAATATTGTAGGTCAATTGTTCCAGAACGTAGAGAGCGTCAAAAGTAGTCCAGGCACGGAATAACCACCTCTGGCTGAACAGTTTCTCTGCGAAAATGGCCTTATTCTTGGAAAATTTGATGATCTATGCGATGAGTGATGTTGCCATTGTCAGGGCAGAGTTACGGCGGTCATCATGGCGATCGAAAGTGAAGTGTACCATAAGTGTCGGCCGGTCCTCCATCGTGTCATTTTCGTTCGTGCAGAAGACCTGGAGAGCTTCAGATGACCTGGGTCCGTGAAGTTGCAGAGCCAACGAGCCCTTTGTCTGGCGCCACTTGGTGTAGATATCATCTTCTAGTATCCAATTCAACGCACTGTCTCTTGACGTTGAGGGGTGAAATAGAAAATGAGAAGGGCCAGATAGAAGATGGACTATTTCCAGCCATGTATTTCTATGGCTCCGGAAAGCTGCACCGGGTCAGTCTTCTCCGACTTTAACATGTAGAGCTTGATCAATACAGACCTTTCACCGCTTCGATGATTCTTTTCTCGAGATCTTCCTTGGCCTTCTTGAGGCTTTCATCACCTGTGGTATGAAGTACCTCTTCGTGGAGAATGCCCAGCGTTTCGTTGAACTTGTTCAACTTCTGGTGCTGCATTTAGAACGGGATCTCCAGAGATCGGCCAACATGGCTCACCTTTCTCGAAGAAATCTCCGAGGGTCGAATGCTCATTATTCCGGTAGAATGTGACAGCTTTGTTTCTAGAAACATTTCATTTATCTCGGAAACAGAAGCTCCAAGTATATCGATAGATTGTAGAAGGACAGGGGATTCTGGTTCTGCTGCTCTGGAAACCCATTGAGCAATTTTGTTGACGATCTCGAACTGGGTGATTGCGCGATGGATACAATCGAAAAAGATCTTTTAGGGGCGTTGTCAATAAACCAGCATAAATTCTCAGGATTTTTGGACGGGCTTACGAACAAACCCGTGGAGTCAATGATATCTTGATATTGATTTTTATCAAGAGCAGCGATTGTCATTGCCTACGATGTCAATTTAGAAGCCGCACGTGTCTTTGTAGGCCATGTTATCTTACGTCTTTGATGATAGTTCCTCCAAGCTCATGCCCTACCCAAATGATCGGAGCCGGGGAACCCTGAGATAAGAATGAGCTATGATGACAAAAGTTGGGATATGACTGATTTACATGCGAAGACGTTCGATGGCTCTGTAGCTGGGACAGTAATTTGAGCGCCAAATTGCCGATCGCGTCTCTCGAGTTACGGCTCCGGACCACGTCGCCTGGTCCATATTCAAATTTGATTTTCGTTGCGTAGCTTGGAATACAAGCGTCCAGAATCGACGAGAACCATTTCGAGCCAACCAAAGCGTGGTCATCTCTGGCATCTTCATTATCAAGACAAGGGACAACAATCACACTACAAGATTAGTCCAGTAACTCGAAACAAGGACGCGATCTGGGAACTCACTCCAGATGCAAATCCTGGCCCGTTTCCTCTCCGCCTGAGGAAGAAGACATCTTGTGGGTTGATTTTCAGCAAAATCCAGGTGACCCACAAATTGCCGTAGTGTTTGGCGTGCTTCTGGTAGAAAGGAATTACAGGAGTAATCAAGACTTGAGCGATGCTGCAATGAAAAAACAAAGAGACTGCGGGAAAGGCTCAATCGGCATGAGAATCTTGTCCGCGAACGCTGATGGGTTTCCTAGGGAAGTGGTGTGCGGAGTACATGCCTACCTAGGAACTGCTGCAAGAAAACAAATAACTTGTGTGTGTGAGACTGAAAGCAGGTACTCGGTAGGAGAAGAGAACAAAGTGGCGGCCGTAGCTAGGTAAGCATAGGTACAGCTCAACCATACCTGCCCCCTTGGAGAAGTGGCTACCTGGACACCACCACGTCTCGTTTTGTAGCATCCCGCCTGCCAGGTAGCCTGGCCACATACACTCTCAGCAGGTGTCACGTTAGAAGCGGCAGTCAGTATAAAAAGGCCAGTGCCTTCCATCAATCCCGTTCTGAAAAGTATTCATGATTCAAAAATTTATACGACAGACTCCGTGTTGTCTTTCCAATGGACGGTCTCGCGAACAATACCTCTAACCTGGACCTCTCGGACGATTCAGATTTGGTTGATGAGCACGATGAAGAAGACGGCGTCTTTACAATCCATACTCCTTTATTGCCTTTCGACGGGGAGACTAATTATCGCACTCGAAACTCCAAGACAGACCCTTATCAGAGGCTCATAGGAACAGATCGTAGAGGAGTCGTCAACATTCGGTGCAAGATACTCGATATAGTGCACGGTACCATGTCACCTAAGGACCCAGATTCTTTCGCTTCGTTGATTGTATTCAGATGCGCATTTTTCTCCAAGAAGCACAGCAGGCGCGTCGAGATCGCCGATGTCGAGTTCGTCTTTACTGGGCTGGGAGGGGATGCGTCAGATCCCGAGGTGGCAACCATGGCACCACACGGAAAATACTGCCTGATGCCCGAGACCGAAGAACAGACGACCACTCGAGAGGCATCGGGTGGTATAACTTTGCCAGTCGTTGGTGGGCTGGGTGGCGAGGGGGCCCTGAAATGGCAGAAGGTTGGGAATCGTCTGAGAAAGAAATACACGACAGTGATTGGCGAACCAGGCATCGTTGGCCGCGATGAAGGCCCACAGAATGCGGCTGCATGGTCGCTGCAAGAGAACCCTGACACCCGTGAGGGGGTGCCCGAGGCTTTCAAAGGCGTTATCTTGTTGGAGCGAAAGGACGCTGAAAGCCACTTCCAGTGCGACTTGAACATCACAGTTTCGACAGACAGGTGGACATCTTTCGCCAGCATGTTCAAATCGACATGTTCAGATGACCCCATTCTGTTCGACCCAAAAATGCCATCTACTAATAACCTCGAGGTCTACGACACCAATAATCTGGCGGACAAGAGGCTGATGAGCTTGGGAGACATTACTATTATGAAAAGCAAAAGTGGTATTATTGAGGAGGATCGTGCTTGATTTCTGCATTGAGATGTCTGCCCTGGGACAAGGCTCGACGCGGAAACCGGTTTTGGTTGATTTGTCGGGGTTTCTTCATCGAGGTCCAGAGCGGAGAAGTGCGGCTGGCGTGACACTGAAAAGTAAGCACGGTACCATCTTTGATTACTGCTGCATATTCAATATTACTCGCTTCAGCAAGTCACCCTAGGCCTTTCCGCATCTGGCTCAATTGAGCGGGAGCCTTATGGACAAAGTGCTCATGTGTTCCATCGGGGCCTTGATAGAGGCATCTGGGAAAGAGATATCTATTTGGTGTCATCAAGCAGCCTTACCGGAATATCAAACATTCTTACTGAAATCGATTAATCTTGTTCCAGACTGACCACCCATTGTCGAGCCCCTCTGCAGCACAGTACCATGGTCGATAATTGTTCCGTGCATTAGTCACTTGCTGTGCTCGAATCGGCGAAGCTGCTGTTTTCAGCGTGGCTGTTAAGCCACAGATAGGCTCTCACTCATTTGACTCTCGCCAGAACCTCTGTGCTGCTGCTGATCTATCATGTTCGTGCCGTCAGACACTATGGCGTCGTTGAATGCGTCGTTGCATACTGACGCAGACCTTGCGAATAATCTCCACGCTCTTGACTTGGATTTAAGCAGCGACGAATCCGATGATGAGCAAGAGTATCCAAAAGAACCATGGGACACCCTTCATGAAGAACTGGAGTCGGGAAAATGGGACTTGCGGACCATCAAAGATGAAGCACCTGAAGACACTCGGACGCGACGAGAGGAATGGGAGGCAAACTTTTCCAAGCATCACCATGGAATATTGGAGAACAACTCATATGCTTCAAACATATTTTTTTACTTGGCAAAATCCGGAGAAAAGAAGACGGGCAGGCTGAAACTTCTCGTCTCCTTGATACTGCATCGCCACAGAGACTTGGTGACATTCTTCGATGATGTCCAAGGTCTAACGGGCTTCCAAGCCGCCGTACAGGCCAAGAACTACAAACTGGTGAAATATGTGTTGGAAGCCTACAGGTCTGACCGCGATGCTCTGGGGAGCAACATCGATGAGATTCTTCGAATATCTCAAGATGGCAGTGGCAACAACGCTATCCATTTGGCCATGAATTCCATAACGCCCATTTCGGAAACGGCGACCAGCTGGCTGCAAGCCGTTGAGGAACTCATAGAAGCTGCGAGTGCCAACACACTTTCTATGCAGAACCAACGTGGCCTGACACCCTTGCACATCGCGGTTCACGGCGAGAAATGTACACCACAGCAATTCAAAATCGTCAAACGACTAGTTGAGAAGTGCGATGCAGCCCTTGATACGAGGACTGAAGGCACAACAGGGCAGTCGCCTTACCAGTACCATCTGGCAACCTATGACGAATGGCAGAAGAGGCTATCGCAACAGCAGGCTTCACTGATGTCGAATGCAAAGCTGAGCCTGAGGTTCCACAAGGACGTCAACGGGAGGACTGATCTCACTCCAAAAGAAGCCCCAGCAGCAGATCTCAAGCCGAGGAATCTTGTCCCGGAAAAGCCACGGGACGAAATCAATAGGAAATACCCAACGCCAGCCCAGAAAGGTTCAGCCGCCGACTCGCCATTGAACACGGTCAAATCCGTCGAAGCAAGCATGGGATTTCTATCAGCCCTCAAAGCAGAACGTGGCCCAGACAGCAACATGAAGAAGCCTCAACTGCAGCCTACAATGAACAGGCCGGCCAAAGGCACAGAGAATAACAGTCCTACGGGATCCTCCTCGGCAGCTAAATTTGCTCAGAAGACCATCATACAACAAGAACAGAGAAAGCCCAAAAGCGAAATGGTGACCAGCGAAAGTGTAGACAAGATAGCGGACTACTTGAAGCTTGTGTACTTACGCAAGAAGAATCGACTCGAAGCGCTCAATTTCTTGTATGGGGGTATAACAGGTTAGCAGGATTTCCCCTATCATGATCGTGGTTCAACGCTAAAAGTGACTCAGATAAACAATTGGAGTTCAATCTTTACGGGAAGGATGGCGTGATATCTGAGGACGACTTCAAGAAGGGCTACAAGTGTACGCAGCTCGAAGACATCCTTCAGTCCGTCTACATACCCAATCTCACCATTAAACCTCGTCCTGCCGACAAGAAACCCGAAAGTCAAGGACTACAGTCACAACCCTCTAGCCCTAAAGAGACCGGTTCGGGAAGAACAGATTTCAAGATCATTTTTACTTGGCTCCAAAAAGAAGCCAAGGTGAAGAAAATCATCAAGCTGAAAGTGGATGACTCCCAAGAGTTGGCGCATCAAGACATGGTGATCGAGGAAGCGGTAGCACCCTTCGATGTCGAGGTCTTGGACTGGGTCAAGGTGGACCTCTGCGGCGAGACCATAGCCAAGATTGCGCCCAATATTCGGCATCTGAATTTGTATTGGAGCGGGAAGAACGCCGTACTGCGCGGGTGGAGCGATTCTGACGGAGGTCTGGCTAGCCTCCGCAGCTTGGAGCGAATTGACGTCTTTCTTCAATCAGTGAGTGTTATCGAGGAGCTGGCGAAGGAATCCACTGACTGAACGCGTATAGGACTTGGAGGGAGAAACAAGAACTGATAACAACTTTAATGTTTTCGAACAGAGGTTTATACGTCACCAGACTCTCCACCGGCAGAAGGATACACAGCAAAAAGACACGAGCCCAAAGGACATGCGCATCAAGCTGCACAAGAAGGGCTACAAGCTGAGAGAATCTTTGTCGCCGCCCACGAAAGCAGACGCACTTCAGAACCACCGGTGGCTCAAGTGCATGGAAGACTTCTCGCAGTTTATGGTAAACATCAGCACCGAAAAGTCTTTGAAGCCGATCAAGATTGCCATTATCGATGATGGAATCGATACGACCAAATCGAGGTTCCACGGCCGTGTCATTGGTGGACAGTCCTTCGGTGACCAAGTAAACGATAGTCCGTCCTTCTGTGTCTCTGCTAGGGGACACGGGACGATGATGGCTCACCAGGTGACTCGGATTGTGCCGGGGGCCAAGATCATCTCTCTCAAGCTGGGCGAGTACATGCAAAGCGACGGCTCACAGTTTGTGGTGCAGAGCGCTGCCGATGCGGTGCGATATGCCTGTAACCAGGGTGTCGACATCATCAACATGAGCTGGAGCATCGGAGAGACTGCTGCCAATGAGACCGCTCTGAAATCACTGTCGAGCGCTATAGACCTGGCCCGGGAGCGAAACATACTAATGTTCTGCTCGGCCAGTGACCAAGGCACTACGAAGGTGAAAAGTTTTCCTGGAACATGGTGGTCGGAGCATGGAACACTGATCAGGATCGGCGCTGCCACATCGACTGGGAAAGCATGCAGCTACGTGTCCCAAAGCGATGTGGACTTCATCTTTCCCGGCCGCGTCGTAGAACAAGAACAGGATGACTTTGAAACAGACAATTCGGCAGTTGGACGGCCTCGCAATCGAAGCACCGAGGGTTCATCACTTGCCACAGCATTCGCATCTGGGCTGGCCGGGCTCATCCTGTACATCCTTCAGGTGCTCAAATGCTGCCAGATTGAGGATGACATGCTAAATTCGGAGGTCAGGAGTTCTTTTGACACTATAAAGAACAAGCCCAGCAGGATGAAGGAGGTGTTTGAGAGAATCCAAACCGCAGAAAAGTTTGTGGAAGTCTGGCAGGTCTTTGATACTGGGAAGCTGAGGGCACGATCCGAATCGGATAAACTGCAAGTTTTAGCCAAGATTCACTCTCGCTTGCTTGGTGGTTTGCGATAGTTTCAGCCTTGTGCGTGTCATGTAGGAAATTGAACAGGATTTCCAAATATTTTTTCTGTACCAGCAACGAATAGATAGCATCTGGGACTTTCTTTTCAGATATGCACCTGAAGCTTGTTCAACACAATTCTACTTGGAAATATGAGGAATATACAAAGTATGACTTTCTCCAAAACATAACTTGTAGAGAGCTATCATCTGGTTGTCGGTCCCGATCCTTCTCATGTCGGCACCGCGCTTACAGCCCAGTGCCCGTATGCATGATCACTACGAACATTCAATTGGCCTTTCTTTTCTTTTCTTTTCTTTTTTCTGCCTCTTTTTTCTTCTTGTTTTGCCGCGATGTTGCAGGGGTCTAGAAGGATTAGAACATCCAACATCAATAGCTGCATATACGTGGCATAACATGGTGGCTGGCTTGTTGTTCGTTGCCAATGATAATGCCTTGTCCAAAAGTGCAAATATGAGGATGGTGGCCATTGATAAGCACCCGTACGAATCAAGACGCTGGTCATATCGTTCATCAAGAGGTCTATCTTGAATTCGGAAGGACTAAATTGATAGCGTGCACACCAGAATACCTGGCGCCATAGCAAGCAGTCATATAGGATGGAATCAGAGCACCGATAAGAAACCAGTAGCAACTAGACACGAATGCAAGCCCGAAGGATTCTGTTGTTGACAAGCTCGGCGAATCCGAAAGCGTTGCCGGCGCCTAACCAATGACTAGAGACGCGGCGGCTCTGTATACAGCATATCGGCAGCATTGGCGCTTCTGAAAAACAGTAAAAAAATGAAGCAAGATTTATTGTCATGTTTAATCGGATGAGGGCATCCATGGCTGGATGGCAAGGCTCGACAACCTCGTTCCAGATGAGGCTCAAACAGGCCGGACATCGGGGTCGGCGCCAGCAGCAACCGGGAGCCGCGCGCTGATAGAGGCCGCGGCGTTTCGGACAAGAAGGAATAAAGAATGAGAGACTACGATTCATGGAAGCTGTTTGGACAAAAAGAATTTACCAGCCTCCCGGGGTATCTACCCTGTTGAAGTAGCACAGGCCAACAGTTGCAGTTTTCTGAGCTGAGCTGATGACATGCATCATGATGCGCGCGCTCTGGGTTGCTATGCTGCCACGTTCTACCCTGGCCCGGGCTACTCATTGCATCGAGACCACTTCAAAATAAGGCGGTTGGACAGAGCCGCGCGCTGACATGAAGCAGTGGCAGGAAATTGGAAAAGCGCAAAATTAGAAATTCGAGTATGGAAAAAGCAGAAAACAGAAAATCAGAAAGCAGAAAATAGATTATCAAAACAACAGAAAACTGCAAGTAAACATGATCCTAAGCGCCCAGGTCAAAGGGCATAAAACGCCCCCAACGTCCAGCTGGTTCGTGATGAAGAATTATTCCCATCACACGAGACCAGGAAAGCACGAGACACTTTTTTTTTACCTTTGAATCCCATTGCTCCTTCCGTTGACACACTCCAATTTTGGTGTTGCCTGGAAATAGTTTGAGCAGTCTCGACCCCATTTCTTTCTCACCATCAGCAGACACTAAGGAAACCACAACCATCACCTAAACACCATCGCGTCAGCTGCGCCAACCAAATTCCAATCCATACTTTCCCCCCGCTCTCGCTGCAAACAACGAGGCGAAGAGAAGATCACTCTCGCAGTCATCTGCACCTGATTTGCGCGACAGGCGCGGCCATTCTCTCGCCTTGCCTCTGGAAATCCTTCTCTTTGAGCAGGAAATAGTGTAAGTACCTGCCCTATATTACCTGGACTACACCCGCCTGGGAGTAGTGGATGTCTCTCTGGCGGGTGTGACGAATCAGGGCAAAGCAATAGGAAATGTGCTAAGAATAGCGGGAAGCGCTTGGGGTTTGCAGTAGCCGCAGCGAATCACAGGGCATCTGCATTACCTAAGGTAGCCCGTTCTAGGTACCTGGGCGCTTACAGCAGGCGGGCGAACAGTGAATCTCGTCAATCAGATCCCCCCGTCTTCCTTGGACCGCTGTGCCGTCCCGGGGTGTTCCGCAGGGGACTATACGCCAATCAGCTGCCAGATCGGCCCTCAGATCAGAGACAGCCCGCTGTCAAGGTGCAAGATAGAGAGGCAGAGAGAGAGAGAGACGAGAGCAGTTCGCCAGACTCACTCTGACTTTTTGCCGCCGCCTCTACATTACACGCACACACACACACACACCTAATATTCTTCACTACTACAACACAAGACTTGGCGGCCTGCACGCTCTTTAAGCACCCACCACAAACGGCGAAAGCAAGTCTTCAGCGCGCACGCGCACACGCACTCGCCTACGCAACACATCCATACGCGCCCTTCCCTGCCCCCATCGTCCATCCGCCAGCTCTCCGCTGTCTGTTTCTCTCTCTCGCTCACCTTGACGAGTCCCGGACAAGCCACTCGCCAGCCTGCCGCTCCCGCTGTCCCCTCTCAGACCAATCCGCTCTCTCCGACGACCTTCGTCCATATTTGGCCCTTCTCACGGCACTCGACTTGGTCTCTGCTGCTCACGAGTCACTAGACGCTCGTGTTGGTCTGATTCTGCCCAAGCTGATCACCCAGAACAAGGTTCATCCCACTTGCTTTCCTGCTCGGCTGGTTCCCGGACTATATCGCGGTGCCTTTTGCATTCCATTGGCCGTCTTATTATACACACAGCCCCCCAGCTCTGCTGAGCTCTTCCTCGGAGCGTCCTTTACTTCACCCACTCGCCTGGGATTACATCAAACAATCCTTCAAATTAATACGCCGGGCTTCTAGTGCTTCTTCTCTTCTCTGGGAGCAGGGGTTCGATATTACAGAGCCTTGCCCTTCCTGTTTGGCGCCCTCGTCTCAGCAGTCTTCCAAACACCCCCGGCCTTCTGTCTCCCGGATCACCACCCCTGGCGCGCGTGAAACAAGAACCAGGGGCCTGCTCTTTGGCCAACCACAACCCAACCCGGGCCCGCATACAATACACGTCGTCCATACAGACCTTGGACTAGATTACCGTGCGTGCAGCACAGCACAATAGTAACCTAGTAGTGATCCTGCTTCCCAAGGGCGTGACAGGCTCGAGCCGCCTACATACACGCACATACGCACATACGCACTTACACACTACATAATATAGCCGTCCGCATTCCCTCCTCCCACAGCCTTCAGGCGTCTTCTCCCCTCCACCGCAACTGCTGCCGCCTCTTGCAACTCCCTTCAGACGGCTACTCGTCAGTGCAGCTTGTTGGCTAATCCTCCTCATATCCCGCTTGAGTCATTCACTTGACTTGAACAATACTGGGTTGGACATATCATATCTCTCTTTCGCCGCCAAGAACCTAGTCGACCCGCTCACTTGCAACACCGACGGACAAAATGAAGCCTTCCACCAAGCCCAAGCTTCCGCAGTTGACGACTCCCGTCACGGCCACCTTTCCATCCGAGCTGTCTGCTCTCTCGGCCAGGACGCCCTTGTCGGCCATTCCAGTCGAAATCAAGGACGAGTTCGCCAAGACTCCCATCAGCCCGCCCATCGCCTATATGGACTTTTTGAAGCACATGTCTGTCGCTTCTCCCGTCATTCCAGAGAAGCGATCCGGCAGCACGAGCAGCGAAGCCGAGGAGGACGACAGGGCTCAGGACTCGGGCCCATCTACCGCCAGCAGCCAACATACAGACTGCTCATGCAAGTGCGAAGACCACCTATCTCCAGTCGCTATTCCACCAAGCCCGTATCCAACTCAGCCCATGTCGGCGCCACCAACAGGAGTCACGTCGTACCCCAGCATGCACATCCCACCGTCTCCCGCCATGTCTACTCTAGACTCGCCCATGAGCGCTTCGATAAGATCGCCGTTCAGTGCGAGATCGGTCCGTTCGCCATTTGACTGGGAGGCGGCCCTCAAGTCGCGCTACTCCCAAGACTGCAAAGCCACCAAGTCCTCCAACAGGAGTGTTCGGCACATCAGGGAGGTTGTCACCAGGACGGTCACTTACACCCCGAGGATGAACCCAGCGCCCAAGGGCAAGAGGAGGCGTACGGAGTGCTCAAAATCGCAAGCCCTCAAGGCTGTCATGGCAGCAGCAGGAGAAACAATACCACCACCAACCACAAGGTCCAAAACCGCATGATCCACGAAACCCACTGATTGGAACGAAGCGGGCATTTCCACCTTCTTGTCACATATCCGAATATAACTAAAGTCTCTCCACCCTCTTATCAAAAGAACAGTCCTTCCAACCAAATTTTCCTATGTTCATACATAATCCACCACTCGGAGAACCCCACACCCGACTTTAGTATAACCCTTCGCCTTTGCTCAGCCTCCACCATCGACTATACGAGAAAAGTCTGCTCAGTCGACGGGAATTGTCAACTTGAGCCACCTTTGAAGACCGACACAACGAATTTACGAGGTATGCATTCATCAATATGGAGTTCAACGGCGTTGCTGGCGGCGCCTTTACCTGGCCCGAAATCGCGCGCGATACCAATGGAGCGGAATTTTCACTATCACGGTTCAGGAGCGACCACATATCGCCCTATTTGGGATACATTTTTTATTGGGAGAAAGGTCCGCCTAGAGCAGATACTTCTGCTCCAGACGGAGCAATGTATAGGATTCCATGTCACGTATTTAGGCTAGTCGAGTACCGAACTAGCACACGGTACCTAATGAGATATCTGAAAGGATCCATCTTTCACACTCCCCAAGACATTGGTCGCAGAAGAGCCATTTGCATGCACAGTGAACGCGGGGACCGTGTCTTGGTTTCTTTGTTTATTTTGATCATCGTATTACAAGAAACGTGTTCAGGCCTCAAGTTCTGGCCTATCCACTCCCCGCAAGGCCATATATCGCGACCAGCCGTGATGGTGTTTATATCCCGCCCCCACGCAGAGAGGAGAAGAAAATACTAAGAGAAAAAGCAAAAAAGCAAACCAGACTCCACTGATATGAGGAAAGGCCGAGGATCTTGCAAACGACTGTTTTTCTTCAGCGTTTTTGTCATTTCTTCGCAATCAGGCTTCCCTTCCCCGGAACCCTGGTTCCCTCTCAATGATCCTGGCAAACGGCCATGTGCTATGCAATCTCTCTCTAATGGGAAATGCCACCCTGTGAGGGACATGTCGGCCAACTAGGCAGTAGTAATTTACAAAGAGGTAATGTCTCACTTTTTGGGGCTGCGTGTGAACCCATGTTCCCCTTCCTGTATGTTTCTCTTTGGTCTTGCCTGCGATGGTGATCATGCTGTATGTACGTTGCATGGGTACGTACTCTTCTCTGTCCTGCTGCAGAATCGACGGTTTTGATCTTGGGATTTGCGGCTTCCTAGAGAGGACCAGAGCAAGTATCGAAGATGGAGTGGCCACCCACCGACTGGATGGGTGGAGGGCAAGGTAAGGCCACTTTGCGCAGACACACGTCCACGTCCACGACCACTTCAACACGCCCATCGCGCCTCTCTGGCGAACACCAATACAATCCACGTCCACCGGCCGGGGCGAGCCGCGACAGCTGGACAAACAAGAAAAGAGAGATGGATGGGTGGAGAAAACAAGCAAGTAAGAAAAAAAAAACAAGAAAAAAACGCCCGGTTTGTATGTGTATCTTGCCTCTCTGGCTTTCTTCCGTATTACAGGTATGTAAGTGAGAAAAAAAAGTCTTCCCCCTCCATGAATGAATTCTGGTCCCTCGTCCTCCAATCGTTCTTCTACTTTTCCCTCCATCCCTCCATCCTGGAACCTGCATGGAGGGGTCGTTGTGCGAGTCCTTGGAGCTGCGGGACCAGGGCATAACAGAGAGGCTTCTGGATATGACCAGGGATGCCGGGGGTTGGGAGCAGCTCTATTGTCCTCTTAAGCGCCCGGCTTGGGGTCGTCGGTCCAATCATCTGAGCCATCGCGCTCGTTGTGGGGATGGAAACCCTCCTATATGGTGATTGGATCGTGGGGTAAACCAGGGGTGTGGTGAGAAGCACTTAAGCGCCCACGACTTGCACACTCACACACACACACGTACATCCACATATGATCTTGTTTCCCCTTGTGTTGTCGTGGAGCAGGTAAGCAAATAGCACCAGGCACTTTTCGTACCACACATCTAGAATGGGCCCCTCTTCGCCCCGACGTCTCTTTTTGCCCCGTTTGGTTGTGTTTTTCGGTGAGCTTGAGGCCGCTGGACGGGCGTTTCTATTGCTCGATGGGGCAAAGCAGAGCACAGAGTAGAGCAAGCACAGCCGGGCGTGCGATGCTTTCCGAAAAGGCTTGGACGAAGGGCCGTCTCCTGCAATGGTGTCTTGCTTGTGTCTAGTAGTATTTTACCCGAACATTGGACATGTGGATCTTCGAGCACTGAGTTGGCCTTTTCAGTTCTGCGAGTGCAAGGGATATACCCATGATCGACCCAAACAGTCCATATGGAAAGCTCACCGCCGGCTGTTGTGAATCTGATGAGACGCTCCGGAAGGCTACCGAAGACGTGACCCAATCCGCATGCTTTCATCCGTACATGTTGAGCTTGCAAAGTGCTAGGCCTGGCCCAAGCCGGCTTCGACGGAGGACCGGTTTCCCACTAAAGAAGAATAGGAGCCTCGGGACTCGAACAACTTTGCGCACCACAATCGTGCTACTGTTGCCTCTGCAGCTGCATCCTAGAATGCCTCTTGAAGCACTGGAGTGCCCCGCTCGCAGCAACAGCTAGCACATTTCTCTCCTCTTGCCAATGTGACAATAGACGCAGCAGGCAGCGATGAGTCTGTTGTATGCACGATGAAGCCGGTCGCTCTCTGTTCATCTTCTGCCTGGCCCTGCTCTTCTGTGGAGATCTTAATAGGGCTTTGATATACTCGCTCTGGCCGAGAGCTGGAGCCCCCTTGCCCTATCGGGCAACTTGACGGAACCATGTCGATAAAACGTGCCAACCCTGCCCGCATCGAAAAGTTCAGATCAATGGGACCCATCGCCGAGGGGAGATGTGGCCATGATTGTCATGTTGCGCCGAGAGCAGCAAATCTCACAAAGCATGGGTGCCTCGTGCGGTTTCATCGTCTACCAGCATAGTGCGGGCCGGACGGAAGTTTTGTGATAACTTACAACAACACCGTAATTTTAGGAATCCAAGAGATCATGTTGTTTCAGAGCATATGCAAGAGCGGACATGAGATCAACATGGTCCTGAGCCCTTTTCCACATACGGAACTCTCGAAATTGTCCTTCTCCATGTGCAAAGTATGCAAGATAATGCTATGGGAGGCTGTGGAGATGCTGCCATTCGTGCCTCGAATGTGCATTGTTGAAAGGCCAAAAATAATACCTGTAGACCATATCTCGGAGCATGAGAGACCGGATGTTGTCGACTCATTTCGGCGTGTCATCTTTTCTTCGATAGATCGTGGGGTCATTTCGTAATGTAAACTGGTGTGGGTTCGGCGTGACATGTGCTTCGGTCATATCTCGCGCACCTCTTTGGCGACTGCATTGCAGAGCGCGACTCTTACGCCGGCTCCCGTAAGGACATGGATCCAGAGCCGCTGAGTATCGCTTAGACGGTCGTTTGCGCTCTTGACCTCTGAAAACATGATCTCCTTTTCGGGCTCTGTTCTCCACAGGATGAGATCAGGCAGGCCGCCGCCTCTCTGGCCATATTCTTGCGCCATTACTTTGCATACTGTTGATAAAGCCGGGCCATTGAAGCACTCGACCAGTTCCAGGAGATCGGGCAACTCATAGTCCCAATTGAGTCCAATGACACATGTACGCCTCTCGCGTTCCTGGCTGTCGACTGCTTGCACAATACGCGCAGCATCGCCATTGGCAATCTCGACAAGACGATGATTGATCTCGGAGGCTCTTGTCGGATAGAACGAGTCGGTGAACAAGTCCAACGGGCACGTCTGATATGCCGTCTGGAAGACATTGGGAATATAGAGAAATAGGACGTCGAAGAAGAGGTAGGCGAATAACGTACGAATGATACCTCCTTCAGCATGGTAGCCTTTCCAGCCTTGACTCCGGTAGGAACTGAGGCACATGGCCTCCACGCTGCATTCGCCTTCACCTTCGGCCTCATCCACCCAAATGGTCTTTGTGCTAGGGCCCCGGCCCCTCTTGCCCACAATGTCATCGCGTTTGATCTGTATGCCCTCAATGTGGTGTTCCTCGGGCTTTTTCAGTCTTACATGACCGAAATCATGCTGCAATCGGAACGGAATCCTAAGCTGTTTCTCAAGCTTGATGATGCGCTTCTGCAAATCATAGTGGTATTTCAAATGACAGTCTGGATCTTCCAAGGCTGTGTCACATGTAGCGACGGCAATCCGTTTCCAATGCTTCTTTTGCATCTCGGGATCCTTATAGGCAGGGTCTGGCTCCAGTGCATACATGTAGTGTTCCTCGAGTAGAGCTTTCCGCTGGTACCAGGCGCCTCGGCGAGCGTGGTGAAATAGTCTCTGACTGAGGAGCTCTGTCAAGATGGTGTGCTCCCTTTGATGTTGTTTGAAGCGTCCCATGACGCCAGTGGCCTTGTGAATGATGCGTGTATATGGGTGAACAGGCGAGAAGCGACGGAGATATGTGCCCTCGCCTGTTTCATAGACCCTATCCTCTTTGACCTGTTCTTCTGCGAGTAGCTTTTGCCACCGTCCGTAGATGTGTTCGAATGTGTCCAAAACTTTGCGGAATCCATCATCGCCGACTGGACCGTTGAATTCGAGAATATTGTCAACGTCGAATTCAGACCTCGTGGCAGTCTCGAACTCGAGCAGATGGTCTCTGGATGAAAATATGTTTGTGGATCGGCAAACGATATACTGGGGAAAGTTGCGACGGGAGATTTTGGCTAGAATAATTGCCGTCAAGGACTTCTCTGTCCACTCAGTGGATCGGTAGAAAACGAGATGTACTCTTTCGAACAGTTTGAAGACTGGTAAAGACAGTCTGATAGACGGCCCAGTTATGGCCATAATCTTATCCAAGAAATGCCTATTTCTGTTGGAATCATCGACCGGCTGTGGCCCAGGCGAGTCGGCCTCTGGTGTTCGATTGTCATTCGAGGCGACCGAGTCATGAGTATTGGATCTCTGCAGTCCCATGGACATGAGACCAGCCTGACGATTGCTCATTCTGCAGATAGATTTCACAAAATCTGCCTTGTTCTTTCCCTGCACTCTGGCGTCCTTGGCGAGTCCTTTCAGTTCGTCAAGGCCCAGCAAAGTGATGGCTTCCTCTACAGTTTGGATGCAGGCATCTGAGTCGTCTGCAAAGCTGAACGACTCACCCAAGCTGTGCTCCTCTTGAGCAAAACGTGCCGCCTCGCTGTCGGGGTCCACCTGCGAACTGGAGAGCGCACCCGGAAACGGGCGGGTCTCCTGTAGTTCTTTGACGGCATTTTCCAGATTGGAGACGTCATCGTAATATCCCAACTTAGCTATTCGATGCCAGGTTGCCGACTTGCGCAGAAACAGGCGCACATAGCTAAGGCCGGCGATCAGCTGTGTGGGCGTTGGGAACATACAATCTCGCAAGGACTAACAGATATTGCGCCTCGTAGCTCAAATTGTCCCAAGAATCGAACAAAAAACGTTCCTTTTCATCGAAGAGATGAGACTCATCCTCGAGGACAGTTCCCAGTGCCAGGTTGAATGCGTCAACGTACAAGGAACTCTTGCCCTTGACCCATTCCCGCTTCACGAACCGCGAGGCGATCGTCTCAGAGTTCTCACCCTGGGAAGCCCTAAAGGTTTCGTACTCCTGTATGGCATCCTTGTCGGTTTCAACCTCTGGCAAAGAGCTCTCAATTGCGGTAGGCCTGCCAGAATGTGTTTCCGGCTCGGATTGCTGCAGTTGCGCATCGTCATTGATAAGGGCCTCGGAGTCTGCAGTGTCCTCTCTTTTGACGCGCCCGGTTTGCCGTCCGATCCGGGAGGGTTTTCCTTCATCCGACAAAGATACGTCCGAGTCAGCGTCGCTGTCTGCAATTTCCCTCTTCACCCGCTTGCTTGGCGGCTCGCGCAGTACCGTCTCACTCTCCTTGCCTTTGCCTTTGCTGGAGGTTCTGGCCTTGGTCGGCTCACTCTGAGGCTGCTTCGGTGGACGTTGCCTCGTGACAAATTTGTCCATCTTCCGGATTTCTGCAGTCCCCGAGTCAATGGCCGAGGGGACATGGTATCGGATGACTTGTACGCGAACAAAGGAATGTGCCGTGTCTGAGATCTTAGGGAGGAAAAACGCGAGATGGACGCCTAGTCATGTGCCAGAGGCCCCCTAGTTCGCTTAGGTAGAGCTGGTAGAGCTCCCCGTTGCCCGTCGCGGTTGCCTTGAGCTTGGAGGGGATCTGCGTGGCGGCACGGACCCACCCAATGATATAGTCGCTGTCGTCATGGGATTACACCCTTGGATCTCATATTTTCTCCCAAAATATCTCCCAGTCGTGATTTATCCCAAATTGAGCCCACTTGCTTGACCGTTCGTGCCTGCATGATGAAATGCAATCTTAAATGGCAAATGATTGCACCTATTTTTTTCTTCTTTTTTTTTTTTTTGACAGCATGGCAATATAGGTACTAGTATGAAAAGTTCATTATGGCATGGGATCTCTTGCTTGAAATCCAGTGGTATTTTCCAAATCATAGGAAATGTTAATTGCATATACATCGACTCACACTAATCCCTCTTGACACCGACTCCTCCGACCCGGCGCAGTCCCAACGCCGAGACCAGACACACAACCACCATCCAGGCGAACATGGTCCAAAAGACGGCGCGATAGCCCTCCATCAGGGCGCCGGGAGACGCCTTGTCCGGGTCCCGCGAAGCCGCCGTCACGGACGCCGAGATGACCGAGGTCACCGTCAGCCCGATCGCCGTGCCCAGCTGTGCGCACGTGTTGAACACGGCCCCGCTCAGAGCCTGCATGTGCGCCGGAAACACGTCCGAGACCACGAGCAGGCCGACGGTGAAGAGAATGTCGGTGCTCAACGGTGCGAGGATCTTTTCAGGTAGAAGTTCATCAGTCGGGGGACATATATCGCGTGGGTCGAATCGAAGGTTGGCTAGCTTACCTGGGCAAAGAATGCATCGTACCAATATGGCCATGCGGGCTGGATCAAGGCCATCAAAAGTGCCGCGCCGGCGCTGAGGCCCGAGGAAACCAAGACTACCCACTTGACAGGCATGCGGTTCACGAATATGCCCGTCGACAGATTTGCGAGTCCTCCTGCTATGAGGGAGGGGAGAATTCGTATCGAGGCACCGAATGCCGAGAGCTCTTGGACTTCTTGGAAGCTGGGGATGCTTACAGTCAGCTTCCACTATGACATGCAACACGATGATCGCAACTCACAACAGACTGCTAAATAGCTCCATGCAGTTGGTAACGGCCGTGGTGAAGAGTGCCATGATGCAGATACTGGTAAAGGCAGATTTTCGCCAGAGCGAGTTGGGTATGAGTGCTACACGGCCGTTCTTGACCTGGTAGTGCATCCATACAATAAATGCTGGAATTGAGATGGCACTGATGACTAGTAGCACTATATTGGACGTCTGATGGATGTTGTGGATGTCAGACGACAGAGTCCTGTAAATGGTCAGTTTACCTATGCTGCTAGTTCATGTACAAGTCGATCATATATACGTACGCCAAAACATATGACAAGGTCGCCAATCCGGTACTAGCAAGAATGGTTCCAACCCAGTCAATCTCTGACGCGAGACGCTCCCAGTTACTTTTCTCATGTCGAGGCCTCAGGTCTTGCGGCAGTGCCCAGATACCGACAACAGACAGCGCGAAACTAGCAGCACCAGCAAAGTAAAAGGCAGGCCTCCATCCCGTGTGGTCAACAAAGACTCCGCCCAGCACCAGACCTAGGGAAAAGCCCAGAGTACTGGCGACTCCCAGAGAGGCAAACCCAATATTGCGCGGCTGCCCATCCTCGACGCTGGTCGAGATGATCGAGATGGACGACGGCGTGATGATGGCATTACTGATGCCTTGAAGGGCGCGAAAGGCAATGAGCTCGCTCCCGGTCTGTGCCAGGCCGCAAGCCAGAGCCGAAGCAGCACCAAGGAAACATCCGACCAGGTTCACGCGCTTCGTTCCAATGACGTCGGCAATAGACCCGGCCATGAGCAGACACGATCCCGCAGTGAGATAATACACGGAAGTCGGCCAGAGAAGGAGGCCTTCTTCCAGACCCAGAGTTTCGATCATGGCTGGGAGACCGACAACGATGACGCCGTTGCAGAAACTTCCGAAGAGTGTCAGGCCTGACAGCTGAGCGATGACGATGGTGGCTCGGGTTTTGGCCAGAGTCTTTACCGCTGGTGTTTCGCCTGCCATGACGGTTGGCGATGCTTCGATTGGACTCTCATGGCTTTTCCGTGGCGGCGGTATAATGTAGTGATTAGCTCCAGATGAGATCAAGTCGACAGGCTGTAATTCAGTCGCTGTATGTGTCGCCATCTTGAGCAAAAGATATTGCCAGCGTCAGAGGCAGAGTTGGACCTGGTATGAGAAGGCGGCGGCGAGAAGTACTGGAATTCCGGGCAGCCACCAAAAAAGAGTCGAGTTGGCGTTCTTGAGTTGTAACTTTGAGTCATCGTTTCCAAGCGGGCAGATGAGATGTCTTAATTATAACCTGGGCCGTTATGCAGGCCCCCGGAAGTTACCAGGTATAAAGCGAAATGGCGCTCGCAGATGATAAGCACTAGTTACCTATAGGGCCTCGGGGCGGTTGTCCTGGAAATACCTGGAACATAGCAGCCGAATGTTGTTGCGCCGAAGCCGAAGCCGACGGGGCCGGCTCCGCGTTCTTCGCGTTCTTCTTCGGGTGCTTCCTAGGTCTGCCCGATCGCGGGCCGTCTGCGAACCATTCGTCTTTCATCAC
The DNA here is from genome assembly GCA_023510015.1 of Pestalotiopsis sp. LF_19_12. Taxonomy (NCBI): domain Eukaryota; kingdom Fungi; phylum Ascomycota; class Sordariomycetes; order Amphisphaeriales; family Sporocadaceae; genus Pestalotiopsis; species Pestalotiopsis sp. LF_19_12. The sequence continues at coordinate 95,049 of JALYBT010000045.1, read as the reverse complement.
CATTGTTGGGCTGGTCGGGTCGAAGCCGCGCTTTACGGTGCGCCGGTATATGGTGTTTATGGTCGCTGGTGGAAACTTGCGCTTGCCCGATTCATCATTGCCAAACAAGTCAGATATAGCTGTAGATGACCAGCCGAAGCGAGGGGATTTCAGAAGCACCGCGCAGGCTCTGACGCCTATGTCTTGCTTGTTCACAATGCGCGGTGTCTTGCTCTCTGGCGGATTCCCTTCTGGTAGATTTCCATGTGGTAGATCTCCATTTGGGGTTTCCTCTGGTGGATGCGCGTCCGCCATGCTGCACGGGCTGGAAGAATGAAGTTGTTTGTACGACGTGAACAATCGATCCGAGTCAATTTTGAGGACATGAGATGCTGGCAACGATGAGACTTTATTTGATGGCCAGATTTGTCCTCCGATTTGTTGTTGACGTTGGCATGGATTGAGACCAGGTTGATAAGTGGGTACAGATTGGGGATCAGCGGTGTGATGGCAGCTGTTTCTCGGCTGCGGCTGGATTTCAACGCGTCGATATCTCCGTACTGCGAGCCGTTACCATCTGGAGTTGTATCAGAAGCAGCCGACTCGGTATGTCCGAGAATAGGTATTTGAGACTCCAGAGCAAATTTGTATCACTTCGATACTGTTCCAAATCATGGATGTACATTGTTTGATCATAAGTCGAGAAGTTCGGAGCTACAGATGAAACTAGAGTCATGGCAGTACTCTGTACTATGAACGTTATTTTGGAGCTCATTTCTTGACCTTTTGAGGGGCATATAGATTTCATGGAAAGCACACAAGCATCAGACCTTTAAGTATCTAGTCAGTCATACCAAGTTATGTGAAAGCAAGGAAATACTCAACTCGAAGCCTCTACAGACTGGAAAGGTCCCGTCCGCATTTCCCGTCAAACACAGCTGCGTGACACTTGCCAAAGCGAACAGGCATCTGATTCGCCAATCCGACAATCGCATAGATTGGCTCTTAGCGGCAGGACCCGAAGGAACCCCACGACGCCCGTGTCCAGCTACAGAGCACCTTGGGTAAGTTCCATTGTGCGGAAAACAGCTTCATCGGCCTGTCGTCCTCCAACACACGATCGCCAACCACCACGTCCGACAGCCCCGATTACCCTCCCATTATGAGCGAAGAGGGTCGCCGGGTCTCCACGACCCCGATACCGGTACCGGTTCCTTTCTACGCCCAGCAGGCCATGGCCCAGCCCATGCAGACTCCGCTGGCCGCGCCCCCGGTTCCTCCAGCTGCTGCCGCCGCCGCCGCTGCTGCTACGATCGAGAACTCGACAGCGACGGAGACCAACATGACGACCGTCAGCAGCGCCCCTAAGGATGTCACCATGACGGACGCCGAGCCCTCATCTGCCGCCGTAAGAGAGAACACTCCCAGCCCAGCCTGTCCCTCCCACCGCGTTTGCGATCCCTCATGCACGAGAACATACCTACTTTAATACCTACATGCTCTTTTATTCTGACATTCTGTCTTGCCATAGTCTCCCGCCGTCCAGCAGGGCGCATCGCCAGCGCCCAACCGCACCGGCACGCCCGCCCGCGCGACCAACGGTCTACAAGAGCAGCAGGCCTCGAGCACGTCGCGAGCCGCGAGCGCGCACCCGGACCCCGGCTTCACCATGCAGTCCGAGGCGCCGCTGCACGGCGCGCCCGTGCGACAGTACCTGAACACCAAGGTCACGGGCGCGGTCCTGGAGGGCATGAAGATTGTAGCCAAGGAGCAGTAAGTATTTCTTATTTTCGTCCCTTCTCTCGTGCCTGCCTGTTTTCTTTCAAAGGCATCTTGGAGGCAGAAAGAACTCTGCTAACACTTAAGCAGACCCAAGGATCCCCTTCGTGTGCTGGGCGAGTTTCTGCTCCAGCGCTCAAAGGAGCTTGAAAGCTCAGCATAGTTTCTCCGAGGCTACGATACGATGCATTGTTCCCGGCGTTCAGGTTATGGATTGGAAAAAAAAGAAGTGAAAGCATGGAGGCAAAGGCCAGACAGACAGACAGCTGGACACCATGGTTGTGCTCCGTGTACTACGCATTATGATACCATTGACATTCCCGTTTTGCTCTTTGGAGAAATTGATTGAATGATTCTGCATTTCGTGCGTTGTTCTCATGAGATTTTCATTGGCAACCTCTACGTGAACATGATTCACGAGACTATTCTACTCGCGACGACCATTTTGCAATGACCTCTTTTCCTTTGCCCTTGTGTGAAAAGCAAATGGTTTCCTTTCCGTAAACTCCATGACCAAGCACTTGATGCAGAACAAAGACCAGACCTCTCTTTTAATTCAAAGAGACCGCTTAAGCGACGATGGTGCTGGCGGTGGCGGACTCGTACTTCCAGGTAGGAGGCAGGACACCGACGGTCTTGTAGTAGCGGGCAAGACGGTGGATACGCGACTCAATGAGAATGAGACGGAACTTGGAGTCCTTGTCCTTGCGGTTGCGCTCAAGGTGCTTGCGGACGGCAACAGCCTTTTTTCGAAAATGTTAGTATTTTTTGCCAGGCGGACCATGTATCTTGAGGAGGGGGTTGCTCACCTTCTTGATCAACATGTACAGATCCTCAGGGAGCTCGGGAGCGAGACCTGTGAGATCACTCTGTCAGCCATGACCGTACAGAGGCAGAACTACGGCCTGTGTACTCCGGAGAGACAACAGAGCCAAGCAGACACAACAAATATTTTTTTTCACACAATATCACGTTCATCTTTCGTCGAGCGAGTTCGAGGGGAGGGTTCGTAGCGTACCGTTGGACTTGAGGATACGGAGGATCTTGTTACCTGTGCCCCGCAATGTTAGCAAATGTGTTCAAATTTTCTGCGACGAGGGGATTCCAATGCAAAGACGTACCAGTAACGAAGCGGACCTGGGCAATTCCGTGGGAGTCACGCAGGATGACACCGATCTGGGAAGGGGTGGCACCACGCTTGGCGAGACGGCAGATCTGCTCAACGACCTGGTCGGGAGTGGTCTTCAACCACGAGGCGGGAGTGCGGCTGTAGGGGGTAGCAGAAGAGCTGATACCCTTTCCCTTGGAGTGAAGACGACCCATGGCTGCGGTGTTTGGTGAGTATTGACGGTGAGGTTGTCGTCGGTTGTCGAGAGGTTGCTGGTCGGAGGGTTGAAAGTCGTGATGGGGAAGATTTTGGCAGGTTGGTCTCTGTTCGCAACGAAAATCCGCGGCAGGCTAGCAAAATTGTGTGGCCCGCCAAGATTTGGAGAATTGAGGTTGGTGCTGGAGCCTCTCATTGGCCGGATTGCAGCTTGGCCTTTCACCGCCCGAGGATCTGCCGCCTGCTCCAGCTCCTGTCTCCACCTGCAAGACTTGAGCTTTGGAAATTTTCAGCGCTCAAACAATCGAGGCTGTCTTCTTCACCATTCAAGCTTTCAGCAAATGGAATGTGCCTGCCATTGATACAGAGCGCACTTCACGTCATGGACTCGAAATAGTCCAGATGATGGCGCCGGGATCATCTGCTGCAGCACCAATTGCTACGACCATTGACTCCCGACTAATCAACAGCTCTTGCAAAGCCTTGCTACACATTTCTGACGGTAAGTTAACAATCCTCTCGCCAATACCTTTTCCCCCACGTCTCAATGTGATGAAACAATCATTGCTTTCTGGCACCTCTTATAAGAGCACCGCTTGCGGTACGATGAATACAACCGACCTCTGATCGAGCACATTCTGCATCTGTCTTGTCATCAGCATTTCAAAGTGGAAGCCATCTCGCTGACAGTCTGCATAGGTACATGTTACATGTTACGGAGGATGATCAAGAACATTGCTCGTTTATTTAGTAACCAAATGGAATCTTTTCAATACATTGTCTTCTATATGACCTTGGAGTGGATATCTGCCGTGATCAGGGACGAATTTGTCGACGTGACCATTCATCCGCTTGCTCGCAAGGACATCGAGTTCTATTTTGTTATGCTATGCAGATCAACAAATTCGACCTCTGCCTGTGATCTCACATACTGCCCTGCAGTCAAGTGTGCATGGGGCTGAATATTCTCTTTATAATGGGGCCGACACGTGAACTTTTCCATCTATAAGACAAACAAGCATTTGAGCCACTGAGTTCTCCCAGACTCCGAATTCCCTTTTGGGACTGAAAATGTTCCTGGCTTATTCCAAGCAAATGCTCCTGATCGCCGATTTGTACATGAGAAGGCTGTGCAAGCTCGTCCAGCTCTACGCAACCTGAACAAACGTGCGCTTTCGAACGTTTTGCCCATCGTCGTCCTCCCAGTTCTCGTCGACGTACTCCTTAACACTCTTGTCCTGGATCTGCATGCTGACAATCTTGAGAGCCGCAATGTTGAAACCCATCTCGTCCTTTTGTCGCTTCAGCGCCTTCCGGAGGTTTGTCCTGATGCCGTCGAGCATGGCCTTCATCGTCTTGCTGGCGACGATCTGGTTGTGGTGCGTCTTGAGCATGAAGAACAGGATCCGACAGGTCAGGGGAATGTTCATCGACCTGATGGCGAATAGGTTCAGAAATGTGAACAGCATCGGTACTGTCGCGAATGGCAAGACAAGAAGGGCGTCGAGCAGAGCCGAAGCCTTGATCTTTTGCAGCACGGACAGGACATATTCTTCGGCACTGATGCCGCCAAACGCCATGAAGATTGGGTTCCGCTGTGGGGGTGCAATGTTTGGGTTCGCCGTCTTGGCCTCTTCCCATTCTCTGACCACGTGCAGATCGGCCATGCCCAGCTCCAACGCCTCTTGAATGCGTTCGCCGGCCATGAGCGTCTCTACTGTCTGCTTGCCGGCGGCTGCGACCTCGGCATTCTGCTCTTCGTCATCTGGGTCCCTCTCCAGCGAGTTTGTGAGAGTACTCTCGTACAGTTCCTCGATCTCCTTCTCGCGCTCTTCCTCTAGGAAGATTTGCTCGTCGGTCTCGTCCCAAACTCGAATGCTCTTGTCGTGACTGGCACTAATGATGAAGTTGCCGCTCCGGCTCATGGCCAGAGCCCAGATCTCGCCATGGTGACCGTCCAATCGCTGGATCTGTTCAAATTTGTCTCCGTCCCAGTACTTGATGGACCGGTCCTTGCTTGCACTGAAGAAATGATGACCGTTGCCGTCATTGTTGTGTGGCACGAAAGCAACCTGTAGAATACTGTCCTGGTGCGCGAACAGGGCCTTGTGGCAGTCACCAAAGTCGAGACCCCAGATGCGGACGTTCTTGTCGGCAGAGCACGTCACGATCAATTTGCTGTCGTACGAGATATCCATGTTGAGAACGGGCAGCTTGTGGCCGTACAGGTTCAAGTAAAGCTTGAGCGAGTCTGTGAAAAACACCTTCACCGTGCTGTCCAACAGGGACACTGCAATGTACTTGGCATCGGGCGAGAATCTGAGACTGAGAACATCGTCGGAGACCTTCAGCTGCCTCGATTGCACCAACTTCAGTTTTGGTGTCGTCCGTGTCGTTCCGAGGACTTCCTCCTGCACAATCTTGAAGTCCCAGAACTTGGCCGACTTGTCAGCACTTCCAGACACCATTGAGCGACCGTCGGGGTGAACCTGCAGCGACCAAATGGCGCCCTCGTGCGCTGAAACACTTTCGAGGAGCTGCGCAGATGCCACGTCAAACACCTCGAGCTCGCCGGCCTTTGTACCGACAACGACGACCTTGTCTCCCGGGAGGAAGGCGCAGCAAAGTGCATATCCACACTCAAAGGTTCTGATACAAGATCGAGTCTTGACATTCCAAATCTTGAGAGAGCCATTGGCTGCCGAGGCAAGCATTCTGTCATCGGAACTTAATGCAAGAGAGCGGATATCTGCACGGTGACCTGGGATGTCGACTCCAAGAGACCTGGTGTAGTCGGGAATATCTTCCTGTTTCGACTTGGTGCTCTTGTCCTTGGTCTGTATGTTGTAAAGTTCGAGCTGGTTGTTTGTAGTTCCCACGAGGAGTTGAAGTTCCTTGTGTCCATGGTTGTTGGCCCAGTCGACGCTTCTGACTTTGCCGCCAGTTCGAACGATGAGGTGTTGCGCGAAAGCCTCTGTTATAGGCGCAGTACTGGCATCCTCATCTTCGGCGTCCACCTCGGCGTCTCCCGTCTCTGCCGCGCCCTTCTTGGCAAGCTTCTCCTGCTTCTCCTTTCTTCTCTTCTTCTTACGTGCCATGCTCTTCTTGATTTCTGATTCAGAACGTATCCGCCAGATCTCGACTGCCTTTTCTGCGCCGTGCACTGTGAAGTAGTCTTTGCGCGGGTGGAAAATGATCTCGGTCGCCTTATCCTTGCCATCGCGGAAGAGAGTGCCCCTGTCGTGCAGAAATTGTGCGTTTGTAGGAACGTCGACTTGTTGCCGCGATGCGGCCAGGCCGGCCGTGTCCAAAGACCAGACCTTCAGCTCTCCAGAGTTGCCGGCCGTGATACAACCACTCAGGTCTGGAGAAACGCCCAAAGCCCAACATTCACCGTTTGTCTGCGCAATGTGCGTCTCGATGCAGTGTCGCGACGAAAGATCCCAGAGCTTGATCAAAGCATCCTTGCCGGTAGTGAGGAGGAAGCCCTCGGAACTGGTGGCAGAACCGTCGAGCACCATGGCCTGATCGCCATCCTCCTCGGAAACCTCGGGCTGCGGCTCCAGGAAGCGAAGGCCGGTGATTTGATCCTTGTGGCCGCGCAGCTTGAACTGGCCAACCTCGGCGACCAGGTCCCAGATGATCACGTCCGTATCCTTGGAACCACTGGCAAGTCGCACGCCAGATCCGTCGAACGCCAGAATCGTAATTGCCGACTTGTGACCGTTGAAGCTGACGATCATGGTGGCGATTTTGCTATCCCACAAGCGAATGCTTCCGTCCTCGTATCCCACGGCAAAGACATCCTTGTCGGTTTTACTCTGCGCAATGGCAGTCACTTGCGCCGAGCAGTTTTCGTCCTTCCATCGGTTGAGGAGCTCGCCCTTTTTGATATCCCAGGTCAAAACCTCCTCGTTGGCAGCGACCACGGCTTGGCCGGCGCTCGTACTCGATCGATCATTGGGGGTCCATAGCAGGTTGGACGTGCCGGACGCTACGAGGCCGAAGGACTTCGAATGCTCATACTTGCTGGATAAGAGGTTGTTTAGCACAAGTTCACAGGAGAATCCAGGCGAATTGGGACTCACAGATATGATTTGACCATATTGGAAAAGTCAAGTCTCACTTGCGACAACTTTGGCTGCTTGTAATAAGTCGGCCAGCAAAAAGCATCCCGAACTTTTTTTTCTGTACGGGACCCGATAAGAGATGCTTATCGAGCTTTTTCCTTTCATGTTGGAGGGGCACGGGCCATTGGTACTCGGGTACCTAGGAGCTGAAGCTGCCCCGCGCTTCAAGTTCCCTCTCCTTCCCCCCTGGAATTGGCCGGTGAATGTTCGGGCGCCCGACGAGTTCCAGCGATTGACCCGCCAATTCATTGCGCCCGAGACCAGCGACCAGCGACGTAAGCGGGAGGCATTAGGAGCAGCATCCAGCGTCGAGCATCACCAGCCCCACCAACCAGGCACCTCCAATTGCAACTTCAACATTGAACCGCCAGTACCAGCACATTCGGAGCATATCAAGTCAAGATGCTTCTGCTGGACTACCAGAACGTTCTTCTGCAGTCGGTGCTGACGGAGAGATTCTCCGGGTGAGATGACGCCCAATTCCACAACGGCTTGTCGCCCGCTGCTAACGCTTCGCTGTAGAGCTCCCCCTGTCTCCATCGACCAGACTGTCTCCGACTTTGACGGCGTCACATTCCATATCTCGACCCCCGAGGGAAAGACCAAGATTCTGGTCTCGATCAACATCAGATGCTACAAGGAATTAGTGACCTATGGCGCTGAGCAAGTGCTAAACCGCGAATATGGCCAATACGTTGTTCCCCCCGAGCCTGGCTACGACTTCTCGATCTTGGTCGACCTGGAGAACCTGCCAGCCGAGAAAGGCATGTCCCACGATAACTATATGTGATTACACGCCGCTGACTTTGCGCAGAGGAACGCGATGAGTTGGTCAAGAAGATCTCCCTCCTGAAGCGCAATGCCATGGCCGCCCCTTTCGAGGCCGCCTACGAGGAATACTACAAACTCAAGGAGGAGGCATCCAAGTACACCTCGGAGGAAGCACCACAAGGTGTACGAGAGGGCGGCGATGTCATGGCGATTCACTATCGTGAAGAAGAAGCCATCTATGTCAAGGCCAGCCACGATCGTGTGACTGTCATCTTTAGCACCATTTTCCGGGAGGAGACGGATCGTATCTTTGGCAAGGTATTCATTCAGGAGTTTGTCGATGCCCGAAGAAGAGCTATCCAGAATGCACCACAAGTGCTGTTCAGAAACGACCCGCCTCTGGAGTTGCAGGGAGTTCCTGGCGTCAAGCCCAGCTCCGAGGGCGAGGTCGGCTATGTTACCTTTGGTAAGCATCTTGGGAAGCCTGGTGGTTGAACTCGCTGACAGTTCTAGTTCTGTTCCCTCGACACTTGACACCACAAAGGATGCCAGATGTCATCTCCCACATCCAGACGTTCCGCGACTACTTCCACTACCACATTAAAGCATCCAAGGTGAGATTAATCCAGTTGCTTGTAAAAAGAATGTCCGATCTAACACATGGCAGGCGTACATCCACTCTCGTATGCGAAGGAGAACTGCCGACTTCCTCCAAGGTAAGTTTCGCCCTTCCCGGGAACCAGGGACATTGTCTAAAAAATATAGTCTTGCGACGAGCCAGACCAGAGAACGAGGAGAAGGAAAGAAAGACGGCAAGCGGACGTACCTTCAAGGTTTCGGCAGCTTAAACAGGTACAGAAGTCAATATTCGATGATACAGCTCAAAGGATTCCGAATCCATATATCAAAACAAATGAATCAACCAAGTATCAAATATCACAAAGTCGTCCGTGGTGCATATCGCCTGGGGTGGTCATCAACAGAACATTATTGCCAAGGTGGGCTTCTACTCGGTACCTTCCAGTATCTCATCATGTGACGCGCTTGCGCCTGCTTGTACTGCTTTCGAGACAGAGACGGTGAATATGAGCACAGTGACAGCGTACAACCTCTTGCAAGCGGCTAAACAATTAAAAGCGTCTCTTGGCAGGTATGCACCATTGTGAGACAAAAGTGTTCGTTGGCGTTGAGCCAGCACTTGAGTTGCTGCCTTCGTGCTGTTCCACTTTTGTGAATGACTAAGCGATCTGCCGCGCTTTCTTTACCCGCCACGCTTTCTTTACCCGCCACGCTCACCTAAAAATCTGCTAACGTAATATGGGCTAGCCGGCAGAGGTACAATTTCTTGAAGCAAAGCATCAGTCAACCTCCAGTCATCACTGCAAAGCTCATCTCGCATCCGCATCACCGTCGCAAACGCCGAATTACCATCGACGAGACAGTAAAAAAGGTCATGACAGACGGTGGCTAAATTTCCATCATGTCGGACGCTGACTTTGAGACGATCAGAAAGCTCCAGCAAGAGCGCAATGCTGCCGCAGCTGCCAAGAAGGGGTCGCGTACCTTTGACCCAACCAACCAGCGATCCGACACGTCCACCAAGGCCAACTTGACAGACTCGTTCGACACCGACCTCTACTCTCGCGATGGCGGTGACAAGTTTGCCGGCTATCTCAACTCCATCCCTGCCGACGGCGAAAATGGCGATGAGGACATGGCCGATGCCGATGCCGACACCTCGCGAAGACTAGTCGGCCAGTACACGGCTACCCAGTCTCAGATTGACGAGTTTGCGCGCGGCCATGGAGTAGAGGAGGACGATCCTTTTGCGGGCCGTGGAGAGAGGAGCACGCGAATCGCCGACCGTGAGACGGACTACCAGAAGCGCCGCTTCGATCGCGTTCTCACCCCGACCCGCGCTGACGCCTTTGCTGCTAACCGCCAGGCCGGCGCCGCTGACGATGGCGAGACTTACAAGGAGATCATGGAGCGGAGAGAGCTCGAGCGCGAGGAAGAACGCGTCCAGCGAGCCATCGCAGCGCAGCGAGAGGGTGGCGAGGACACCAACGGCGAGCATAAAGCTACCCTTCAGAACGGAGACAAGGAGAACGCCGAGGCTGGATCGACCGAGGCCGTCACTGCTGGTCGCAAGCGAAAGAAGAGATGGGATGTCTCAACCACGGCCGTCGACGAACCCGAGGCTGGCGATGCTGGAAAGAAACGATCCAGGTGGGATCAGGCTCCCTCTCTGGAAGCTGGGGCAGCCGACGCTGGCAAGAAGCGTTCCCGCTGGGACCAAGCACCGACAGCCACGCCGATGGGTGCCAGTGGCCTCGCTACGCCAATGCATACCTCTGCCATTGGAGGACCTGTCCCTTCTTTCGGAACCGATATCGCAGGACCCAACGCCCCCATCAGCGATGAGGAACTAGACGAGTTGCTGCCTGGACCCGACGACGGCTACCAGATCCTGACGCCACCTCCTGGATATGCACCCGTTCGAGCCCCTACCCATCGGGTTGCCGCTACTCCCGTCGCAGCCAGTGGTTTCATGATGCAGGATCCAGATAGTGTCAGATTGGGCGGTGCCCCGATGCCAAAGGAGATTCCGGGCGTCGGTGACCTCCAGTTCTTCAAGCCCGAGGATATGGCCTATTTTGGAAAGCTCACCGACGGCTCAGACGAAGATGCCCTTAGTGTCGAGGAGCTCAAGGAGCGAAAGATCATGAGACTGCTCCTCAAAGTCAAGAACGGAACTCCACCAATGCGTAAGACTGCTCTCAGGCAGCTAACTGACAACGCGCGCAATTTTGGTGCTGGACCCTTGTTCAACCAGATTCTTCCTCTGCTCATGGAAAAGACCCTAGAGGATCAGGAACGTCATTTGCTGGTCAAGGTCATTGACCGTATTCTCTACAAACTCGACGACATGGTGCGCCCCTACGTGCACAAGATTCTAGTCGTCATTGAACCTCTGCTTATCGACCAAGACTACTACGCTCGAGTCGAGGGTCGTGAGATTATTTCCAATCTCAGTAAAGCGGCTGGCTTGGCAACCATGATTAGTACCATGAGACCTGATATCGATCATGTCGACGAGTACGTGCGTAACACCACAGCTCGTGCTTTTGCCGTTGTCGCTTCGGCACTGGGCATTCCGGCCCTTCTGCCATTCCTCCGAGCTGTATGCCGCAGTAAAAAGTCATGGCAGGCTCGACACACTGGTGTAAAGATTGTGCAGCAAATTCCTATCCTCATGGGATGTGCTGTCCTGCCTCATCTGAAGGGCTTGGTCGACTGTATCGGTCCGAACCTGAACGACGAGCAGACCAAGGTCCGTACAGTGACCAGTTTGGCTATCGCCGCTCTGGCAGAAGCCTCGAACCCCTACGGTATTGAGAGTTTCGATGACATTCTCAACCCCCTCTGGACCGGCGCCAGAAAGCAACGAGGCAAGGGTCTCGCCGGTTTCCTCAAGGCCGTCGGTTATATCATTCCCCTCATGGACGAAGATTACGCCAACTACTACACCAGTCAAATTATGGAGATTCTCCTGCGAGAATTCTCCTCACCGGACGAGGAAATGAAAAAGGTCGTGTTGAAGGTGGTATCCCAGTGCGCTGGCACTGAGGGTGTGACTGCTGGATACCTCAAGGAGCACGTTCTAGATGAGTTTTTCAAGAGCTTCTGGGTACGCCGCATGGCTCTAGACAAGAGAAACTACAGGCAAGTGGTCGAGACTACGGTCGACATTGCTCAGAAGGTCGGAGTCAGCGAGATTGTTGAGCGCATCGTTGGCAATCTCAAGGACGAGAGTGAAGCTTATCGAAAGATGACTGTCGAGACCGTCGAAAAGGTGGTGGCCAGTCTGGGAGCAGCGGATATCGGAGAGAGACTGGAGGAGCGTCTGATTGACGGTATCCTCCATTCGTTCCAGGAGCAGGGCGTCGAAGACGTAATCATGCTGAACGGTTTCGGCACCGTTGTCAACGCTCTCGGCACACGTTGCAAGCCATACCTGCCTCAGATCGTCAGTACTATCCTGTGGCGCCTCAACAACAAATCGGCCACGGTTCGACAGCAAGCAGCCGACCTCATCTCGCGTATTGCTATGGTCATGAAGCAGTGTGGAGAGGACGCACTCATGGGCAAGCTCGGAGTGGTCCTCTACGAATACCTCGGTGAAGAATACCCAGAAGTGTTGGGTTCCATTCTCGGTGCTTTGCGTTCCATAGTCACGGTCGTCGGTATCAGCCAGATGCAGCCGCCCATCAAGGATCTACTCCCACGCCTGACTCCTATCTTGCGAAACCGACACGAAAAGGTGCAGGAGAACACCATTGATCTCGTTGGCCGTATCGCGGATCGTGGACCGGAGAGTGTCAATGCTCGCGAGTGGATGCGTATCTGCTTCGAGCTGCTCGACATGTTGAAGGCTCACAAGAAGGGTATCAGAAGAGCTGCCAACAACACATTCGGTTTCATCGCCAAGGCCATTGGTCCTCAGGATGTCCTGGCAACGCTCCTCAACAACCTGCGCGTCCAGGAGCGTCAATCACGTGTTTGCACGGCTGTCGCCATTGGTATTGTGGCAGAAACTTGTGCGCCATTCACTGTGCTGCCAGCCCTCATGAACGAATACCGTGTGCCTGAACTCAACGTCCAGAACGGTGTCCTCAAGTCCTTGTCTTTCCTCTTTGAGTACATCGGCGAGATGGCCAAGGACTATGTCTATGCTGTGACGCCACTACTGGAGGACGCATTGATCGATCGCGACCAGGTGCACAGGCAGACGGCCGCATCTGTTGTGAAGCACATTGCACTTGGCGTCGTTGGTCTGGGTTGCGAAGATGCCATGGTCCATCTTCTCAACTTGCTGTACCCCAACCTCTTTGAGACTTCACCACACGTCATCGACCGTATCATTGAAGCAATCGAGGCTATCCGTATGGCGGTTGGTCCCGGCTTGGTCATGAACTACGTCTGGGCTGGCCTGTTCCATCCCGCTCGGAGGGTGCGCACTCCGTACTGGAGACTGTACAATGATGCATACGTGCAGGCAGCTGATGCCATGGTGCCATATTATCCCAACTTGACGGATGATGGCATTGACAGGCCCGAGCTGGCGATTGTGCTATAACGCGCGCGCACTTGTATGTATGGGAGCGAGTGGTTGGGTTTAGCCTAATATGCGCAGTCGATTATAAAAATTCGAGTATGAATTCTGTCAGGGTCACGCGAAGGAGGGCAGATCAACGGCGGTCGTTCAGCAGGCGTTTGGATCGTGTTTGGCAAGTGTATGTCTTACATAGTGACTTGCACCAGTCTGGTGTTGTGTACATCTAATTGGGATACAAAATAAACAAAAAAGTCATTTCAATCTTGATGTGGTAACTCGGTGTGATCCTACGATAATATGCTGTTGCCCAATTTCATATCGGGTCCTTTTCTTTCCTTTCTATAGACTGGGATATATGTACCAGGACATGACTTCAACCCCCCGACGGAAACACAGTGAAGAGGAATTGAATCAGCTGGAACGACGAGCTTATGAGAGTCCTAATATAAATGTAGAAGTCAGGCATATGCACAAGGATTCAGCTCTGAAAGTGACCAGACAGACGTTTCGCCGTTTACTTTGTGTCGAGTTCACTTCCAATTACAGTGTCGGTAAGAATCTGGAGTCACAAAGGGACACCAATACGAACCCTCCAGTGAGTGTCCTTGTTTGGTCACACCTGCTCTTGCTATTTTCCATACTGTCAGGAGTGACTGCTCCATCTCTCAGCAGCTTTCTATAGTTTTTTCCGCGATCCAGCATCGAAAAGACGTCAGGCTCGGCCTGCTTCTTACAATAGTTCCAAGGCAGAAGAGTAATACGACCTTCCAGAATTCAAGTTCAGAGAGGTCTCAAGGCTCATGCTCTCCGCCGGGCATTTATTTTCCTGGTCAGAGAAGGTTTTGTGACCAGTTACATTGATTGTTTTCTACTCTGATCATCGAAGGGCAACGGAAGTGAACTGCGGCGACGCACTCAACAGTTGTGTATATTTCCCGTGGCTTATCACCCATTATGAATTCTCTCTTGTATGCCTCTCAGACCTTGCGATTTGCTTGCTTCCACACTGGGAGATAGAAGGTGTACGATACGGACAGTCGTCGAGGACGAATCGCCGTTTAGTTTCTTCTGAGGGACGATTGCTAGCCACACGAACCCGAGCATAGATGGGTATCTATGTAGTCGGGGCATAACAGCATCATGGGCCTTTTGCTGTCATGGGCTCCGGGTGGCATCATTGGGAGAGTTATCACAGGTGCTGGCCAGGAAGGAAGTCGTTGCTCAATCCCCGAAAATCGCACGAGTCTCGTCATTTTTTGTCTCGACAGTCCTCACAGAGGAGACAAGCATACCCGAGGCAAATCAGCAGCGGTCTGGCTACACTGAGGTTGATTCATCCACGGCTAATTGATGTTCAGTATGGTATATACTAAAATAAGTACTATATCAAAGAATGTTTTGATCCCTCGTTTACTCTTACCCATTGATGAGCATCCTCTATTGTGTAAGTCTTACCCAAGAGAAATACCCTTTCCGTGCGCGCAAAGTCCAAGAACCCCAAATTATGCTTAATTCCATCCTCAAACGACGGTCTCGAAATATTTCAGGGCGCTCACGGTGTACCAAACCGTGGCACCTGCGGCCCGGGTGGGAAAATCGTCCTTGCCTGGCGAGAGCCATCCATCCCAACTCTCTCGCGTCCACAGCGCTGCTGCTGCCGCTGCTCACTCGCTGGTCCGGGCACCGCTGGAATTGCAACCCTTTCTGACACCCGGGTCGCGGTGGTATATTCTTATCCTCCTGGTGAGAGGGGATCCGCATGCTGCGTCATAGGAGCAAGGAAGCCAAAACAAGTGACACCCGCGGAAGCCCGTTGACAGGCAGCACGGCACGTTTCACAAGGCGCGCAGTGGGAATCATTCGGTTTTGGAAGATTAGGGTTATTTCAAACGCGCGGTAGAGCCATCATGAAGCCCTATACCCAGAATTGTGTTTGAGAGGCAGGGAGTCAGTACTACATGATGATGTCGCCAGGTATGGGTTTGCTTTTTCCCCAGTGTCGTCTCTTTTGTGTGTGTCTGTGTGATCTGCAGAGACGTCGCTCTGGCGGGAAAGACCTTCTAGCCTGGGTAGTCCAGCAGTAGCCGTCCTGTCGGGAGAGGGATCGTCGGGGTTCGCAAGGTGAAAATAAAGTACGGTACGGCAGTTGGGCGCAGATCGCTTCAGCTTTTTGCTCTGGGTCCTGACGATCACTGCGCAGCCGACGAGCGGCTCGTCTAGGTTATACCACTAGGAATTATTATAGTCTATAATACACAGAGAGTATAGATATGTGAATAGTCTAGCATCTATCGTACGGTTCGAGTCTCGGTGGACAGGTCGTCCGCCCATCGCACGAGACGTTTCTTCTACACTCGAGATTTCATCTCGTCTGTCTCGAAGGGATATGCCGTGCCCACAGGTCAGTCCATCCTTCCTGCGCGCTGCAGAATAAAGCAAATGCCGGCTGTAGGATCCCGAGCGACACAACACTGCCACTCTTCCTTCCTTCCTCAAAGAGAGCACCCCAAAGGTCCCCATCTCTTCCAAATCATATCAGCGAGAGAAGGGAACCGAGAGCCAAGAGAAAGGAAAGAAGCTTGTTGCTTATTTCTGGGACGGCGAAGGACCTTCTGGCACACCGTGCGAGGGCCCTTTTTCCACCATCTCTCGTCATATTTCTGCTTTCCATTTCCAGTTCTCTCGCCCCCTTATCAAAGAGATTATGTTCCCCATCGTGCGAAAAATACGCCATGGTCATATCATATTTGCGGGAGGTCTGTCTGTCTGTCTGTCTGTCTGTCTGTCTGTCTGTCTGTCTGTCTGTCTGTCTGTGTTCTCACATGTATTTTCTGTATCGCCGAAGTCTTTTCTCGTGTGATTTCCGACTCCCCCCAATGACCCGTCCGCCCGTGGCTTTTTTTTTTTTTTTTTTTTGCCCCCACCCACCCCTCGGCACTTGGAATGGTGGTGTTCTTTCTTTTTCTTCCTACCTTGGTAATCCGGGTAATGATGCTGGCCCCCCGGGTCTATGTCTTGGGAAATTTCCCGAAATGTCTCACCCCGACACATCCGGGACGGCCAACCAGATATTGCAGGCTCACGACAAAAAATGAATCCTGTCTCCCAGATCGTGACTACTTTTCTATGGATATGGTATACAGCCATCATGTGTTTGCGAGGCGTAGTTTTCTTTTTGATTGTCGAATTGGGCATAGACAGAATGAATGAATGATCTCGCAAGCCTCGACGACGCCTTCTCTCTACCTAACCTGCTCTGTCGCCTCGAGATGGGGCCCCGAAGGGAAGGGGGGCAGACGACGCGCCGACCGGCTCTCCGACGTTCCCGCGCCACTTGTATTCCCTCCCCCGGATCATCCCCCTTCGACAGACATTCCTGAAACTTAGACCTTTGCTGATAGTAGATGCTAGTCGAGGAGCCAAGCATTGGAAAATTGGAAATCCAATTCTCTACCATCTCCACCGCGCGTATTAGCCTCTACGATATGGAACTTTGGGACCGGGGGGGGGGGGGGCCAGAGACTATAGCGCCGTGGCAAAAGAAGGAGAAGAATGGGAAACCCAAGAAAACTGTATTACTATTCTCACTAAAACCAACTAGAATAATGACTAGAAAGCACGAGCACAAGAGTACTTTTGTGGCCTAAGCGTCCGGTCCGTCTCCTTCTTAGTTCCAACGTCTTTAGTGTGTCAGCAATGAAGTCTGTGGTCGTTTGTTCCTTGGTGACCCGGGAACCCTATAATCGGTAGCTCTGGTTTGGTGCGTTTACTATTATTTCCTTCTATTTCCCTTTTAGGCCAGCACTTGTGTCTGTGTAGAAACGAGTCATGATGGTCTTTTTCGACTAGCGGGGACCCTGTCTGTCTCTTCTCTCTTTCAACTCCAGCACATGCCACCACAGACACATGGCTCGTACGTAGTGGAGGGAATCCTTGACTAGATAGCAGGAACCGGCCGCGGGGTTTTGCGCCTCCTAGTGTTCGTAGCAAAACTTACTCAATTCCCTTGGTCAGAATGGCCCTGCGGAGATTCCTCCGAAGAGCAGCTAAACTGTTCGCCTCCCTCAGCGGGCCACGCCACAGCGTTGACACTATCCATCGTCCTAACGAGCTGTGCTGCAGCAAGCAACAAGCTTCTGCTTTAGCTGGAGGGGCCCGCGGAACTGCTTCTCTCGAATTCCGGGCCATGTGCAGTAGAGCTGCAGTGCCCCATCGTGGTTCAGCATACATCTACGTACCTACTGCTGCTAGCAACGCAAGACCTTGTCTTTTGTGACGGCTCCTTGTGACTAGTAGACAGAGAAAGGGAGAAAAGGGTCCAAGCAACATACCTACATACATGGCCCCAATCTTTCTTCACATGAAGAGAACAGATGGCTTGGCGTTGAAAGCAGCCGGCGTGCGGGCAGGCGGGAGCATGGGCTTTGGAATTCAGGTAAAGGGAGCCCGGTCGAGAAATGCTTCGAGACACGTGGGTGGTCAGGGAAATCAGTCGATGCAGCGCAAATCACCCACGATTATGGTACAACTCTCTTTGGATATCTGACGGGTATCTGTCGATACTCTGTCAATCAGTTTCCAAAAGGGGAGAGATGCATCCCCAGCCTCGAGCGAGTTTTTGCGTTAGTCACAGAAAAACCCAAGAAAGAAAAAAGAATATTGGGACTCTCCGTTATGCTGGGACCGGTACGTAACTTGGTCGAACGCCACCGAACCAGTTCAATATTGGAAACTTGGTATGAAAATCCGGGGAAGACGTGATCAGTGCTTTCTTGCTCCCTCGCGAAGACCGGCTTGCTGGAAACTCTCGGAGCCATCACGGCGAGTTACCTCAGGGGAAAGAGAGAAACGGGCTCGACAACAACTGCCGAATGAGACAAGTCCCATCCCATATGGAGATGCGTACGTGCGCACATGGTGCAAGACTGATAAGATGGAAATCCTGCGGCTGTCGTTGCTGCTACTACGTCGCCCCAACACGGCCAGTGCTGATTCTTGTTGCTTCTTCTCTCTCCTCTCGGGCAAGACAAGTGAGAGAGAGTACTTACGGTACAAGAGTACATACTTCTGACAGTAATTTTCCCAAATAGTCAGCACGCAATCATCAGAGGTTGCAGAGCAGAGACCCGCAGCAGTCAGCAGCAGTACGCCGTATGCACAATCCTCCGGTACAGAGGGTGGATTATAGTATTACGACGCCAAGGCGGTTTTCGTTGGAGTCGCAGCCTGGTGAATACCGGGTCGTCGAAAGAAGGCCCGCCCAGTCAGAACAGGGTGACATACGAGCGCGCGCAGAGGGAGGAACAGAATGGTCGAATCAAACACTAGCCTTGCTGCGATTCAGGGGCTCCGCAGCCAAAAGACTCAGTGGGCTCTGTGCTTTGCTAGCTTTGCAGGCCGCGCTGTCAGCGCCAATGTTAATTCCAAAATCCGCGAATCCAATTCGCCGTGGCGTGGGCGGGAATCTCGAGGGCCGTTGAACGGCGCCGACTAGGCCGCCAAGGTCGGGACGCGCAAACCACCAGCTCTGCCAGCATGTAGGGATTCCATGTACACACACCGTGTGCATACGTGCATCATTGGCTGGCGGCAGGTCTCCTCGAGAGCCCTGGGATTCAACTCGCAAGCTGTTGCAGAGAGAAGCGGTATGGTTGTCCCCCGTGGCGGTCGTGTTGAAATGCATGTTGCGAACCTGCACCGTCAGACTGAGAAACGAAATGCAGAGCTGCCGAGAGACAGGGTATGCAGTTGGTTTGTCTGTCAGGTGAATGAACGAAGCCGGGGAAGAGTTTTCGTGATAAAATGATGTATGCAGCCTCAAGATTGTTGCATACAAAAGCACATATCGCACCCTGGTCGCAAAAAGGTCGTTCCCACCATCGTGGTCAAGGTCGGCGACCTTCATTTCACACTAAGCCATGTCTCTCTTAGGGGCGGATTGATGCTTGGCCTGCTGGAGGTATGGAGACAGATACGAAGCGTCACAGAGCCCGCCTTTTGCCTTCCTATGCCATGGAGGACGACCAGCAAGACCCAATTGCCAAGCTGCAGGCCATGGCACTTCTTCCCGACCAGGGGTTCTTCTGCACGATCCCAGTCAACGTGCAGAGCCAATGCTGGGCCTCATTTTTCCTTTCCCAACTCCTCCTCTGTTGCCACTCATGCACATTCGTGTCGACTGCCGGTGCGCGCGGACGCTGACTAGTGCGCGGCACTCTCTGGCTTCCTTCGTGAGCTCTCCTCCATCTTGGGGTCTCACGGCTCTTCCTCGTTGTAATTTTCTCCCGCAGCGTTGGGAATGCGGGAGACGCAGCGGCGGCCTCTTGGAAACATATCGCGACTGGGTCGGCGTATATCCGAGCGTAAGGCTCGAGCTGAGCCTTGGACGGCGAAGAAACTATGGTGACCCTGACTTGTCAGAAAAGCCTCCCGCTCTTGGTTGATGCTCATGGTTGCACTGGATCAGCCGTGGCGTCTAGGGGAGCGATGCGCTAAGAGCGCTAATATCCCAATCGAGTTCCGGAATAGAAGTGATCGTCGGCACACCACCATCCGGGATGGCAACCTGGCGCTGCTACCTCTTGGGGAATGCCAGTCACATCTGAGACAGTCCCCTGGCCGTTCGGCTTCTGCTCCCCAGACAAACCAGAGCACTTGGGTAAGCCTGGAGGGGCAGGGTATCCCGATGCGGATGAGTGCCACGTCCTGGTTACTACGTAATTTGCCTGACAGCGGCGCCGGCCCAAAACGTCGAAAAGGAGAACCGCTTTTGGGTCTTCTAGAAGGGTATTTGTGGATGCCTTCATCATTCAGTCGCGAGATCTCTTTGCGATGCAAGAGCGCAACCCTGCCAGGTAATTTAGTCGGTAGTACTATTGAGCACGAAAGAAAAGCTCTCAAGAATATGACGACGCTTCGCCAGCCAGACACGGGCGGAATCCCCTCAAAAACTCCATATATCTCTTGCCTGCATACGGGTGGAAATCGTGGCTGCTGCTAGGTACCGATTCTCAATCCAATGATCGCCATGCTTAACTCCCGGGACATTCTAGTTGTTGTTTCACAGGCTTATCTGATTGATCTACCGCAAGCTGTATATGGGGTCGTACATAGTCAAGGACTGCAAGGCTGTTGATTTGGTGGCAACATGTCGTCGAATAATGGCTGATATTTAGATATTGCGAATTCGATAGTGCTGGGCAGTTGCAGACGCCAACGCCCTATCCGTCGACGACTAATAGCCTGGTTGCTGTTCCGAGCTTGGAGCTAGAAAGCTGATACCCAGCAGTAGCGCCTCTATTGCATTTCCATTCGAACATGACAGTCAGTAGGTAGCATCAACATGCAGTGATAAGGCACAATGGATCCTTGCACTTTGTCATGTGCTCAAGCTGAAGGGTAAACGCGCCTGCCCTACCCATCGTGGCAGCTAGAGGCGATGAGGAAAAGTGGTGATATCGAGCGCAAGATGGGAGCGAAGAGTACCTATGCACCGAGCAATTTTACCCTCATCTTGCGCTGCAGTAGCGGAATGTAACCTGGTCAGGGCTCCCGATCATAAGGTTTCTTTGTTCTTCCCTGGCGACGTCGTGAGGTCCGCAAGGCTGTGTCGCGATTGATGAGCCGGGAGACGGGCAAGCATCACGCAGCAGGCATCAGAAGCAGCAGCAGCAGCAAGGTCGGGGACGTCGGTCTGACCGGCGAAGAGGCACAGGGACCCTACCAGAGCAATGGCATCGCAAGAGATTAAGCCTTGCTGGAAGAAGCCGAATATACCAAGGGTTCTTCTTTGGGATGCCCACCACGGGAGATAGCCCACAGAAGGTGACCTTGCCAACCATGTGCGGACAGATTCGTGTGGATACTCACCTCTGAGAGGATGGGAAATGTCCCCATCCCATTGTGGCCCCCCGGGATCTGTACTTTTGACACACCACACTGGAGTCTTGACTCTTGAGAGTCAGGAATAGCTGGCAGCGATGATATCATTTGACGGTGAGTATAGTTCTTGGAGGTGGAATTGGTAATTAAACCTTACATCGGAATGGGTGGGAAAGGGAGGAGTCAGTCAGACCCGAGGGGAAGGATATGGGAGGAGAACATCCATAGTGAGTGGGCTTGGCCAACTGGAACTCAAGAAGGAGAAGAAGTATGCAATTGTGTGTGGTCATTCTTCCGTACACGTAATCGTAGGCGACTGGGGCGTCCAATGACTGAGCAGCAGTGTACGAAAGAAGATTATGGTGCTGCCGCAAGTGGATGTTGATGTCTGGACTCTGAACAGCCCTGTAGATAGTGTTTAGTGTAGTGTACAAGGGGAGAAGAAAAAAAGATTAGGGAGAAGGAGAATTAAAGCTGGCGGATTTGATTGGCTCGTTGTACTTTCAAACAACACAACACAATTTGATGATTCTCATGGACTTCAAAACCAAAAGGTTCAATCTGTCCGTGCCTTCCAAGCCAAAACCAAATGGCCGTCAGTCTAGTCGGCTCCAGGCGCGCCCGGGCCGATGGCTGCTTCCACGATATTGGTTCTTTCCATGTTCACTTTGGCAAGAGCAAATGTAGGTAGCAGCAGTAGCAGTGCTTCACTTTTTTGGTGCATGTGCAGGAGATACCCTGATGCAGTTGCAGCAGCCTAATCTTACAAGCAGTCGCATGGATGTAGGTAAGGTAGGTAGGCATTGATGGGTGTATGGATGAATGGAGGGGAACCAGACTGACTGACAAAATGTAACCAAATGCAGAAGCAGAAGGAGAAGCAGCCCAACCAATTCCATCTCGCGATCTGCCATTGACTGACTGACTGACAGCTAACAATCCAGGTACCGATTCGGCAGGGGAGGGGGGCCTTGTTGAGTCCCTATCATACAGACGTACTGTTGCTAGTACGTTTCTATAGTCCTGCCTCTTCTTATTAATGACTGACTAGTAATATTATACGATCAGGGTATGCAATCAGGGAATGTGAGTAAGTCCATCGTGGCATCCAACGGCATGAGATATCGCCCAGCATCAATCTCCTCCATTCCTCTTGTCGCCACATCGGAGTTGCATCGCCATTCACTTCATTTGCGGTTTCGAATCGAAATCCCCATCACGGAGACGCAGGATTACGATTCAGCTCATCACGGTTGCGCATAATTATTGCGTCTCTTCTGTTGCAACCCTGCATCTGGCTAATCTGTACGCATGTACGTATGTATGTAGGTAGGTAGGTAGTAGTTCGTAGTATGCTGAGTGAGAGATTGTGGGGTTTGAGATTACTACCGCATACCATACTGCAGTATACTGACTGCGGTGCGACTGACGAGATTTGGTTTACACAACCTCCCCAACCTAGCTCACCACACACTGCATGTTGTAACCTACATTAAGCCATCTGAAGTTAGGCGGCCATGTAGGATATTCAGGGTCCCCGTACGGTTGAAGCATGGCGTCCTCAACCTAGTCGCTGTGTTCGTGCGCTTCATGTCTCTTACCCATTGCGGGCAAGACTGGGAGAAAAAGGGAAAATTCCAGCTGGCCGCCGCCATGGACCGGGGTCACGAAAGAAGATGGCGCTGAACCGGCTTGCCGTAGTGAAATGCGGTCATCTGGCAGCATACCATCCGGCTTCAAGCACGAGCTGCGCGTCTTATTCCCGCGGCGAGGGCTGTGTGCGTGTGTCTGGTGTGCAGCCAGCCGTCGGCCGTCCAATACCATGAAGCCAACCATTGTTCCCTTGCCCTTGCTCGCTCAACCTACCTGGCCCTTTTTGCGGTAGAGCTTCACCCGGCTCGTAAGCCAGCCGGCGCCACTCCTGCGACGTCGACGTCGACAATTCGACCAAGTGGAAGAGTAGGAAAAAAGAGTTAACCATCACCGGACTACCGTCTCCCCAATTGCCCCCCATTGAGTTCACGAATCCCATAACCTTTCTGCCAAGGTGCGCTATGACGAAACAGCCAGCAACCGCAATTGGCTGCTTTGCAATGTCATCGTATTGTAGAATCCATTTCAACCCGCCGGTGAAGATGCGATTGCAGACCATACATGCTTCGTTCCTAGCCAGGCATATTTATTGGCTTTGGGCGACGTCACTGATAACAGGCAGCGAGCGCATGGTGTTCATGGCTCTGGAGATGTCCAATATTCAACTTCTTCCGGGAAGTCTGATTAAAGGTGATTACCACCAGGCCCGAGAAATATGGTTGCATGGGTCTCAGCCTATTTCATGCTTCAGAGGCCTTCGTTGGGATGAATGCGACAACAGCTGATTTTTGATATGGGAATGTGTAGCCAAACGGCCACGGCAGCTACGTCAGTATGTTTCTGTGGCAGAGCGCGATATATATCCCGGAAGTTGCACCGCAACAAGAAGGACGGTGAGCGGCTCAATATGTATGCGGGCTGCGTGAATTCGTCGTCATATGCAACGTTCGGTGACATCCCCCTCCAATGCCTTGTCCGTTCCTGTACCTCCAGGATTGGGTGTGGTGATGCGCCCGTTTTGGGGTCGCTGGGTGAAGGTATACATACATATATAACACCTACAAGCTGTTATAGGCTGATGAGTTGATTGAACTGATTTGATATGCCTTATCCCCAGTTCGTCTGGGCATGTAATATGATGTCGATGACCAGAGCAAATGGTGTTTTGTCTTCCTGATTATTACCACAGACATCACCATGATTCTTCAATAGAACCGCAGGCACATGCATGACACACGATACCTATCATATTCGAGAGTCTGCGTGTATGCAAGCCAACACATGACAGTAGGTAAGAGCACAGCCCATGAACCATGGCCACCGATCTCTTGCCTCTGATTTGACTTCCTTCATCAATGCTTTCCCCATGCGTTGCCATGAAGAAGGCGACGAAATAGGACAGGAACCCAATCTACCAAAATAGAGGCAAGCCATGTCATGGTTACTATTTCGATTTGCGATCTGAATAAGAAGGACAGACTCCTTCTGCAGAGAAGCATCATACAGGAAGCCAAACCCTGGCAGCTCGAAGAATGGATGCGCTGGATGATAATGCCAGCCCTGCCAAAAGAGGCCTTCCATGGGTGACGGCCGCCTGGGAAGCATTGGAAGCCCGCCCGCCCGCCCGCCTCTACTTGGGCTCTGTATCTTGTAGACTGGGGCGGCTGTCCGCAATTGCCAGCGGTCATCTGCTCCGACTTCCACTCCTCAGTGGATTCGACAGCGGCCAAGTCCCCTAGGAGCTGGGGCGATTGGGCCCAAGGTACGGTAGTCAGGACCCAGAAAGCTTCCACCCAGCAGCAGCCCAGCAGCACCCATTCAGCACAGAGCAACAGTTGAGTCCACTGGGTGCTGGTTCAAAAGTACCTCTACTCGACGCTATCCCCACTAGGCGGTACCCACCCTGACTCTACCGAACAGGGCTCCATTGAGACAAGGATTCTGACCCGTCATGTATCACCCGTGACGTAGCCGTCGAGGGGACAAGATCCAGTCGTGGTCGTCGTCGGGGGGGCATTGGACGCTCAAGGGCAGACATCCCAAATCCCCATCCGACCACCAGCAGGCGCACCGTGCTACGAAACACGGACGGACATGGGGGGGGGCATGGGAAACTGGATACATGGCAGCTCTGCTCTTTTCTTTCTTTCTGACGGGAGCGAGTGATAATCTAGCATATACATACACGACAGTCGAGAAAGAAAAACAGATGCCCCCCATACCCTCGGGGATCGTCGTCGACCGTGGGTTGGGTAACCAACGCAGCAAAGGTCTGTCTGGCTCGAACAGGATAAAAGGGAACTGAATAAAAAGTATTACTATGAAAATTGTTCATAGAAATGCAATCACACTAGAGGCCAACGGTACTTTGTACGCGGGTGCAATCTGCGGTCATGGTGCCTTTCCATCTTCGGACCCTGCATGAGAGACTTCCCTCTACCCTCGACTCCCGCATCAGTGGCGTCCGCTAACGGCAGCCTTGAACACACTTTTTTTTTTTCTTCCCTTCCTTTTCCCTCAAGGCCCCCCCATCCCTCCATCTCACTAGAGAATCGGGTCCACTATCTGGCGGGGAAGAAGCAGACGCCGGGCGACAAGGGATGCACAGTGATCGAGAAGTGGATTGCAGAGAAACTGAATGAGAATTGAAGCACAGTGAGTGATTGAGTGTGTGAGCGACAGGGGAATTCTTCACCCCTGCTAGCTCTGAGCGACAACCTTACCCCTACCGACTCACGCCAGAGATCCACCTACATACACAGCAGCAGAGCGAACCCACTCCCACTGTGCAAGAAACCCTTGCTGAGTCCTGACTTGGGCTGTCTTGTGCTGCGAATTGGCTCACACATACTACTGCTTGGCCGTGTGTGTAGGAGAATCGAGAAGAGAAAATGTCTGTTCTGCTTGCTGCAGCAGATACCAGATACCTAGCAAGCAATCCGACATGGATGAAGCACCCAGGATGTATCCCACTTCGCACACAGTCCGTCTCTCTCTCTCACTCACACTCTCTTCCCTGGTCCGCCCGGTGCACACATACATCCCTGTCCTTCAAGTCTTGGCCTTCACATACTTTCTAGTGTCTCTGGACGACTGGGCAGAAACGATACCAGTGGCCAACTATTCAGGTTAGACCGAGGACCCTGATACCCTCCCCGATTGCCTAGTTGGTGTGGTGTCCTTCCTAGAAGCGGTTGACCAGACTGGAAACCGACCTCGAGTTACGTAGGTACTTGGCGGTTGAGCATCATCCAAAAAACCGCGTTGGAATTTCTTGTCCTGCCTGTATTCTATGTAAAGCCCGCCTACCTGCCACCCACTACTATTATCTTGTTCTGCTACAACCTCTTCAAAACATCTGAACAGAGATCTAGAGAAGAAAAGAAACAATACAAACATAAAACAAGAAGCGTCCACCTACACACCGGATAGAGACATTTCGTTGAACATACTCGCGCAAAGTCCCTGTCCGCCCCATTCTCTCTCTCCACCCCAATACATCCATACATCCATCCATACGTCCAGTTGCACGGAAGCACCGTCTACTTCTTGCCTCGTTGCTATATTCTCCTAGTCCCGGGACTCGTCCAACCAACAACTCACGTCTCCCCCAGATCTGGGAGCACTGCTGATCTCTTCTCCCTTTGGTCCTGAAGCGAGCCGCCAAAAAAGCACTGCTCCACGGGCACTCTCCAGCCTGCCAGCATTATTCGAGCAGGCATTATCATACAGTCCAGTACGGTACATACAGTACCATACCCAGCAGGCAAAAGCACGAGCAGCAGCAGCCAAGCCCAGCAAGCTAAAACCGTTGCCGTTCAGATTGGACACCGTCTTTCCCAAATTTCAGCCCGGCTCGATCTGGTCATAACGCTACCCTCCCAAATAACTGTCACAACCCTGGAGACTTGGCTCCTCAGTACGGGATATTGAGCTGTCGATCACTTCTCCTCGACATTCGTCACTGGGTACTGCGTCCTCCCAGGGCCTGTCTCCACCTGTCCCGCTGACTAGCAAGCGATAATAAGCTTCAGATGGTTTGGGGGTAAAGCAAAGTACCGACTGGCATCACCTTGTACCTCCCACTCATCCCATCTGTATACGAAACCCCTGTTGCATGAGTCTCTCCAGTCTCCTGCCAGACACACACTTAAGGCTCGCTGATCCCACCTCCACGAGTCACAACGGGAATCATCTCTTCCATCGGATCTTCAAACAAAGTTCAGTCTGCGTCTCTTGTCTCTTGTGACACAAAACGACCTTGTCCTTCTTCGGGCCTTCCACAGCTGATCAACACAAAACCGTTCTCGGACCTTATACAATCTCGTCGTTTGTTGCGCCGCCGCCGCTCTTCGGTACCACCAACGCTCCAACTCGGGAAGCTTTCCACCTTCCTGGATATTATACTATACTTTCACATTCCTTTCCTCGAAGATGACAATGACATTGGATCACCAACCACAACGATACGGCGCCTTGAACTTTGACCACATGTCTTCCTACCACGCCCCCAGCTTCACCAACCCGTGGGCTTCGGCCTCGTCGCCGCCCAACCCCAGCCAGGGCATGTACCAGCAGCCTCTCAGCGGCCTCGACATTCTCGCAAAGCAGCACCCGAGCAGGACGAGCGCGCCCAGCAGCTCAATGGCTTCGTTCGGCAGCATCCCCGTGACTGCAGCATCAGCAGGTAGCTCTCTCATAGCAGCCGACGTCTATGGACAGCAAAACTTACTCAATATGCCACAAGATCTCCTCAACCTCAACCGCATGCAAACCACATCCGCCGCCTACGGCGAGCCCGCATATGCGACCACCAGCGCGCCTTCGGTACACTCGACCTACGCCGCCTCCCCGCCATCTTTTGAACACGGCCTTCCTGGCTACGCCGCCGCACCGGTCCGGTCCACATTTGCCCTGGCTCCCGAGGCCGATCACAGAAGGTATTCCCACTCGTCCGTTCCTTCATCAGTCTCATCGTCCGACTTTGGTACCGACGACGGCCTTCATTCTTCCAGGAGTTCAGTAGTTGACTTTCCCCAAAGAGGTATCCAACAGGATGACCGCCGCAGCTTTGCAGACGCTCTCGATGCCGGACACGGTATGCTCGCCATGAGCCAGGAGACACCGAGAGCCATCTACCCGCCCAGGGCCCGGGGATCCGCAGACTCGTACGGCTTCCCGTCAACACACTCGACCAGCTCGTCCATCTCCTCGGCCAGCAACTACGGTAGCGGCAGCTACTACGGAGGATCCATGGACTCTTCCGTCAGCGACTACTCCACCGCCGGCTCCGACATTGAGTCCGTCACCTCGAGGACGCTCCCCAGGCCCACCAACCTGATGACCCAGCCCCCGCCGGCGCCCCAGTCCATGATGGGCCAGTTCAGCTCCAAGGTCTCCTCGAGCACGCAAAAGAAGCACAAGTGCAAGGTCTGCGACAAGCGCTTCACCAGGCCCAGCTCTCTGCAAACTCACATGTACAGCCACACTGGCGAGAAGCGTAAGTGGTGATCATATATCCGCGCTAGTCCTCATTTTCACTAACCCCCACTCCACAGCATTCTCATGCGAGGTCGAGGGCTGCGGCAGACACTTCTCCGTCGTTTCCAACCTGCGGAGGCATCGAAAGGTCCACAAGAACGACGCCAAATCAGACGCTGGATCCGAGGATCACAACGACGAGTCCGACTAGGTCAATTCCTGACTCGACTCGTTTATTTTATTCACTTCACGACACGACATGTATTGGTTTCTGTGTTTTTTTCAACATTACACTTGCATCGATACCTCGACATTTACATCGCCTTTGCCTCATACCAACACTTTAGAGGAGGCAGGCATTCGATTTTGCTGTTGTCCTCTGGTCCGTCGACCCGGAGGCGACACGGAAAGAAAACCAAAAAAGTTTTCCCCAATCGGGATGCGGCTGCGGGTGCTCACATACCATGACAATTGTGTCGCACCTAGCCGCAGTGTCATTTATTACATTCGAAAGTGGATCATTCGGCTATATCATGCGGAGCGCCAAGGGTAGCGATTGGTGCTTATAGATTTGGAGTGTCGAGCGGATATTATTTTTTCACCACGGGGACGAACACTTTTCACGTCTCTCGCTCGCGGACATTTTGGATATTGGGATATCACGGGATACCCTCATAACGGCGTTCAGGGATTTTCAACATTGGGACAACTTTATGGGATCGTCACCAGCCGGGGGGCGCTGGTGGAGAAGGGGGGCTCAACGTTTTGCATTCGCTTGCTATTTTTTTCACATCATGGTTTTACGCCGGAGCGCACAGCGACCTTTTGCTGCAACTCTCATGGGTACAGGCGTTTGCACAGAAAGAGGAAGACGGGATTCCAAGGGATGATCACACTTGTACAATTAGCTGCACGTTTTGCTGCGTTGCATATACCCTGTTGTAAGGGCAGAGCACTTTTTTCTCGCTCTCGAAGAAGACGGATCTGGAAAAGACGGCGGTCGCGTGATAGGAAACCTCACACTCGCTTACTGCCTTGTAATTTAATGGAAAGAGAAAGATCTTGAAACCATCTGCACCTGTTCACATCACATTGATCACCTGCTCCCTCCGTGTTGCGAAAGGCCTGCCGATCATGGACACTTGCTCGGCGCTCAGTGGACAAGCCGCCAACGGCTCATATAGGAGATCGGCATCTCATCCCTACCCTTCGAGGGACCGGGGCCGGCTTCGAACCGAGCCTCGCTTTGCGCGAGAGCGGTTGTCATTGCCCCGACCAATCATACACCGGCGCGGACGAACCATCTGGAGATGGCACGCTACATTACAGCGCGGGGTGTGGACAGTCGAGAGGTAACGAGCAGCAACAGAGCAGAGTCGCATTAGAAAGAGGACCACGACTATCGGGTGATACCACTATGCTATACCTACCTACACAGTACACCGAGGGGGGCGAAACAGTGACAACCACAAAAGCCACGACCTCGAATACGATAAACAATACATACTGCACGAGACTTTTTTTTCTCTCTCAATTTATTTTTATTTTCCATGGTATGCGCAGTAAGCAGGGCTCAGCTCAGCCGTAACAAAGAAAAAAAAAACCGAGCGAGACGATTGGGCGCGACACAGAGGTGCCCCGATGCTGTGCTGGGCTGCTTCTGCTGGCTGCAAGCACTCGGTCCGAAAACGGGAATGATCGCTCATGCAGAATCAGTGTGAAGGAAGCCACCAAATACTACCTAGATACAGTACATCGCACACCCGAGTCACACACCCAGTCGAGTTTGCCCATTGCCAGTGAGAGAAAAATAAAATACAATCATAAACAAATAAGGGGTCCCCCGCTAAGTTCGTGCCCCCCGGCTCCGCCCCGCGGAAGATCCTTGAGGTTGAGCGTGTTTCATGTTCTGTATCTTTTCATCCTATCCCGTTGGTTATATTCGATTGTGGATGCTATACTTGTTATTTTTTCTTTGTTTCTCCGGCGATTATGTCCTGAGTAAGCCTCTGGGTTTGCGACTCTCGTTTGGACAAGCTGCATTATACAGTATATTGCTTCGTACACTACTGCCGAGTCGCAAATGGCTTCTCCAGTTTATTTCTTTGCGCCGCACGTGGCAGATAGTCGAGGTGGTAGCGTCTGTCTGGAGTGCCTAATGTGAGGTGAGTTATCAGGCTGCGCGCTACAGAGTATAGCACTGCTACGTACAAAGCAGATCGTCCGCACTACTTCCTCCTCTTCGCTCAGCTCATGCTATACTCGTCAACGACAAGGCACAATGGAAAAGACAGCCACCCCCGAGGACCTTCTATTCCGCCTTTTCATTTTTCGCCATCAGCCGAATACAGAATCAGGGCTTCTTCCTGTCCAGGGTCCTGACGATGAAAGAGGGGGACCATGTACTAAAGCTGACCACGTAATTACATGGGCATATTCTCATTCGCTGTCCCATGGCATTGTTCGATTCAGCTAGTGTGGCAGTGTGACCTTATTCTCAATTCCCTTGGGAGGCGAAAAGTGAGCACCCTTTGGCACCCTACGACGTACAGAGCCAGAGGGATATACATTGTAGCCCATGTTCGAGTCGCGGAAGCAAACCTATTGGCTACGGAAAAGAATCCTTGACGCTACCACAGTAGTGAGGATGCAGCTCTGCTAGCGTACTGGCTGACTAGCACCCTGATGCCGTCTCTTGTCTCTCTTTCTCTCTCTCTCTCGTCTCGTTGGCCCCTCGATTACAATGTCATGCCCAATATAGTAATCATTACCAGCGAAGCATGTGAGACCGAGACTAGACATGGGCGCCCGTTTGTCCCTGCCCACACGTGACCTTGTTCTGCCCGGCGCAAAACAGAAACGAACCATTGAAGATCGTTCATCCGAGACCAAAGGAGCAAGCGAAGGAGTTTGGGTCCCATTTGGCGTGTTGCGATCCATGGAGTCTTTCGACGAGCCGGGCGGGTGACATGGCGCTCTCTGTACGAGAGATGTCATGATAAAAGTAAAAGGTACGACAGTGGTAAGATGGCGCACGGGAAAACGGAGGTGGCAGTGTTCTCTAGTATCCATGCCTGCCTGTTTCTGGTAAACCCCAACCCCCAATCCGTATAAAACTACTGCCTATCATCATCCCTGGAGCTCTTCTCGATCGAGTATACACTACTATACGCGAACCGCACAGGAGGAGTGGGAAGATGACGACAAAACCTCTGGCAGAATGTCTTTATCCCCCCTTTCCTTCCCATACATTCTCCTCTTCGGAGGACGCGATCAGGAAGAATCCAAAAAGCGAGCGGAATCCCCTCCGGGCTGCACTATACAAGAACTTGCAGGCGGAGCGGAGTGGAGCTCTCTATCCAAACCCCCGTAGCGAACGAGTATACTGTGCAGGACTTACAAGAAACTGCCTCAATCGTCGGATACCGCCCTCGAGCATAACGGCCACCATTTCATTACCTACGCATTGGAAATCTCTCTGCACCATGTGGGAATGATCTGATAAGAACAATCGCGCGGGCCCCGTACAGTAAAGTACGGCCACGGAAGCCCCGAGTCCCCATAAGCAAAGGTGCCTGGAACTTGCTCTGCTTGCCGTGCAAGGGTGCCTCTACCCAGGATACCGGAAAGGGCGCTCCAGTTTTTGACAAGAAACCGTTTTGGTCAGGTAAAATTCTGGGGATCCCCTCCCCCCCCCCCCTTGCGAACGACAGGAGAACAGAACCGTAAATGATTGTCGCTCTTGGTCAAAAGCTTATTCGCCTACGACGTCGCTTTTAACCCTTCGAGATGCTTGCTTACCTACCCAAAGGATAGACCGCAAGATGGGCAGATAGGGCTCCTGTCAATCTGACACGAGATGCAATGCCAATTCCTCCATTGGGGAAAAGATTCCGTAATCATTCTGCGACAAGGGCTCTTTCGTTCTACTTCTTCTTCCACTCCTTCTTCTTCTCTTCTCGGCTCCCGCTGCCCAAACACATTCGTACATACACACACACACTCATACATCCCGTTCTGGGATGAGGGGACACAGCCCGATCCCCGATGACGACACACTTCCCAAGGACGCGCGCAGAAAGATAAAATAGATTTGCTATGACGTCGTTGTGCGGGCGCGAAACACAAACTGGGGGTGGTGGATGGGATTCGTAAGATGTTGTGTTATTTTACTTTTTCTTTCTTACTCTGCACGTATGTACTGACTGGCCCCCTGTGGTCAGTGAGTTCTTTTATTTCCCTCAACCCAAGAAAAGAGCCCACCGAGAAAGAAAATGCGGGTATCCGTCGACCAGGGCTCTGGGGGTGGGAAGCAAAATGGATTCTTCCTCTCAAAGAGGAGACCAGTACGGACTTGGGTTTGTGCGGCGCGCAATTGTAGTAAGGAAAAAAAAAGAAGAAGCCAGATGGGAGCAAGGGCCATCGTGATGTCTATTCTCACCTGGCAATGTAGCAAATGTACCTTTGGAGTTCCCCTTGTCGAACTTCTTTTGGTGGTGTTCCGTTTTCTGCCCGGCCTCGAGAGATCTTCAGGGTCCTCCTCCAACCCGACCCGACCCCTGGGCCTGCGTCAGAGTCTGTCTTTTTTTTCTTTTATGACGGACTAGGGTCCTCTGGTCTTTTCTGTTTCGCCCATGCAGGACTTGGGACGATACGCAACGCCGAAAAGGAAAAGAGTCTGAAAAGAGGTATTCCACATTGAACCCACGTCACGATATGCACGAAATAAACCGTACAGCTTCTTTGATCATGAGGGACGGAATTGATCATCATGATTGGCTCTTCGCTTTCTAGTATTTTGCCTCGAGGCCTAAAGACATCAAGACATCTGTGTACACCGTACCGTGACCGCCCTCTCACAGAGTATATGCAAAGGGGGCCACGCGGGAGATCTAAACCTACATCCAACATCTCGAAACGGGCGGAAAGGGACCTGCCCGGTGACGACTGTGGCAGCTCTCTTGTTTGCCACAGTTGTTATTAGGCGTACAAGAACGTCCGATTGATACCTAGTATTTGAGAGAAACCTTGGGCATTATGGTATAAGGCTGTACTATATGTGAGGATGTTCCATATGAAAAGATTCGTAATGAAGTTGCATCAGCCTGGGCGGGCGCACGGCATCCCGGACACAGAGCAGAGAGCATTGTGCGTCTTTCTTCAGAGAGTTCCCTTCTTGGCGCGCGCGGGCTTTCTCTTTGGTCCATGATTGGGATTCCTCATGATGTTGTGGATTCACTGGGACGTCGATTGAACATGGGGGGCAATCGGGGGGACATTTGCCGCGAAAAGAAGAGCAAATGCGCATCGTGGCCCCCCAGCTTTCACTTACCATCCCGCCGAGATGTACGAGGTATGGAGCTAGGCATTGGTCTTCTGCACCCCTTCGCGCTCTGGGAGAAATAAAGGTTGGTAGGGTATGACGCTATCATCATGCTCTGTGCGTCACACACGGTCGAGTTGAGAGCTGCCCGAGACGGGACCTCTCCTCTCCCGAGTCCCTACCAACTTGCTATGCAGCTACGGTCCATCGCTGGCAAGGTAAGCTGGAGTTTCCGGCTCGGTTGAAACGGTTTCATATCGAGGTCCGTTACGACTCTGTAAACGATGTTGAAAAAGGGAAAACACTTTGGCATACACAGCCACCCGGAGCCCTACATTTCCATGTCAAATGTCACTTTGATTTCTCTCATCTTACAGAGTACATCCAAGGCAGCAGAGTCCAACCCAGCACGGTCGGGCTCCTCTGTTGCCAGTAAGATAGCATTCATGATTCTGCTTGGACTGCCTTCTGGTCAATGGGCTGTCAGGCTGTCGCCAAGAGCGTCTTTCCCTTCCTTCTGATACGGATCGTGATATGTTATCCCAGAGCAAACTACGATCGAGTTTGTATGAGTGTCGAATTTGACGTCATGCTGCATTAGAGCTTGCCAGGATGCTCACGCAGCTCCACGTTGCGCCAGCTTCCCATTGGCCGGGCAGGGGAGCAAGCTTAGTACAGTGGATCAAAGCAGGGATGTAGTCGGACCCTGGAAAGAAGCCACTTTTTCTTTCTGTGCCAGAAGGTGCGTTTGGGTGCGTTTGCGACGGGATTGGCCCGCATGCAACAAGATCCCTGGGGTTTTGCCTTCCCAGCAGAGAACTCTGGAGTCTGATGAATGTACCTCGACTTCTTTGCTCTGTTCTGCTGACCGAACGAAACACATGCACGATGGATGGAGCAAAGTCGCATCAAATCTGTCCGTCTTGTCTGTTACCAACTCTGTTTGCTCTCCTTCTCCGCCCTTCTTCAAGTCTGTCTGGTAACTGCCGCGCATACTGGCCCTACCGCGGCCAAATTTGTCAACGTCTTCTCCAGCCTCTGTCCTTATTACTCAACCATTGAGTCCGGGGGGGCTTGAGAGCCATCAAAGCTACACTACGACACTGCATACCGTCAGTCAGCAAGGAGATCAACTCCATATTGTACACTGAGTATACTGCACTATACTCGCTCCGGTAAACTGCCATCAAGGTGTCTGTCCGTCTGCCTGTCCGCTGTCACCCAATGGCTGGCGAAATCGGACTCCGAATGCTGAACACCGAAGACAGAATACGGAGTATACGTATCTACCTTCATCACAGTGCGGAATGCTATTCGAGTCGTTCTTCATCATTCTCGCCCAGCAATTGGTCCTGCTTTACAACTGCTGCTAGTCGTCGCTCTGCTGGTTATTCTTATCTTTTTGCAGCGCTTAGTGAGGCTATGCAATACTCCCCCCTTCCTCCGTTCATCTCAGCTGGCTCGGATATCAAATTTCCCAGCGACATACCTGCTGCTACTGTAGGCGCTAGGTTCGCCAGTCCAAACGTCTGCCTACGACTCTGCTCAGCTCTGCTCAAGTGAGTGGTGCGTGTCCAGGGACATACGTACCATTCATCAATTCCCCTTCGATCTTGGGATATCCAGCACACCGCGAGCAGCAGGACCCTTGGCGCATATGATGGCGTCGCATGGCTGCCAGCCCGCCCGGTAGGAAAAGAGGGTTGGTAGCATTGAGAAAACCGGTTTCTCCTAGAGTGTTCAGCCTACCAGCAGCCAGTAAGGCCAATCGATGAGATGGGCTTTTGCACCCAAATGCCATGCCGCCCTCTCATGGGAATTTCGACTGGCCCTGCAGTGTCGGCGTTACAGACGGCTCGGGGGACAACATGAAACAGTTCATGGCCTACTACTACTATGCCCATCTTGCTACTATAACCCCCCACCCATCTACTATATTTCAGAAAGGTTATGTTCCAACTCACACTGTACAGCTCCCTGCGCGAGTCGTTCGGGCGCCCGTTCCCTGTCCATGTGGTCAGTTGTCCTGCAGTCAGGGTCCATCTGGGAGCTGGGATAGCTGTTCAAGCTTCATCGCTGCGAGATTGTGTTGCTCCCCTCATATCACACACACACACACACACACACGAAGTACACACCAACTCGTTTTCTGCTTTCTATCTGGTCCTGGCTTGCGACTCGCAGGAAGGGAGAAACTCTAGCATCCACTCTGCTACCCAACCCAGCACCAAGCCGTATTGGGCCTTGCTCCCCACAACCAGTCCAACCTCTGTTGATTGGAGAATTGGCTTATTCCAATTTACACACGGTGATAGCACGACAGCAAGCAATTTGAAGGTGCAGTCAGGCAGTTTGCCACCTCTAATGCGGCCTCCGCTGGCGCCGGGGCGGTAAACTCCTCGTCCATTGGCAATACTTGGCAAGGAAGTGAGTTGGTTCGTCAGTGATGGATGATGGAACGAACACCCATCCCATCCCCAGTCTGCGTGATATCCAAAAAAGCCAAATGTCCCCATTTCCGTGGATGCCGTACACGGTACCTGGTGTACTTTGCGCATGCGCCGGTCTTCCCTCTGAGCGAGAGCCATGGGCACGAGTCCTTCCATCTTCCCCACGACAGGTCAAATAAACTCACCGCCTCTCATTTGTGACCGGCACTCGACTGAGGCTGGCACTGGGGACAAGTTGGGGGTTGCAATGGGCGACTTGAACTGTTTCTTTCCCACACACATACACGGACCAACCAGGCAGCCAGGCAGGTTGTGTTGGATGGATGGATGCCCGCTCGAACTCTCTCTCACCTGCCTCCCTGTCCCCCATCGCCGATCGTAACCACGTCGGTATAGTTGCATCCTCTAATGGCTGCTACAACTCACTCCATGTACCTTTGTCTGAGATCGTGTACCGCCCTCTCTACCCACTCATTTGAGAGCCTTCACACGTGCAAGCGGGGATGAAGAGCGACTGCTTGTCTCGTCGGCTTCAGGGAAGTCCGCCAAAAATGTCACTTTGGTATCTCTTACTGCTGCTTGCTGTCCGCACCACCAGGTCACTCTTGTACCTGATCGCCCACGGCATCTGATTGACCCAAAATGAAAGAAAGCAGAGCTGACTGGGATTTCACCAATGCCTTCATGCGGTCTAATCGCTCGCCCTGGGTTGAGAGTGGGTATGGAGCACCATGCATCCGGGGTTGATATGCGTCGCGACCGAAACCACTGCCTGGTAGGCAGTGCCTGCTCGAGAAAGGGGTATCTACTGTTTCTGCCTCTCGTCTGGTCAGTACTTCTGCTTACTGTGGGAAATTTTCTGACCGCCTGGGGAGATTACCCAGTCAACAATCACATCATCCTGTGAAGAGAAATCGCGGGTAGTCCGAGTTGGATGGCTCGCTCGATCGTGATGACCAGAAAGGGGGCCCGAGTGAGCGAGTCTCCGAGGGGAGTTGGAGAGGCTGCTCGTTCTGCTGAGTGTACGGCAGATCAACACTGTTCCTTGAGTCTTGGACGATGATCACGGCTCCAACGCAGTGGAACGGCCTGTCCCAGTGCCTGTCCCAGTGCCTGTCCCAGTCCGTTACGTGCCTGGTGCCCGGCGCCTCGGGAAACATACACTACGCTCTTCTGAAGAAGATTTGCGCTTTCTGGCAGAAGTGAGCCGTTGAGTTTGTGACCAGGAGCAAGGTGCGGCTGAGCTACGTGCAACTGATCGTCAGGGACACAACCCTTCGCGTGGCTTGACCCGGGAGAAGAGAAGCTTTTCGATTAGGCAAACCTTCCTTGTGCTCTTTGGGTGCACAAACGTGGCGGTTCGCCCTGTTGATCAGCGAGTTTCTTCTTGTCAGAGATCTTGAGAAAGAAGATGATCACCCTCTCAGGGAGACTTTTTGTCGCCCGAACCTTGTCTTGTCTAGACCAGCCGTCAGCCCGTTGATTCTCCCGTCCCTTGGAAATCTTCTCGAATGTCTTGTCTTGTTGTTGCTAGTAGAGTGCAGCTGGGCTACGCGTCCAGAACGGAACACGCGTACCATGAGCGGGTGTCGATTGTTTCCTTTTTGAGTGCCTGTGTCTATTCCTACGCCCAATTGGCGTTTTCTTTTCGGGTAAGAACAATAGAATCGATCGCGGCTATAGTTGCCTTGTCTTGGGAGGGTCGTGGCATATTTGTGAGAAACAGGCAAATGGTGAGAACGCGAATAGTTGTAGAAACGGATTCTTTTTTCCTTCATCGTTCCGGATCGGTGACACATGCCGTCAGAAGGGTGACAATTCGTCCTACCCCAAGAATCGTTCGGCTGTCCATGGCCCTGTCAACACGCGAACCCAGGTGGAGGGCAAAAAGTTAATGACAATCTAGACTGGGCAATGTCTTGCGATCAAGATCTTCTGTAGGTCACTTCCTTCTGATACACATAAATGTTGGTCGAGGGAGAGTGTATGTGTGTGTGCGTAGGCGCATTTGGCAACGAGGAAAACAAACAGAAAGCCATATAGGTTTGCGCCTTTCATATTCGGACCACGATCAATCCTCTCACTCAGATGGACACACATGTAGATTCTCCACGTCCTCCCTCGAGAGCCTGGAGACGTACTTGAGCCTTTCCCGAAAATGATGATGGTATGCTCTAGTTGTATATACGTGTATAGATCTCTGTGAAGTCGAGTTCGTGGTAACCGGTATGGCTTGTGATTGTCCTCATGGACGGGAATTGAAGCGAGGGTTCGCGAGTTGCCGTTATAGATTTTTGCCATCACAGTCCAAAGATTCAACTCCTCACGAGAATTACTGTTCGAACGCTTGGGCAAAGTAAACTCGGTCCTACGAACGCTCTTCCACAAAGATTTCACGGCCATGCCACTTGACCATGAGCCAGACGAGGAGTTCCGCAGGATAAAATCGAAGATAACAGCTTGACTGTAGGGGTAAGGAGACAAGTGAGTCGAGAATTATCTGCCCTTGCATGTCAATCGAGCTCTGTCATTATGGAATAAAGGCATTGCATGTATGTAGTCTCTGTGGAACAAATAAGGTGCCGCAGACCTGGTGGCCAGATATGGCTGATTATAGAACCTCCTCCACGAGCGAATCGACAGGCCTCGAGTGATGATAGCACAACAATGATTCTTGATCCAGCCGATTTCTTCCTGGTTGTCAGTCATATTGTCTAGTTTCCTTCTACCAGCCCGCCCGCCACGACGATGTTGACAAGGCAACCAGCCACGTAGCGCTCTATTGTTTACTGGGCGTGCTCGATTGCACTCGGGCGAATACGTCTCAACAACATTGCTTAATGAACTTTTTATACACCGTGGACATTGCTGATAAAAAGCTATTTGAATAGAGCATGGTACAAAATAGCTCTGATTGTTCACTATAACCGGACCATAGATGAGCATCTCATTTTCCAGCGAGTTGAGCGAACTCCGACGTTCTTCCTGCAGAGAGGAAATTTCGAAGACAGGAATTCAAGATCTCAGTTTCGATACATATTTGAGAATTTCCTTTCGACACTATATAGAAATATCTTTGAGTTGGTCTGTTTGTGGTCACCTGCGGGCGATAGCATCAAAAGAGCCAGCGTCTGTCAGTGTGCATTGCTACAGCAACAGCTGCGCAGGTAGACAATAGCCATCACTCCGAGAACAATCGGCAACGATGCCCAAACAGACAGAACAATCCAAACCTTACAGTACCTGAAAGACACAATGAATTTGCGTTTGCCACATAAATCCTGTCACAATATGTCTTGGGCCTTGACATCGAGAACTGCGCCGTGCCTTCCTTCGCTGGCCAACGAAGCAGCCTAGCCGCAATCATCAGTCTTGTAGTCGGACGGAAACGACGTTCGACAGACATCACCTACCCGGAATCACAAACCACCTGCAAACGAAAGGCTCTCCCACATTTTGACTTTCCTCATTAAGAACACCATCTCGACGAGCGGGTATCACACCGAGAGACAAAAAGAGTAAACATTATCTACGACAAATAACGACATGTGCTACACGGTCCACTACCTCTCGCGCAACTGCGGCCACCACTGGCTCGAGATCACGCGGCCGTGCTGGCCGGGCCAGGGCTTCAACACGTGCGAGACCTTTGGCGACGGCATCGCGCGGAGCCCCAGCCCGCTGGCCAAGACGCGCACCGTCTGCCCGGCGTGCTCCTCGGCCGGCGTCGGCGCCGGCACCTACGACAAGCACCGCTACCGCATGATCATGGACGTCAGGAGCAAGTACAAGGTCGGCGAGGGCCCCTGCAAGCACGAGGCCGGCTGCGAGTGCGTCATCTTGTGAGAGAAGGAAATGGAAAGAGCGAGGGTGGATGTTGCCGGTTCACCTACCGATGAGAAGAGGGGAGGAAATGAGCATTCTTTTCGAAAGCGTCGTGTCTCCAGAAAACTGCGCAGTTGGACAAACCGAGGTCGACCATCCCAATTTTCCTTGACACCAGAGACCATCTCCAGCTTCAAACAAATAAAATCAATCACGACAAATCCAACGCTTGAAGAATAGCCAGCGATAGCAATATGTCGCGAGGGGCAACACATGAGCAGATGATCTCTGATTAGAGTGTTTTCCCTGTTGTATGGCAAAAACACAGCAGCCATCACCACCATAGCAGCAGGATACGGGACCGCGATACCGAATAAGTGAAGGCGGGATTATCTCTGTGATAATTGACATCTTCTTGTACAAACCTTTACATGCTCATCCAATCATCACGTGCCCTAACCCCGTCTTTTGGCGCAGAAAAAATCCCCACAGCGGTAGCTTAATGGTCAATCTTTTTCTTCAGTAACAGGCAAAGCCGGAGCTCGAAGGAGAATATCACCACGGCCCACGGAGCTCACCCGTTTGAAAACAAAGTCACGTTTGACGTCCCTTCACCCCGAGTCATGCTTCCCACACCAGACACGTCGCATGTGGACTATGAGCGCATCTACGAGCCGGCCGAGGACTCGTTCCTGCTCCTAGACACACTGTCCTCGGCCACGGAGACGGCGTTCCTCCGATCCCGGTTCGGAAGCAGCGGAACGGAAGAAGGATCCACGTCGCAGCAACCACCACCACCGGCCCCGTTGGTGGTGGAGATCGGACCGGGCTCGGGCGTGGTCATCGGGTTCGTCAACGCCCACGCCCACACCATCTTTGGCACGAGGAGCGTGCTGACGGCGGCCGTCGACGTGAACCGGCACGCATGCACGGCGACGGGGGCCACGGCGCGGCGGGCGGGATCGGAAAACGACAAGACGAGCGGCGCCTTCCTCGACGCCGTGCAGGGCGACCTGGCGGCACCGCTGCGCGCCGGCTGCGTCGACGTGCTCATCTTCAACCCGCCGTACGTGCCCACGGAGGCGCTGCCGCGGCGGCCCAGCGCGGCGGACGCGGAGGCGGACCGGGCGGCGCATACCTTTGACCACGACTCGTACCTGCTGGCGCTCTCGTACGCCGGCGGCAGGGACGGCATGGAGACGACGGACCGGCTGATCGACGGGCTGGGGGGCATCCTGTCGGCCAGGGGGTGCGCGTACGTCCTGCTGTGCGCGCAGAACCGGCCCGACGAGGTCAAGCGGCGCATCGGGGACTTTGGCCCCGAGTGGCGGGCCGAGACTGTCGGCACCAGCGGCAAGACGGCCGGGTGGGAGAAGTTGCAGATCATCAGGATCTGGAGAGAATAATACAGAGAGGCACCTGGACAGATTTCGGCGGAGCTGATTACGCGTTGCCTGGATGATTGGACATGATTCAGAAGGATCTTGTCTAGACGGTGAACTCTCGATGCTCTATTCTGCCGCCTGACTCTCGTGTTAATTGAGCTGTACAACTGTTCAACGACTTGACAATTATTTTCTGTCTTTCTAATGAGAAATGGAGCGCATACCAGCTAGCCGCCCTGGTTGATTTCGTGTGGGAAAAAACCAATCATATAGAGAATCGAGACCTTTTTCTGCCTTGTAAACGCCGTTTGCGAATCTGGAGTATAATTTTCTCCCCTCTGGTCCTCTTCCTCTTCCTCCAAGATGCCGTGCGGAGGACCAGCTGTCGGTCTCATCATGCTTACATCTCACCCGACTTGGGTAAGGTATTGCCCCTTTTGGTCGTCTTCTTGATGTCTCGTATCTCTTGTCGGGATGTTTGTCCAAATCCAATCTCTTTCACATCGGGCGCAGAGAACGTGTTTCTTTGGTTGTTTTGTACACGTCGAGACCCATGCTCCCACCATTACCAGCAAATTTTCAAAACCCCCAGGCCCTGAATGTTTCTCGTCAAGACGTAAGAGATCATCTGCCCTTTCTCTCACCATCTCACCATCTCTCTACCGTCCCCGGCCGCGCCCGCCGCGCATGCCACCGCCGCGGCCCCTGCCCCTGCCGCGCATGCCGCCGCCGCGGCCGCCGCGGTCCGCGACCTCCTTGCGGGCCTTGTTCTTGGGCTTGACCGAGTCGTCGATGAGTAGGGTGTCGAGCGGTAGCGAGTCGGGCAGGATGAAGTAGCGGACGGTGGAGCCGCGGATGTTCATGGTGTCGAGCGGGATCGGGTCCTGGCCCCGCGGCGTCATCTTGACGGTCCGCAGCGCCGTGTTCATCTGCGGCGAGACCGACGTGATGGTGCCGTGGATGATGGTGCCTGGCGCGTGTATGTTAGAGAGCTGGAAATCATTGTGAATGGGTCGCGTCGGAGAGGCGAGGAGAGGAGGAAGGAATGGATAGAGTATAGATATCGTTACGTACCATTCTTCAGCTCAATGGTCACCGTCTCGTTGGCGCATTTCATCAAGAACCTGGTAGGGTGCACATCAATCGTCAGCTAAGAGTTCGGCCTTTTGGGGGGGGATTGTCGGCAGGCAACGCGCGGTGCAAGCGTCGAGAAGGGTGGCTGGCTTACCTGACGAGCTTCATCTTGGGCGAGACCTTGCGATTTTCTGTCGGTGTGTGAAGTGCAAGGTATTGAAGGAATCGCGAGTTACGGAAATGCTGTGTTTCGTCACGGAGAATGGGTGAGAGATGCGGCGCGGTCTGGAGCTTCAGCCTTGTAAATTTCGGGGGAGCAGTTCCCTAAGCTCGGGAGCTCATCACGTGACCCACTTTGGAATGGTATGGTCGCCCTGCGTTAGAGATGCCAATACAATGAGCGGCGAAACTTGTATTCAACATGCGATAAGAGTTCATATGGGCTCGTCAGTCATTGCAGGTGCATTAGTTTTTAGTGCCTCCATTTTCGTCATGTTTTATTTACGATCTGAAGAAATGTTCGCATAGATACGAACGAGCTGGCAAAAATGTCGCCCTGAGCTCATGCTGTAGTGGTATCAAATAAAACCGAAGAAATCAATTCACCATGGCCCGCTGTACAAAAGTGCATGAGTACACATCCGTCCGTAGCAGACGAAAGAGAGTCGCCGATCCTGAATCATTCCCCCCGTCTCATTTGTCCTTGTCCATCTCATTCTCAGAAACCTTTTCCCACTCGTCCTCGGTGCTCACGCCCGACTTAGAGCCGGAGCCAGGCGATGTGTCCAGTCTCTGCTTGAGTTCGCCTTGTGGCTCCATGATTTCCACCTCCTTGCTCGCAGTGACGGGCACGGCGGGCGGCTGCTTTGATTTGGACGATACCGTCTCGACCTCGGTGTCATCGCTCTCATCGGCATTCTGCCTGGCCTTGGCTTCCTCCTCGGACTTTCTCTCGGCCTCCTTGGCCTGCTCCTTCTTCAGCTCGGCCGCGAACCAGTTGATGGAAGCCCACAGGCCTCCGCTGATGCACGACAGGACCACGAAGTGGATGCTAGACGTCGCGAGCAGCAGGGCAAAGAGGACGAACTGCAGGGCGCCAAAGGTGACATTGGTGGCCAGGAGGAGGGTGGGGGTGGTGCCCGGGGTGAAGATGGAGTTCCATATCTCCTCAAAGAAGGATGCCATCTTGTCAGACTGTTGTCGGGCCTGATGCTCGGGCAACTTTCCAGTGGGTGCTCTTGGCGACAGAAGGAACCCCCAGAATTGTCTAGGAGGAATGCGACAGACTCTCGTCGGCGTTTTGTGTAGGTTTCTGAACTAGCGCGTCCCACGTACGTAGCTTTCGAGTCGGACACGTTGGGAATGATGTGAAGCTTGGGAGTTGAGGAGCGGCGCACACAAGAGAGCGCTGAATTTGAAGTCGAAACTGAACAGACAGGCTGTCCTGTATTATTGAAGCCAACAAGATCTGTCTCCTGGAATGAGGATAGGTGGTGTTAGGCAGTAATTGCGACTCGAGTTGGTCGATGTCGAGAGCGGCCGGCCTGGAATGATGCAACTGATTTTAGCCACGTCCGCCTCAGGAAACGCGCCGGAAGACAGACGAGAGATGGTGGGGTGTGGACTTTTGCGGTCTGATGCCTGGGCGAGAGCTACTAGGAGCTAGGTTGAGCTACCTCGAACGTAATCGTTGCTCACAGGGTCCTTATGCAGGTCCCGTGCTTTTGAGATGATGCCGTCGCGAGTCAGTTTGACGATGGTAAATACGGAGGAGAACAAGCGGTAGAATGATTCAAAAACATGGAAGCAATCAAGAGCTGACTGGGATGGAGTGGAAAATAGAGGACCGCGAACGGGACGACCACCACGTTGGCCGGAATGGGAAGGAGGGGCAAAAGGCGGGCGGCTGCTATGGTACCTGACCCTTATCGATGCGCGTGTCGGGCGTGCTCAGGTGACGACGACCGACCTGTGATAGTGCTGCTACTGACCCGTGGGCGCTGTAAAACTTGACTGCATCACCCGATCATATTTCTGACATGAGACTCGACAGAAAATCGAGGTGTCGTGGCTCACAAGTGTTTCAATGATCCATACAAGGTTAGTTGCATTAGAAGGCTCATGTTCTTCGTTACCAGAGCCCATGGCTATCGCCGACAACGTTTTTGTAGTGGGAGGAACGCTATCT
Organism: Pestalotiopsis sp. LF_19_12; assembly: GCA_023510015.1. NCBI lineage: Eukaryota > Fungi > Ascomycota > Sordariomycetes > Amphisphaeriales > Sporocadaceae > Pestalotiopsis > Pestalotiopsis sp. LF_19_12. The sequence continues at coordinate 50,747 of JALYBT010000045.1, read as the reverse complement.
ACAGAGTACCACTGACCTGGATACTGTCCCGCCGATAAGTGAGTCAACTTGAATGTTACCCAGATACATCGGTCGTGCATTATCTTCTCAACCACGAATTCGAATTGAGTTTGGTCTGCAAGAGATGTTGCCTTTGGTGCATCCAGTACCTGAATCTCTTGGAAAAGTGCCATAACCATCTTCATGGCCCAAAGCTCATCGCAGCATGTGACGTACGGAGTATCCGTGTCGTACGTAGCCTGTCTTACTCTCAGAGGTCTAATCAAGATTGATCGACCTCGAACTTTGCGGGGTAGCAGAGCTTCGTTTGGTAACTCTCGAGTGGGGAACAACCTTGGCTTACACCACAGAGCGATCATTAATCAAAGCGCAAGATATGTTTCCAACTTATGTAAGGCACATGCGAAGTAGCGGTGTCATCTCTCCTCTCTCTCTTTGCGCAAGCATGGCCATTTTATCAATAATGAAGCATCAATGTTTTTCAGCATTCTTTGCCTGCGCTGGCTGCTGCACTGCCAAAGTCTAGGTATCTGCCTTGCTCAAGGTTCAAGTTGGCACCTTCAGCATTGTACCTTGAGGTAGCCGGTCCAATGGAAGGCACGGCATCTCCGAGTCCACATGTTCCGCCTCGTCGCAACCAGAACTTTCTCAATGGCAACAGGTGAATCGAAGGCCACAACGCCTCAAGCTTGGAGTGCTCAGGCACACACCAGCTATGACACTGGGGTATAGCCAAGCGCATTGTCAGCTGTACGATCAAGCAATACAACCATGGTCTCTCTCAGGCCGATGAGAGAAAACAGCACAGAGTACGACCTTCAGCTTTCAGCCCAAAGGCAGAGAGAATCCAGATGTCTTTCTGCTGCAGTCTCTACCGCGTCATAAGATTGGTACTGGAGAGAGAGAGAGCATGGCTGAACAGCAGCTCAACGAATATTCAGTCTGCTCCGCTTCCTACGACTGCCCAGTCACTTTGCCGAAATCGGTAGTCGACGAGGTTATTCAACTCGGGCACTCCTGGGTCCTAGGACTTTCCACATGATTGACGTGTCCCCTGAGAAGACAGATCAGAAGCATGATTATTATTTCTCCGACTTTCTCAGCCGTCCAACAGCTGGAAGTGCCTTTAATCCATCCGTGCTTGGATAACGTCTCGGCTGGCAACACGAGAATCTACCTCAACCCAAGACATGTCGAGTCTTGTTGAGCAGCACCTTTGGCCAATCCAGACCGTGGCTCTGGCTGTGAGCTGTGGGAAATGAGAATGGACTTTACTGCTGGACGACAATCTATGCGCAAACGATATGAAAATTTGAGCTGACCACGAACTGTTTCTCGCCATGGACGTCTGAGCACAAGATTGCAGAGGATGGCGCCTAGGTCAACGTTGTACGATTCTCTCCCCATCTGCTCTGTACGACCAGAGATGAAAGCAGTGTCGTCTCCTGGGTCATCATATCGGGGCTACTGTGATGAGCTATCGTCCGAGAAGTTTTGACTGGAGTCAGATTCCTTCCGCCATATCGGTCTCCGTTCTTGCGGCCAAATCTCGGGCACGACATCGTCTTTGGATGTCATCGAATGGTGGGCTCTGGAGACTGTTGGCTAGAATTTGCCTAATGGTGTCCCCTCCAGTGTGTTTGTCGGCTTGACCATTAACTGAAACCTGACCGTTGACGCTTTTATTGCACTGAATTTGGCGCCCAGAACCACGCAGTAAGAATCACTCGGATATGGGACTGAACGGCTGTCATGTCAATCAGCAGCGCTTCGATGGATAATCTCAGAAGCATCGAATCGGGCTTCGGTTGGGGCGTATGGGCTGCAAGCCACTCGCAAAATACACAGAAGCCTGCTCAAAATATTGGACTGTCGAAAATGTTCTGGGGACCTTGTTGAATTCGTCGGATTCTCCAGGCTGTCACATTTGAAATCAACTTGGGTTTGATTTCGAAGAAGTGGTGTATATGGACGACTGAGTTCCTGCTGTAGACGAACCAGCTTATTTGGACAAGCCATCTCTCGCAAATAAGCAGACAAATCACTCCACCAACTAAGAGCGGCCATACACCACCGCCCGCAAATTCAAGAAAGAGCCTAGAAACCTCAAGTGACGTCCTCACAGCTTCGAGACGGCGTCGAACGCAGGGCTACTTGTCAGGATGTTGGCACAGCGATGCCTTCGAAACCGGTCACTCTTGAGCTCAGAAGGCTCGGTGAAAGGGCCACCGGCGTCAAGTGGCTTGAGTGACGTTCTCGAGCATAGTTGACACCGGGAAAGTCGCATACAGGAGATTCTCAGGCACGAGTCAAGATCATGGTCTCCTGAGTATATTCACCAGTATGCCTGTACTCAGGGATCATATACCAGTCATTGGATATGGAGCCTGCGCCAGTCGAATGTCTCTATCCACAAAGCTTGGATGGAGACTCTCAACTACACACATTTGGGAAAGGAGAGGGAACATCTCTACTGAGGTGCGTTGCAACGATGTCGACTGCAATATCCTGCCGAGATGGACAGTACTCATCTATGCTTCATAGATAATGTTGCAGAGGGCATCCGGCCTAGGTCGACACCATGCATCTGAGATCGATACACCGGCACGGTACAACCTAACGTTCAAGAGGGCAAATACTTTCTTCAAGATATGCTGCAACGTAACATTCACTCTTACGATGTCTTCGGTTTTCGACACAGCCGGTCACTGCTGGTGATCATGGAAAGGGATCATCCGAGCTTCAAGAAGATCCCTCCGAGTGTCGTGACGAACAGGAAGCAGATACACTTGTGCCTGGGATTCGCTTGCAGAAACTCGATAATCACGCACGATACCCCATGGTGTATCATCGGTGACTGAATGAGCGAGTTGCATGAGCACTTCTCGGCGCCGTCACGTCTGGACCGGCCGCGGACACAAGATGAAATGTGCCCAAAGAATGTTTACACAAAGGCTCTGCATGGTTACTTCGGCTTATCAGGCCGAGACTTGACAGCATATTTTCTCCGAAGAACCCCAAACATCTCGCAGCCCATTCCTGCACATGTTCTCGACCTCGAGGCCATATCAATGAATCCTCTGAGCAGTTGGATTCTGATTTCTGGCAGTTGATATCATTTCACTCGAGTCATGTGCAGCTCTGCTACGTAGGAATCAGGAGCCAAGTGTTTCGAGGTCTTGGACTGCACCTCGGCGCAAACAGGAACGAGGCTCTGCGGATTCAACGGTCCACCTTTGCACCCTGATGGCGTTTATCTGATGGCTGGTTTGCAAGACTTCCGGGTCACGCGGAACTCATTACAGCCAACGAAAGAAAGAAACAGGCGACGAACCGGAACACAGTCGTGCCGAGGTGGGGACTCAAGCCACCAGTCACGCTGAGATTACGGAGGAGAACATTTGGACCGAGATATCCGACGTTCGGTCGGATTCGGGCGGTTTCAACGAAGCAAGCGACGCGACGCGACAGCTACGGCAAGCCTAGAACATCGTCTACGGAAAATTTCATTCCACGATGACAATATCACACTTTTTCAGGGCGAGACAAGGACGGCGTTGAGTGGCTTGCCTCGAATGGTCATGTCATGCGTGACAGTTGGGGGTTAGAGGCGCCGAGCCGCCGTTCTCATTGCTCCAGTCCGGAGTTCATCATGATGAGAGAACGATCGAGGCAACTCCGACTGATCCTGCTGACAGATCTCAGTCTTTTCGAGGCTCTGTGCCTCGCGAGGTGCCGTCAGCTCCGTTTCAGATTCTGTATTATCATGCAGGTCCACCAGCATCGCCACATGGACTCGAAAGCAGTGGCGAAGTATAGGGTGTGCCTGACAGAAAATATCATGATTACGGCTCCAGGGTGCATCAAGTACTGCCTTGTGGACTTTTCCGCCTGTAGGCTGGCTGGACGAGACCGCGCGAGCAGGAAAGGCAAAATTTGAAGGCGTATCTGCCTATTCGTCGCGAAAAAGAGACTGACACAAGTGGCAAGAAATGAGAGACGTCCGGGACCGTCCAGGCGACTCTCGACCACCCATCATGCAATGTACGCTCCTCATAGCACATTTGGCAGGATATGAGACCGGGATGGGAGAAACACCTCGTCTCTTGGTGTTGTCCAATTTGAAGCTCGACGACAGGAGTGGGAGAGCCGACCTACACGACATGAATCATGAGTCCGAACGGAAACAGCAAACGAGAAGCAACGTGCAGCCGAGACGGACCGTTGAACTTCATGTTGTTTGTGTTTCGCAAGCTGCAATAACACCCTACCTGCTATCACTCACGATACATTGACAAGTTCGTGGCCAGGGGGTCCAAGGTGTGAGAATAGAGGAAGATGAGGGACTGTCACCGATGGGGCGAAGATAAAGATACTTTGGCCACTTGACCCAAGTCGAAGCTACTTGAGCAGGTACAAAGACACGTTCCTACGTCTATGGGTGTAGAAACAGGCATCGTGACACCCCTTTCCCCTGGACCTTTTCCCCCTTGGTGGCGCGTGGGAATATGCCATGCGATGCGACGCTGTGTCGTCTGCATGAGTGGTTATCTCATCATGGGGTAAAATGAGCTTCAGGGACGATCCGGTGCCGAAAGAGAGAGAGAAAGAGAAGAGAGCGAGAGAGAGAGAGAGACCGACAGGGAGGAGGAAAGAGGAATCTGACGCGATATGCTCACCCGCCCAGGATGGAATGTATCGAGGTACGAGCTGAAAGAGCTGACGCCCCCGCTCAGCATCATGACAAGAGATTGTGCCGCTTTTCGCCTCTTCTCCATTCTAGGGCTGTTCAACTTGTTGGGATAAAAAGTCTTTGCTAAGCATGTGCCTCAGTCGACTCCTCCACTGGCCTCGTAAACTTGTCAGCCTCGCTAATTGGAAATAGTCATTCTTCCAGTTTCAGTATGCTTTGCCTCGGGTTTTATGGACAACGTTGATCTCGCCTCGCTCCTGACTTATTTTTGTTTGTACATTCGTGGCCAGTGCGAAAGGATCTCGTTGTTTTGGAAAGAAATCAAATCACAAGGTCGACGTCCAGCATCATCATCAAAACGACCAGGCGGGAAAGTCCGTTGTAGGTTGCATCACCCTTGTATATGTGCGGTGACAGTGTAACCCTGGAGAGCTGGTCTTCTGCGATTGGGGCTCTTCGGGGAAAAGAAGCAGAAGCCAGGGCCCGTCATGCAGAATGGATTTAAAAATATCATCACAGAAATGCAGCAACGCCAAACCCTGCTGATATGAAAGAATGCCACCACCACAACGCACCGCAGCCCCGGCGAGCGGGGAAGAGGGGATAGACAGACAGACAAGCTAGGTGAGAGCTTCATGTAGATGCCATGAAGTGCATGTACTCACTACTGACAGGATCGACTGGGGATCGGGGCGTGCATGTGCATCATGTTTTTTTGCTTGTAGAAAATGTATCTGTACATGTTTCCGAGAATCATTGTCCTCGCCCTCTCTCTGCACGTGTACGTCCTGACGAGTCCACAAAAAAAAGATGATGATTTTCCCAGGCTCTCGGGTGATTTCTTTTTCTTCCTTTTCGTTCTCTGCGCGGAAGATCTGCGTACATACATTCCAATTTCTATCTATAGAAATTTTCCAGGGACCACGTGCAGTGGAGTATTGGGGCCGATTCTGTAATTATATGGGGGAGACAGACACAGAGGGACTAGGTCATGTTAGGCGAGTATGCAAATTTAACAGTAGTACTGACTAGTATGCAGCAGACGCTGTTCTTGCCAATTCTAAATTGACCATAGAGAGGAGAGGATTAAACGAGTGTGCATTCAAACCTGGCGTGTGGTGAACATGGGGTGCTTGGGATTATAGAAGTCAAAAAACCTGCCAAGATACATCATACATCATAGCTTCATATCCACTTTTTTCTGGCCTTTGCTTTCTTGCGTCTCTCTGTTCGAGTCGTGAGTGAGGGAGGGGCACATGGCTTACTGGGATGGGGAGAGGCATTAAGCTGTTTACGGATATGTGATGCTACCATACACTCGATTCGAGCTTCGCTGAAGCCAAAGAGGAGGGGGAAGTATGTATTTCGAGGCTCCGTATGGAATGTGACGTTGTCTTTTTTAAACTACCACGCGAAGATGTGCAGCCATGGACTGGGTATCTATCTATCTACCCTATCCATCTCGGGTTCCGTGATTTTGGTGGTGTAGAGGACACACAGGTGCTGTTTCTCTCTCTCTGCTTTTCTCCTACTTGCCTCCTTCGGACACATGGTTTGTTTAATCTGGTACATACACAAAATCAACCTGCATGCATGTACAAATGCACACTGCAGGCAGGGTGTTTCTCCCGGTTGCAGATGGAGGATTCAAGAGTGCAATCTTGCAAAGAGACAATACCTAACTTGTCCGGGGGGCCCTTTTTCGAGAAGCATTCTGTATGGTCAGATCGATTTTGTTTTTCATGATCCCGCCACCGTTTTTCTCTCTCTCTCCGTGGGGGTGGCTTGCCTTTTGGTCTGGAGAACAGCCGTGTTTCGAAATTTGAAGAACCTGTGTGTTTGTACCTGGTCCTTTAGGATTCGGGGCGTGCAGCAGGTCAGTGGCAATGAAGAATTACGTGCAGGTAGATGGAAGTGATTGAACGAGAGATAACAGAGCGGGGGCTCTCATTATCAATCAGACCCCGAAAATAATCTCGCCAATCTCCTCCCAAGCGTAGGCGCCTCTTTCTCTTTTACAGTAAGAGCTAGGTTCGGTGCCGTACGAGAGCCATAATTAGATAAGATGGGAAGAGAAGGAAAAGAAAGGGTAAAGAAATAGCAACGACATACACGCCGCGTGGCTTTTCGCAAGGTCCACGGACGCGGATAGAGGTCGGTTGGGGTGCTACTACCACTTAGACATGTTGCCATGTCCAGATATAGACCCCTGGCCTTTGAGCTTGTTGCCATGCATGCAGCAGCATCACAACGTGGGGACCGAGGGGGCCTCGCGAGAGTGTAGGTAGTGTGATGAGTTCGTTGCCCGGGACGTGGCGTACCCGAGGAGGCAACAACGGGATAAGTGGCGCCCCCATCTACTGCGACAACTCCGATGGTCAGTCGTTCGGAAAACGCTCCGGGCTTCGGCTTTCTGTGCTGCCTGTCTACGAGCAGAGAGTCGCTCGCCCGGTCTGAACCCTTGGTTGGTATCGCGACACACCGGGCAGAGAAAGCTGGCTGTCGGAGTGAGACGGCGTGCATCGACCTGTTTTTTTACCTAGTACCCCAGACTGGATGCATCGACCCATGTTTCTGAAGCTGCAAGCAGCTGCTTGTTGCATTTCCGCCGCCGGCGAGAGCCTCTCGCGATATACCAGTCTGCTGTCACTGTGGACCAACGAGAGCTGCACGTCAAGGCATGTCACGTCTGCGTGAGGGACATTCCGTATTAGTCAAGACTCAAGTGTATCTGATCAAGCCCTGACGCATCAGCAAAGAAAGCGCCAAGTATCAGAACAGCTACGTGAGGCTCGGAAGCTCAAACGTGGCTGATCGAACATGACTGACAGATGACAAGATCGAGGATAAGCAGCTACTCGTGCGTGATCTTGTTCGCTATTGACTGACCTCGCCAAAAACCGAAAGACACGTGGGAATAGGGAAGGGGTCGGTCGGCGATCTCCTACCCGTTTCCCCTTCCCCTGTAAGCCGTAGAAAGCATTCCCCGCCGGCCGCTCTGAGGGTGACCAATCCGGTCCCCTGCAAACAGTCGTCCTGCAGCTGAATTAGCAAGGCTAGACTTTTGAGGCACAGATATGGCACGGCAGCAACAGCTAATGAGGCAGCACACGGTACCTACGTATGCTGCTGCTTGCTGCTATTTTTGTTCCCACGTTGCGCGACAAGCGTCGGATATAGCCTTGATGGCATGGCCCCCCGATGGGTCCGGCCATTGACCCCGTCACCCATAGATAATCGGCTGGACCAGGTGTTTGATCCTTTCTGTGGGCTTGCTGTGAACATTGTCGCACTGCGCCTTTTCTTTCTCTGTCTGTCCTTCTCATCAGGGACAAGACGGACTCGAGACCCTGGCGATTGCCAAAACAGATTTAGACCAATCGCTCGGAAGGTCCAGCGCCATCTTCAACGTTCGTCATTTTCCCTGACGGCCAGGCAGAGGGAATGACCAGGGATCAAGAGCCAGATCGAGTGCGGAGAGGTGGCTGTGTATCTGTCAAGTTGCTTATGTTGTACGAAACGAAAACCACGTGTAAGCGGCTCTTTTGCGACTCGATTTCCGTCTTCTTACGTAGCTCGAGAGCCCTGCGTAGCATGCCGTTATGATGTATGCGCACCTAGGCAATCAACCAAGAACCCTGATTTCGCGGCCTCTTCTTTCGTAATTGCATGCGCCATGCAGCCGAAAGGTTACAGGCTTGATACTACTTTGTACCGTCCTGACTTACACAAACAAATGCACACCAGCTCAGAGCTAGAATGCGCACAGACAACGGGTAAGAAGGGATCGCCGGTCCCGCCCGCCCGTCATTGGTGGGCCGTGTTTCTGAGTATAGCAACCTGTGTTCGTGGAAAAACGTGCCGAATGATCGACCGGACTATCATGGCTTCTTCCGGCGAAGCCTCGTACGTATATCTATACTGTTCACTCGGCGTGTCCAGGATGAGGACTAGATGGTCTAATGTCGCCATGGCAGCACAAGCCAGGGCTGGAATCTGGATGCTTGGTTTGTGCGGCTTCATCGGCTCGCACATCATGAAGCTACGATTATCTTGTCAATCTCCAGATGCTCACCTCAACTCCCGAGAGAATTGAAAGAGAGAACAATTGCTATTGTGACTTGTTGACTGTCCATAAGCAATAACGAAAGATTGCACTTTGGTGCATCGATCTGACAGTTGCAAAGTTTCAGGCGACCCACATGACCCTTGACGAGTCCTGTCAGCTTGGATACGAGGCGGCCGATCAGAGAGTGACTTTCCTCTCAGCTCATTCTCGGTCCATAATTAGGTCCTGATCTGGCAGCCAAGAGGTGATATTCAGTGGCCGCCCAGAACAAATTGTTGCGTTTTGGGTTCAAGGTTCTCTAACTTGAATGAACAAATGATGTCGTCTGCAAATGGCAAGGCTCACCTATGAGATGTGTGCCGCAAAAGAGGCAAATGAGATCCGACATGCAAATCCTCGGACATGAAACACATGTACTCTGTGGTTGCAGCGGGTGGAGAAGCACGTGGAAGACATGGTCGACAGTGGAGGCAAATGGCTGCATGACTGCACATGTCGTCTAGGTGTTGGTGGGTGTGTCCTCCTACTTGCTGACACCTTTTCATACGCCTCAGTCTGTTTGTGGTTTGGCCTTTTCCGCTTGTGTGTGTGGTAGCAGCTTGATAAGAGTGAGAATAAAAGAGAGTGCGAGCAGAGGGTGTGGGACAGTGTAGGCGGCATAGGTATGAGGGTTGTCATTGGATGATGCCTACAGGGGTGATATATGTACTGTCCATACAGGGCGTCTCTCACCTAGAGGTGTAGAAAGGGCGTGACCTTGAGGGACAACATGTATTGTATGGGGTATATTTAGCAGACCTAGGTTTCCGTGAGTAGGGCTCGTCTTGATGGATGTTTTCCGCTTGAGGGCCACATGTGGTCGAGGTTGCACACAGTCTGGCTGCCATCATGATGGACCACCCGCAAATGGTATGCGCTCGTGGCAACAGGGATGGTGTGGTGAAAAGAGAGCAACTCGTCCTCAGCTGAAATGGTGTAAAGCAGAGAGACACCGGGCTCCGGAAGCAGATTGGTCAAAGGAGCGCCTTTTTCATACAGACCTGCAGACACACTGAAGTCATTGTAAAAAAGTGTGATAGCTCATTGGACCAATGCGCCGCGATGGTGTGGCCCAGGGAACTGTGTCCTTGCCTAGAACACCACTCTGCGCCGTGTATTTGCCGCCCAGTAACATCGTCAAGCTGAAAATGCCAACAGTCTACTCGACTTGGTCGATCGGAAATAACGGGTTGCCGCCAGGAGGATCCAACGGCAATTTTGCAGTCATGACAGCTTCTTCGGCACCGAACAAAACATCTAAAGGTTGCAACTGCAACACTACTCTCTCATGAAGTTGTAACAAGACAACGGCAATGGAAAAACCTCCTACGGGTTTCGGACCCGAGGAGGGTTCCAGTCGGACAGATCTCTGCCTTAAACGGGAGGCCTTGTTGATAGTCCTTTTTCTGCATGACCTAAACCATCAGCCGAGATGACCTAGCAGAACCGATTCCTTCCCGTTCCATACATGCGAACCGTATGGTCCAAGTCAAGCCACATCTCGCGGGTAGCGGATCTGTTCCCAGGGCTGGCTGCCACATGTGCCCTCGCACGAGATCATGATCTTGATCTTTCGAGTTCCGTGGTTCTCTGGTGCTGATCTTGGACGAGGGCGTAGGTGGCAAAGTATAAAAAACAGTTCTTCTAGGCTTTGATCGCGAAACCGCTATAGGTCGGGACGTATCTTGTCGGCTCCATAGCTCATAGGCTCTTTGATAGAACCAAACCCCATGCTCGTATGCTAGGCAAAGACTGTAGGATAAGATTACTGTTCCAATTTGGGAACCGACCATGCGTCTTGTGTCTAGGCAGCGTCGCTACTATGGCAAACAGCCGCGTTCCGCGCCTTGTCGCTTCTGGAAGTTGCTAAGAAAGGGGAAGCGGCCCGCGTACCACACCTGTAGGGCCGTTACAGATTCAACCCTGAAAGGGCAGATGTCGTTTACTCTAGTGTGGCCAGCAATGCTGCATCGCAAGGCATCTCTTTGGGTCCCAGCACCCTGGCGTTGGTATCCCGGTATTGCGTCGGCTGGGCGACACAACCTTTCCTATCCAGGCTGCAGTTCTCATATTGCGAGTAAGATTACCCCTCTGTGACTGAAATGCGGAATGGCTGGCGAGTGAGATGTCCAATGACGGTGCGCCGTTGGAAGAAAGACACTGTTATACGCGTATCTAGTCATCATACGGTCACCATGTTCGTGTTATCCACAATGATGCTATTCGTGTTTACTTGAGGCACCTGTATAATGTAGTCCAAACGGCTCGAAAAAGAAGGTTCGTTCCACTCGAGATTAGCGTCGTGAAAGGCTGGCTTGCCAGATAGATAGTGGCCGTTATTTTTGTACAGAGTAGACCGTCCAAGGAGTAGCTGCTGCGGCCCTGGCGTGGGATCGCTCTGCAGATAGAAGTGACCCATGTCTGTAGATGCAATACTCTATCCGGGCCATGGCTTGATTCTTTGTGGAGAGCACCTCGGAGTCTGGTGTTGCCATGAGTCCAAGTCCAGAGGCGTGGTTATACATGTCTCAAGCCAGAGCACAACAAGACGTATACGCCATCTGGAGATGTCGCGGATCTGTCAAGAAGTTCCGTGAACACCGTGATTGCCGGTGGCTGCTGCTGGATGAGGCATAATATTTCGAGGGGAGCAATAATCAACCCGTATATCCGTGCGCCACAAAGTTAGCAGACACAAGCAAGACTGTCTCGCAGAACTCTCAATGGTTGGACAAGAGCTGACTGGAGCGTACGGTTCTCTGACCCCTGGGCTCGTCAACAACCATCAGACCAATCTGACAGGCCTGTCTTTACTCATGAAACGGGGGGCAACCAGATTCGGCGACCTCTGTCGAGCGGGGAAGCTCGCGTAGAGAGAGATTCATTATTTGCAGGACCAGACAATAAGATGCTGCAGTCTCGATGACGGCCTCGACGCGTCTAGCTGGGCTCATGCTCGAGGTATGCTGGCGAGCTGGACGTCGGTCTTGATAGCTTGACGGGACGATCGCCAAGCTAGGAAAGCAGGCCATGCCGTATGAGGTATAGAGCAATGGAGACGCTGACCTATCTTTAGCACACGCTACAGCAGCCTTATTGACCAGCTCGGCCGTTGATTAGAGGGCAGGGCTGCCCATGGGGCCATTAGAAGCCATGGCGCACAACTGACGACATGGTCATAATGTTGCCGTGTGCACGAGAGACGGGTTCGGCCAGGTCGGGCGGGTTCAGAAGCTCACGAAAATAGAAACCCTTGACGATGAAGCCGAAAAAGTCATGGGCCGTGGGTTGACAAGCGAAGAGACGCCTGGGTCGGCCCTTGGCCAACATGACGTCTAGTCGCAAAAGGCCTCAACACGGGCCAAATCTTTCATCAGGGTTGTACTCCGTACGGTTATGGGAGAATATCAAGTGTATCTTGTGGATGAGGTAAACCTGGGCGTGTAATGTAGAGTACCGTAGCATGCGGCGTTCTACACTAATGCTGCTCGCAAGCCATGGCGACGGGACGGACGGGCAGCGGGTCGCCGTGTGCCATCCGAAGAATTTTGAGTTGATCTGCTGTTCGTTTGTCTGATGGGGTGGAGACTGGCTCGACTGGGAGAGAAGATCGCTGGCAATGGCTGGAGCGAGCCTGTGGTGCTACGGCAAGAGCGTGGAGAGCTGGGAGGGTCGCCGGGAACCGAGACCACAGCTCATGTCCGCCATCTGGTGTCGCTGTTTAGGTGGGAGAAGGGCGCCGAGTATGGGAAAAAGGGCGGCCAAGTGTCGGTCAAGCTAACAGCGAGGGTGGTCGCCAATTGTGGGCTCGCTGCGAGCGACTGGAGCAACGATGAATGTGACGGGAGTGTGGCCTGTGTGAGAAGAGTGAAGAGAGACAGAGAGAGTCTAGCGGGGAAGGGGGGGTGTGTGTCTGGTGTGACGGCTGAACATGGGTATGCTAAAAAGTACACTGGGTCCCGTCGTGGTTCCCCCAAAAAGTGTCACTGTCCCCTCCCCATCCCCAGTCACCCAGTTAGACTTTCGCGGGACCCCCCCCCAGTAGATGCGAGGTCCTTTGCTACAAGGCGCCATAGGGGAACGAATGCGATTTGATCGTGGGAAGCTGAAGCCAGTTCGGCGACCTGGTCTTGGTTCTCGACCAAATGAATATCTTTCGCCAGCATGGCTCCAGAAGAAGAAAAGATGTCTACAGGGAAGAGGAAAAGATGGGAGAGAGATTGACCTTCATGGCTCTGACAGTCAGTACAAACAAAACACAAGAGTGCTGAATACAGTCGATATGGCTGTTACGCCTGTCAAGCCAATGGGCGTGCCTAATATTCTGTATAATATACGTCGCTCTGGTACTGGTAGGCTTTTAATTCCAGCCCTACACCCATGCCTGCTACCTACCATTAATAAGTTAGGTTGCATTATACCCATATCTCAGGTTCCAATGGTTGAGACAGATGCTCGGGTTGTGGATACCTGCGCATGTCTACATGAAGCCGTCGGAGTTCTGCCCGTCCAGTAAAATTGAAGAGAAAACCTGTAGGGAGATCATGGATCGATTCACCATATCTTGTGTGATGTAGGAGGCGGCCAACATTCGTTACACCAACTTGTGGCATCAAAGCCACGAGTCTGTCTGTAAAAAGTCGACATATACACACACGTTACGCACATTTGACAGTTTGACGCAGATGCAACGCCGCCTGCCGTGCGCGTGTTGAGCATGCAAGGGCGTTTATCTTTGTACCGTAGACAGGTAGGCAGGCTCGGGCAAAGCCCCCCGCGGGTTGTCTGGTAACGAATCGGAGATATTCATCGCGTCCCAATAATCTGGCAGAACCAGACAGACGGTACATGCACAGCTCAGAGTCCATGATATGATGTTGACCTCACATTTGGGTACTTCTGTCATGCACCATCCGGATTCAGCAGTGTGTAAAAATAAATCCCAACAGTAGCAACAGCAGCAGCAACAACAACAAGGACAAGCGCGCGATGCACCGTCGGTGGTCGCACCGTCCCGTCCGAACCCTACATATCATCTGCCGTTATGGGAATTCTTCCCAGTTATGATGATGTGAGTAGTATGGATAGCTCAGCTAAAGCCTAGCAGGCAACTCCGAATTGGAAAAAGGTCAACCCCAGGTAGGGTAGGGTGAACCTTGCAGGTCACACCACTCTTGCTGCACATTACAGGAGATTAAACCACGCGTTATGTCATGTTAGTATCATGTTGACTGTTCAAAATAGAATTCATCGCAACGCATGGCAAAATCTAGGTACGAGACTGCTCAGACTGGCGACAGGTGAGCACGGTCCGGCCACTTACAACCCCCCGGAAGCCACAAACAATGATGCCGCGCCGGACCTGGAGGAAAACAAGGACTAGTATACCTCACCGGTGCCGATTCGACCTTGTGCAAGGACCACAACACGGAGTAAGACGGACCCTTTTTCACAGCGATATCAATCTACAAACCACTATCTCTGATTCAACGGTTCCCAGTAGCTGCCGTCGAGCATTAGGTAATTGTTGTATTCTTAACTCCATATAGTGGATGGTCTGTGGTGGGACCCCGTCCAGCTCGAGGCAGCGAAAGGTCTGGCAAGCCTGGCAAGCCTGGGAAGCCTGGAAAGCAAAAAGACACTGCATCCTTAGTGGCTAGCAAGTGCCAACTAGGTGCCCTTCCAGAAAATATAGATATAGCGAACGGCCCAATGCTAGGAGGATTCTATTTCTGTCATCTCAATTAGGTTGCAGGCCATCATCCTTCGGTGGCTCAGTACTCAGGAACCCGTCTCTTCATGACCGTTGCGTGACTATTTTACACTAGGGCGGGGGGTTGGACTTTTTCTTCTTCTCTCTGATCATAATAGATTATCATGAGCCAGGGTGTGTCGCTTGGTCCGTTCTTTGGCGATCTAGCCCCCGAAAGGATGAGGATATAATTAAGAAAGAGAAGAAAGTGGAAAGGAAGCCAAGTAAGAGACAGAGAATAGATATTCGTGTTATTGTTGTTGCACGCAGCACAGCGGCAGAGTTAGCCCGCGGTCCTGGTAACCAATCGCCCCAGCCGGGCACGAGCTTACATGTTATTGTATCACACGTAGATGAATTTGCTGACCAAGTCGCCGCTCCTGGCTTCGGCCACGGCGATCAAGACGAGAAAGGTACAGAATAATCTTCAGTAGAAGCGGGCAAGGCTTAGCATGGCTGGAGGAGGAAGACCCTGGACATTGATTGCCCACTGTGAAGGTCGTTATCTAGATTGCCCGCTGCAAGTAAGTAAAGTAACGCCATGATACTAGTGGCACAGAGAGTACTATACAGCAGAAGAGGGGTTCGTTTGGAGACTGCTGGAGCACCCAGCACATTGAAGCAGGCCAAACACACAAATGCACGTCCGAAATAGGGCAGAAAAACGCCCATCTTTAGAAAAAGTCCGGAGCGTCAGATCGCAGACCTATGCGAGCCGACCAATGAGAAACGCCGGTCGCCTGCTGTGCCTGTCCCATGGTACGGGGTCTCTCTCCCAAGCCATGCTATATGGTGGGTGACAGAGACGGGACGGGGGTGTCGCATGGCTACTGCGCTGCTCTGCTTACCTGCCTTTACCCTCCTACGTTGGACACCTTACACAGGGGCGACCCGGGGGAAGAGAAGAGACAGACCATGTTGCGGTCGCAGCCTTTGGCGGCCAATGTTATCCGCCCTCTCCGGCGCACCCATCAGTTCAATCTCGTCTCCAGTAGCAGTCCTGACTTCTACTCCCCTTTGCACCAGCGCCCCTCATCCTCTGGGTCGCAAGAGGTCTCGTTCTGTCATATTATCGCGAGATGAACCAACCCCCGGCCTCCTACAAGCGCCTTTTCGCAGGGGGGTCTTTGTCGACTTAGCCGCATTCGCGCGGCCCTGCGACACTTCGCTGCGCCTATTGACGAGAAGCTCCAACGCAGACAACACGGAGACAGACACACACGGAGAGAAGAGAGATACGCTGCCTGGACGAGACTTGTTTTCCCCTTCCGACTTGCACTTTTCGTGTGTGTATGTTCGGCCCACACGCACTTCGGGTACCACACCAGTGAACAAGCCAAACGAAAAAGCCCTCTGTCGTCAAGGGCGTCAGGGCTTCGTCTAACCTACTTACTTCATTCAGCAATAACACTTGCCTGAACCCTGGCTTGGACTGCTCGCTGCTTCTCCTTATTTCCATGAATGTATATCCTGGGTAAAATACAGATCTCAAAGTCGAGTCTCTGGCCGGGATTTGCTCCGGGGATTGCTCTTCACTAGGCGAAAGGTTGCAAAACTCCCAGCTACTCCATCTCAGTGCTGAATATACTGGCCATCCCCCCAGACGGACTCTTGGACGGAGTATACTCGCTCCCGAGTACAGGATGACTGAACAGCATGTCTCAAAAGTGTACGGCCCAACCATGGCCAACTATCAACATTCATGGCACGTATCAAAAAGTTCTGCAGAACCAACCGTCCTAACGCGCCATGCAACGGCCGGCTTGCTGGCACTCGAACCAAAAAAAGACACTCGGACTGAACAAATGATTGATAGATGCTGGACCCTGCCCGTTTACATTCCCCCGTTGATCGCGCTACGACTAGTACCGCGCCCGTTTCTTCACGACACCAAGAGGCGTTTTCTTGAAACATCGCGAACGACTCCGCCGAGTGGCCGTTCTTTTGAAACATTTTGATGATGGCTCATGGTGAACGCATAGTGAATCTTGTTCCTTCACGAGGCTTTTTTCCCTACGTGCGCAGCCATTTTGCTGTGAGCAGAAGAGACTTTTGGGCCAAGTCTGGCAAGAAACAATCATGACGTCCACCAGGATAACATCCCAGTGCTACCACACAACAGTCACAGTCAAACCAAGAGTGTTGGAGCCTGTTGTATCCGTTACGGTCTCTCGCTCATAGTCCACCCCCGGCCACTCTTCCCGTTGTCTGTTCGGACCCTGTTCGCCAGTCGCTTGCATGATCATGCTACTGGTCTCTCTTCTCTGCTCACTTGGGTTCTTTTCTCTTAGCCTGAGCTAAGCTGCTCATCTCCACCGGCAAGGCACAATTTGGGACCACCCCCCTGTACATGTCCATGATCACACCCTCTTCAGCCTGTGGAGTGCCAATTCTACACACCCCTCCACGGTCTCTTGTACCCAGGTACGTACTCTCCTGTGCTGAACCTTTCGACAACTGGTCCAGGGTCAGAAGTGCCAGGGTCTACATACAGACAGAGAGAGTGATCGGCCCCCTTGCCCTGTCCACGCTACTCTAGGTACCTGGACAATGTACAGACATGGGTCTTCATCAGTCTTCCCTACCTGGCTACCCTGTCACACTCACTCTCTCCGCGATGTCTAAGTTGAGCTCGGCGTGGACCCACGACTGTTACCATTCTCACATTTATAAGCTCGATACCCTTCACACATCAGTTGAGGCTGAGAGATTCTCATGTACGCTAGATGCACCAGATTTAGGAATACCACATCTCTACTTCTCTATTTTATGGACCACGCTCACGTCTGACACATCTTCCGAGAGAGACGCATCTATAAGCATTGTCATCCCGCTCACCATATATCAGCCCGGCGAAGAACGAAAAAAACACACCAACACTGTACGTGTAACAGGCCCTTGGAGATTCTTTTCAGTTTTCTTGTCCTTTATATATACGAAAAGCGAAACACCAGCAAGATGATGGAGCAAAAATCTGGAAATATTTACTTACAACCATTCAGATCCAAGGCCAAGGAGAACCCGTCACACGTGGATTCGCCCCGGAGCATACCCTTTGACATTAGTCGGCCGACATCTTCACAAGGGACCCACCCACCGTCTCTTATAAGTCCGGCATCCCCAAGCTCCTCGAGCTCTCTATCACCCCGATATTATCCGTCTCTATATCATATAGCACCACGCTCCAACAACCCTCAACTAGAACAACATCATCAACAACAAAGGGAACAACAACTACAAAAAGATCAACCTCTTCTTCACAATACACCTACATTCCGCATCGACCCAGCGCGGGACAACGAACCACCTCACCAGTCTACCCCGACGTCAACGTCGACAACCGCAAATATGAGGTATGCCTCTTTCCCCGTCTTCATCACTAACCATCACCAAGCTAAACGTTTCTCACCTTCTAGTGCTGTGGCAGTACACTACGATTCAAGGGGCGAGATGGGATACCCTCGCTCTTCAATGACATGGCCTGGACTCGAGCCGAACGTGGATTTTTTGGGACACGACCTGATGAGCCATGCCGGCTCAGATGCCAGCATGACACCTCCTAGCACATCAAGGTCGTCGACATCAAGCCCGCCACGAGGCATGATGACGCCCGAGCAGCGCGAGTTGAAGAGGCAACGCGACCAGGCACGCAGGGAGTCCAAGACGTCAGTTCGCGCGCGCCGCGCCATGAGCAACACCTCCTACGGGTCGACATCACCGCAGATGTCCATGTCCGAGTTCTCGACAGCTTCGCCAATGCCCATCTACACGACCTCGCCCTCGCAAATTTCGCTTCTGGCCGAGCCCGTCACCACTGTTCCCGGCTCTTCGTACATTCCCTCATACTCGACTTCTCCTCTCCCAGAACCATCCGCCATGTTCACATCGCCCTTCCCAACACTGTAGGTTTACCTTTATTTCCACTTAGAACGAGCGTGCAGCTGACAGATGATGCCAGGCCATCGAGCGGTTACATGGGCATGGAATACTCGGGCTTTCATCAACCACCACCTTCCCAAGGTCTGCATGGCCACTTTGCCGGCGGTCGCCCCTCGTCGTTATCAGAGCCGAGCATGCTCTACCCAATGCCACCCGTCCTGCCGTCGGGCGGTGGACCGAGCCAGGAGACCGGACACGTCAGAGTCGTTCAGAGCAGACCCAAGCCGCAATGTTGGGAGCACGGATGCAACGGCCGACAGTTCTCGACCTTTAGCAACCTGCTGCGACACCAGCGCGAGAAGTCGGGCCAGGCGACCAAGGCGTCGTGTCCCAACTGCGGCGCCGAGTTCACGAGGACGACTGCCAGGAACGGCCACCTGCTACACGACAAGTGCAAGTCGCGAAGGAACTCCTAGACGACTCTGGGCATGAATTTATTCTACAGCGATGCTTGCTTGACCTTTACGAATCATTTACGATAAAGCGTTTTGTGTACAACTACGAAATATGGATGGACGGACACCAAAAAAGGGCGATCGATCTTGGAAACTTGTTTCTTGTTTTTTATCACTCGGCTTTTGATTTTTTACTTCTTTCGTTTTCATTCCAACCTTTAGAGCACCCCCTTGTTTTTGGGGGAATGGCTACTGTTTGTTTTACCACCTTTTACACTTTCTGAAGACTAGGGGTTATTCTTCCTTTTTGGGTATATATATTTGGCATTTTGCTCGACTCTCCGGCGCGAGAGTTAGAGAAACACCCAGTTGGAACTAGGCATTGAAGGCGTCGAGACGGCGTATATACCCCCAAATGACCATGATTTTTAGGTCATTTAAAACATATTTTCCTTTGTTCTACTCGCGCCTGGATACACACAAAACCTTGTTTGGTTGTTATATAGCTACTACAAAATAAACATTCGCTCGCCATTCGTGGAAGACTTTAAAAACACTCTTTGCAAACTATGCGCAAGTGTCTTGTTGATCATCAGTCCTTGTTCCTGACCCGGCTCACTGGGCCGAGCTTCTTTTTCTGACAGCTAATCTTTAAGATTTTCCTGTGACGCTGACCCGGATCCGCTACACTAAAATCTAAATGATCTGCACAAGCTACTGTGACTATATTCGTCCACCTTGTCGTCGAGTACATACATAGAAATAAATATGGCCCCGCGGTCGCGCATCATGGACCAAACCGGCGCCCTTTTTACTAGTGCCTCCCCAAAGCGAGCAAGGCGAGACTTGGCAGTTGGCAGGCAAAGCAACAAGAAACAGCGGCCGCGGGCTCCAAGGGCAGTGCCTAACGCATAGTAGTTTAAAGACCCTCATTGGGGCGGCGGTACGGCTTTTTGCTAAGGTTACTAGACTTTTACATCACTCATATAATAAGCGGCCGCTCTCCTTTATTTTAGCCCACCTGCCCTAAATCGACTGAGCGCAGAGCGGCCCATACCATGTAGCCCCGGGCAATTCTTTCTTTTCCTCTCTCTCTCTGGCTTCAGGAACCCGGTTGCCGGCAGACTAGAGAAAAATGGGTTGGATCTCATTTCATCTCATCTCTTGCATTTTTGACTTGACTACGCTTGACAGTATGACGTCGGTTTCCTTTGATCATGTGTTCACGTTTCCCCATTTTCCTCGAATCATACCCTCAGCAACAATATGAACACACTGGATCACGATCTTGGCCAACGGGTTGACTGCAATGCATGTCCCAAAGGGTCACCATTGGCTGCAGTGTATCATTCGTCTGGCCTGCCCTACAAGGCCATCCAACTCACTCACTTTCCCTCTCTCGCCTCTCTCGCCCGGGCGGGTCGAGCGCAACGGTAGCAGTATAAAAAGTCCGTTCGCCGGTTGCTGGGGGGTGGTAATGGTGCGGCCAGCCGTTTCGCCCATTGGCCTGCTTGGCGAGGACGGTCAATGGGGGAACGGGATCCGGACGAATAGCAGTATGTGGTAAACCATGCATTATGTCACTTCATGTCACATTTTCCAACGCCTGGCGCGGAAAGGATCCAGGGACCAGAAAGTCTCCCTCTTTCAACTTGACGGATACCCGAGAGCGTGGGGTGTGAGAAGCTTGGTCGGCCGTGTGTGAGTAAGAAGGAGATATGCCTTGGGAAACCCATCGTCATAAGAGTTTAGTTGCTGGGTTATGTTATCCGTCGCTCGCGCCCACGAAGACCAAAGGGAAATTCGTCACAGCCCAGCTTTTTCGGAAGCTCACGGCGCCCGGGCGCTACTCAGGCGCCGTTGTTTTTCTAGATCGTAGTGGTGATGGGACATCGATTTCACATTATCCCCAGCACAGCTGTGCTACATATTACTACTGGTATGGCGGACATGTACAAAGATTCTGTTCTGCATGATGTGGCGAACCACCGAGGCCAGGTCCAGCCGACTTTCGTTTCGGCTCCTCCTGC
This sequence comes from Pestalotiopsis sp. LF_19_12, assembly GCA_023510015.1. Taxonomy (NCBI): domain Eukaryota; kingdom Fungi; phylum Ascomycota; class Sordariomycetes; order Amphisphaeriales; family Sporocadaceae; genus Pestalotiopsis; species Pestalotiopsis sp. LF_19_12. The sequence continues at coordinate 29,830 of JALYBT010000045.1, read as the reverse complement.
GAGGCGTTTTCCTCTCCCGCTGTTACCTACAGAGCGCCCCCCCTCTCTCTTCTCGTCCGGGGCAGCTATCACGGGATTGGTTACCTGGGACAAAGTGGAAAAAATAACAAAGCAGCAGAGTTTCTATAGATAGACACTAGACAGCGGGAGGAGCAAAAAGCCTCGGGACCCCAGGGCTCAGCTGATCTTCCACTCTGCTGCTCGTTGCCTTTCATCGTGACATGCATTTAGATTGGAAGCCTAACGGGAACGGCTAGGGCAGAGAGGAAGGAAGCGTAATGCATGGGGGGTTGAACGCGGTTCCTGACGAGTAGCAGCGCGGGTTCGTGGCCGGGGGTACAGAGGAAAGAAGAAAAGCAGAGAGAAAAGCGACGGAAGGATTTACTCTGTGATGATCGCCCCCGTTATCGAAGTGTTGAATACTGCCATGTTCCTTTTTTGGGTAGGACATCGTCGAGTGGTACAAAGATAGTAACAAATAGGGCCTCCAATAATACATTGTCAAGTTCATCTAGATCTTTTGGTCCATCTTCCCGCCTCCTTCCCCCCACAGTGGCACAGGTAATAGACGGAGACTGCATGATCTTTTCTTGTTTCGAAACGAGCAAAGCCACTTTCAAAAAAGAGTTTATTCTTCCTATTGCTCTGTTCAACGGGACCGACGAGCAACATGGAGGTGGTAGATAGTAGGCAGTGAGGTATGCTGCTACGTGCTTCGGTCCCGTGATCCTGCCCGTGCTCGGCGACCATCTCGATTTTCTGTTACTGACCGAGTCGGCGAGCCATGTGGGTTGTTTCCGATAAATAAAAAATCAAGGCATAGGTAGGTACATGCATGCCTGAAATGATAGCTGCAGACGTGACAACTGGGAAAGAGGGGAAATACATCCATAGGGCAGTGTGTCTGTGTTGTGATGACTTTTTTCTTTCCTATCTCTACGATGTACACAGCCCTTCCTTGACTTTGAGCCCAGCCAGCAGGGACCCAAAAATAGACACCGACAGGCTGCCAGTCCCCAAATGTATGGGTGTATGGGTGTAGGTGCGTGTGGCAGCCTGTTGGCCTGTATGCAGCGTAGCATGTCCCCCAGAGTCTCCGACAGAGTGGTCAGTGGTTCGGGCTACCTTAGGTCGGATAGGGGAGGGGAGGGGGGGGGTGTGAAAATGGGAGAGCTACTACAGGTCAGGTAGCGTAGATCTTTCTTTCTTGGTAGGCAACTCCAGGGTCAAGGGTGGCCCCAAGGGCCGGTCCTGGTAGGAATGGAGGGGTAATTGCACATCCCGCTAAAGTCGCATTGGGTATAGCCTGGCGAGCCCTTTAATTGCGGGACCCGGGAACCTTACCTTGAACCCTGCCAACAGAGGCATATTCCTTATCCTTGGGTCCTAGGTCTCCAGTCCTCTGTACTGCGCTAGAGGAAAAGGACCGGGACCCAGAGAAACAGAGTCACAGGCAGGCAGACAGACTTTCTTTGGAAGACGAGACGAAAGAAAGAGACGATGGACAGCGAGGGCTCAATAGGGCTTAGCATACGAACCACAAGCTCGGACTCGGCTCGTTGGGAAAGTGGAAACATGGAACCCCCTCGACCGGGACAGCTACCCAGCAGAGAGAGACCCTTGCTGGACTCTGTCTTCTTTTTCTGCTCAAGTCAAGCAAGTGTCTTGAACCATGGAGGCATGGACGAGGATAGGACAAGACCATCCCGATTCCCACTCTCTTCAGAAAGCTGACAGAGTGTACAACAGAGTACAGACTACAAGCACCATACCAGACCGGCACAAGCACGAGCACAAACATCGAGGGACCAGCAGCGGGCAGAGACATCCGTCGATGGTAGATCTAGCAGGGTAGACGACGGGAAAGAGCAACCGATGATACCCTGAAAGAAGGGAAAATGTTCAATGCCCACCTGGCTAGCTGCCAAGTTAGCTGCCAGGCCATTCTATTTTTTGGTCGTCAGACGTTTCTCTTGACCTCTCTTTTTACCCCTTCGTCATCAGAGCCGACCGTTGGCTTGTCAAAAGTGAAGCAGTCCGCTCCACGCTACAATTTATCGTTACCCATCCGCCGACATGGTAGGCAATGACTCTCTAGGAATCCGTGTGTCCTGCTCACTTTGTCGGCATCTCTTTCGTCCTGTTCTTTCTCATCTGGACCCTGTTGCCGCTGCTGGAGAACAATCAGTGTCACGAGGGGACAGACCCAATCTCAAAAAGTCCCCAAAGATCAGACACTGCGGAGAACAATGACACACTTGTTTGCGAACCACCCAATGGGAGCACACTCCGTCGCGTCGTCGCAATGGACTTTTTTTCGGGTCTCCAGCCCTGATGGGCTGTTGGGGACTGATTCGCAAAGCCTGGGCCATTTATAATGGAACCCTTTCGGTTCCGAAGGGCTAAGCGACAGCCATGACCCTTGGACAGGCTCAGGTCGCGTTGTCTCTGCGCAGAAACATTGCTCATTTTCTTGCCGATTCGAAACGGCAATCAAGAGAAGCACAAGACTGGCCTGAGAGGTCTCAAACAATTACTGACAGACTACAGCCTCGTCTTTGTCAGCCCGCCATCAGCAGTTCCCCGGGCGCAAGGCGCGTCCCGTCCTACTGAAAGCCATCGGCTCTCGCAAGACCCAGCTGCGGCGGCAGTTAGCTTCCGGCGTCTACCACCCCGGGAGGATCCCATGTCGGCGTCGGTGCCGAAGACGCTAGTCACAAGGTGCCGTGCAGAAGAACAATGAAACAATCAACCATCACTCCATTCCATGCCCCGGGGAGACACCTGCAAGTCAATTGATAGTCTCCGCGGAACGACCACATATAATTGCTACTTCATTACAGGCTAGGTAGGTCGACAGAGAAAAGACCCGGTGATCATTGTCTGGTTCGGGCAAATGATGGGCTGTTTAAAGGACTTCCCCATTCCGGTTACTGGCGGTACATGTCCATCAGCTCATTGACTACAAACACTCCCAACCCGCAGTGGAGCCTGTGCAGATGACAGCAGGTATCGTGGTACCTAGTTACCAGTGTACCTCGTACTTATTACAACACTGCGCTGACGCAGTATGGAGCCAGCATTCCACGTCCGTGATCGCGACATGGGACCGGCGATTGATTAAGAACACCAACGCCGATATCAATCAACAACTTTCTGCCTCCTGAATTTGGGGGCCAATGAATTATGCAGATTAGTCATTCAGTTGACTGCAGGCGCAGAACAACATGACAATCATATGTCTCTACATTGGCCTTCGGTGAGAGACTTTCTTGACTATGCGATCTGAGCCAATGCTCCAAATCGGGGAGAGCATCTTCATACGTGTTGCCCTTTTCAGCCTTGCTGGCTGAGAAGAGCACGTATTCACTGGCGGTCATGCCGAAGACTCTAAGCAGAACTCTTCGATTTCTCAAAATCATATCACCACCGCCCGTGAGATCTCTTACTGGAACATTCAGATGACCAAGGCCGTGTTGTCTGTAAGCACAGTCATGTCAGTCTCGTTGGGGGCCCCATAATCAAAATGATACGACAATCGCTTCTCCGCTCTTCACTTTGAAGGAACTGGTGAGATCGATATGCTCGATTGACAGACACATACGAAATGCACTTCGCCTTACCAAGTACTGCTACGCCCCTGAGACCAATGCATGCTGACTACTCCAAAAGGCGGGAGGACAGGGATTTCGCAGCGCCCAGTGAGTGGACCGTTGAGTCTTTCCCGTCGCCGTCTCGGGCGATGCATCTATTCTCCGGCATCTCCTCGGCTCCGCCTTTTCAACGGCTACGGCACAGCAACAGCTGGGGAACTGACATTTGATCAGGCTCCTACGACGATCGCCATCAGCGCCTCATCTCCATGAGTGCTGTCGCAGGTGCGTGCTGCAGCTTTTGCTGGTCATCAGCAGACATACGCGGCCGCCCCCTTTCTGCGGCAAGTGCTGAACGCAAACGCCGTGTGTTAGGCTTCATGTTGGCAGCATGTCTCTTGCCGGAAAAGGCGGAAGGCGGAGGGCCGACCAGTTTTTCAATTCTGCCCTGCCGTGCCGCACAATGCAGTGTATGTCATATGTGCATGACTCCAAATCTGGTGTAACAGAAGGTCTCCCAGGAAACTGGTACGGTAGGCAGGCTCCCAAAGTCTCATGCGAGAAATGTCATCACGGATCCTGGGCAGAAGGGCTTACAAACCAGGTCCAACCTTCTGCCGACACCGAATTGCTGACAATATACACTTAAGATGGCATTCTTCCATGGTAAGCCATATCGGTAACCCATTTCGACGTGTCTCGGTGTCAAGGCGGGTTTCCGACGCTGCTTGGCGTGGCCAGGTATGGCGGCGCCTGTCACGTTGGGAATACGCCGGGACCCTGCTCGAGGACTTTTTGACCTCGCCGCCTCGTCACCTCGGCTGAAGAACGAGGCGTCGCCAATCGCAGTTGTTCAGCCGCTTCCATGGTTCATGACCAATCAATGGCGACGACCACAAGGTTTGCATCATTGCCATTGATCAAGCGCGCCATGACGAGCATGCGCATTCTCCGGTTCTACATGCCCCGGGAATATTCATCGACTCCGAAATCTACGATGCAAGCTGGGTACGTCTCCCGAGTACTATACCTGGGACGTGAGCGTAAGGCTGGCCATGACGCATAATGGTAGTCTTTCGTGGGTACCTACATTGCTCACGAGCATGCTCGGCATGCTGATTGTGCATGTATGCTGCATTGAAATGTGTTGCATACTGCCTATGCTTACTTACATGACCCAGGTCGAGCAACGGTGTGCGACTATCGACGGATCGTCGAGCATCCGTGTGGAGAAAGAAGCCACAGTCTTCCTTCAAAGTATAGTCGACATTCAAGGAAGCACAGCATCGGTTAGCTGCCATGTATGTCAGTAGGTAGCTCAAAGACACCGGCTTCTTTACAACAAGCGGGAGTGTCACCAGTCTTACGGGCGCACGCAGTTATTACAACTTTATCCCACGTCCCAGTCTCCCAGCTGCGCGACAACCAGCAGCATGCATTTTTCCAATCAATGCCTGGCTGCCACGAGGTTTGGAGCATGTAAGGTGGGTTACACGGCTGATTTGTTCGCTGCAGAAGAAGCAGTCTTGACTCTTCTGGAATGTCGAGCAAATCTGACGCCCCCAAGGGCTTGGCTCGCCCGGTACATCGGGCCAACCAGGATTCTGGTCTTCTACTGACACTGCTGACCTGTCTGTAGCGAGAGAGGAGAGGGCAGCACACCACAGCGGCGACTACCAGGACGGACCGCTGCTGCAAAATGACCCGCTGCCTGCCACACAACCAGAATAGTGCACACCCCTCCACGTCCTCTCGTTTGGGTAAAACTCCCTGGTTCTTCAATAGCTTAGGGCTGACTCCAGAGACACGGGTCCGATGGTTTGCTGCCCGCCCATCTGCTCGCTGCCCAATGGAACGATGCGATCGAGCCCCGTCGGTATCCAATATTCTGCTCCGATTGTCGAGGCAGACGAATGAGACGCGCCGAAGGCTCCCCAATGCCCCGACCGCGTATCTGCTCACCGTTTGCTTGCGACCTGACCTCAGTGAAGTGGGCAGTAAAGGCAATTAAGCGGCCGCGTGTGGGACCTCCGCCATCCGCGTGTGGGCGGCTTTATTGGTTTTCGAGACGTGAGTGCGCATGCGATGCCTGCACCACTTCCTTGCCCCCTTTGGACGTGGACGAGGTTTCTCTTGTCCCTGGCCATCTCATTACCATTGCGATGGACTTTATCTGCCTGCCACGATGACGGTGGTCGCGGGGCCCGTCTCCCGGTCAAGAAACCGCCGTTCCCATTCGTCCCAGTGTCTATGAAGTGTCTAGTCTGCTCGCCGAACCGGTGGGCTCAATCCGACTTGCGTCCCATTGGTCGGGAAGCGAAGCCGCATACTTGGTTTTGCTTGTTTGAGGCAAGTCGAAATTACTATGGATCTATCCGACCCCCTCGCTGCTCTGCTACTCCGTACTGCTAGCCTGTAGCTTCAGCAGCCCGGAAATAGAAACAGGCAATAAGAGTGCAAGGAAGCAACTCATTCATCACTCGACCGTTCGAGCTGGCCCAATTCGCCGTACGGAGAAGGTAGGTAGTGTAGAAAATGGGCAGGGGAAGACCTGGAACTTTGGGATAACCTTTGCAGTCTACCTAGGGATCAACCATGGTGTTGAGCCGTTAGCGGGCGGATACCACCTGCGAGGACTTTTCTCATCCCAAGTCTTTGCTCTCGGGTCAGGCCATGGCCCGCGACTATATGAGGGGAGGGGACCAGGGGATGCTCCGTGTTCCCCTTTTCCCAGCACACACCAGTACATTGCTCGGAGTGTGGGGATGGAGATAAATGTATAGCCTCACGCCCGTAGCTTTTGTCTACTGACTAGAGCTAGGCCCAAGGCAGTCAACCAGTCGCTTAGACGCCATAGACGCGCGTGGAGAAAGGACAGCAGTTCATGGCAGGACAAACCTAGCCATCATAGCTGGGGGCTTGTTATTGCCATCACATCACTAGGTACGGTCCCGAAGGTGACAAGTCGCAGCCGTAACAGGCTGCTTTGCTGTGCCTTGGAAGCTGGTGCAAAAACAAGTGAGAACAAGGACGAGGTATTCTCAGATATTATCCGATTTTTACGATTCATCTTCACATGGTTTTTTTTTTGTTTCACAATCGAGACTTTTGTGCAAAAAGTACGATATTGGTAACGTATTTTGCAGTTATTCTGTGCCCTTCTGCTTGCGGCACGAAATACTCGGGAAATTGCCATGGCTGCACGTCAATCAATTCTATAGATAGAGAAACTCTGCTGAGCATTGCCAAAACAGAGCAACGACCCTGGCTGTCCCAGTCGTCTGTCCCCTACAAGCGCGATACTTGTCATTGCTTTCCTTGTTATTGAAGGATTAGGTAGATCTAATTCAACATCATCAATCTGCTCGCGTGTTAGTCCATTCATGTTGCTGTCTCGTCGTGCGACAAAAAGGTGTCCGCGGGGATCCGCACCTGGGAACACCTGCCCCGCCAGCCCGTTTGTTGTTTTGGCTGAGGTGGGCGCTGGTGCAGGTGCTGGTGCCCCACATTTTCGGCCCCCAAACCCAGCCAACCGTGCCAAGCTTCACAAGCTTCCCAAGCTTCACAAGCCTCAACGCAGTTTGCCGCCGATACATCAAACAAGCTAGGTAGGTAAACCACCTACATTAGCTTCCCTCCTCAGCCTTCCAGGAAGACAAAAATAAATCCTACAGCACGTGGCACAAGGACGGAAAAAGGGCCACAGTCAGTCACAAATCGTTCAGGGCGGCAGGATCATGATGCAGCACGACTGAGCTGGACCGAGCCACAGACGACAGCCATCTTCTTGACAAGGGTCACGGGACCCCCATAAACCTCAGAAAAGCCAATCATCATGTCGTCCGACACGAAGTGGAACGCCGGTAAGAGACGCGTCTTCCAGTCCGTCTTCCCGACCTCCATCTGGGAGCCCACGCCCTACTCCAGCCCCATGTGCCACTTCCCCGAGCAGCGTTTCCCCGAGCAGGGCTTCCCCCAGTCGGGCCACCCGTTCGGCGGTCCCCGGGCTCTCACACCCCAGCCGCGGCCCGGTGCCCATCCGGTGGCGGTCCTTAAGGACTTGTCGCCGCCGCCCGACAGTCGCCGCGCTGCTGACCAGACGCGATATGACCGGTCCTGGCACCAGGTCACTTCTCGCATCGCCCTCCCGGCCTCTGTCACGGTCGAGGACTCGTTCGGCCCGCTGCCCGACTTCCACCATGCCCAGGACGAACACTTTGACGAGGCCCTGCGCGATGTGCTGAACCCAGCCTCTCGCCTGCCTCTCGCCATACACACCGAGGACATACTCGACTGGCACACGCATCAGATCCGCCTGCACTTTGCCAGCTACGTGGTGCCCCTGCTGACCGTTTGCCGGGGCAATGCAGACCAGATGCAGGTATTGCTGGGGAGCACGCGCACACTCGAAGCCGCCCAGAGGCTGTACCTGTACGGCCTGTCCATCATCACCCGCCCGCTGCCCAAGGAATCTGCAGATCGCTTGGACGCCAAGTTGCGCCGGGACCTACACGCCCTCATGATCAACGCCATGTCTGGACAATTCTGGGATACGCTTAGTGCTGTCTTAAATGGCCGCATGGCTGTTGTCTTGAAGATCGCTGACCCGCCGACCGAGCCATTGCCGGACCGGGGCGAGGCGGAAGAGGCTAGGAAGGACATCATGCACCTCGCCGAGTCCTTGTCTAAAATTGGCCTGACCGGAGAGAAATTCCAGATGCTCTTTAGCTCAGTACTCAACCGGCACATGGCTGTGTACATAGGGCAAAGATTTATGGGCAGATGGAATGCCAACCAAGAGGCTGGCCGAACAGTATCGGCCGATGGACATGGCCAAAGCCAGTCATACAACGTCAGAGAGCTCACGACCTGGATCGAGGACGATTTTGCGCGCCTCGCAGTGGAAGTCGCCTTTCACATGGGCAACGTGGATATCCACTGGATCGAAGTTGAAACCTGGAAGAGGATAGCCATTGGCCGGCTGGAGTTCTTGAGAGTCAGCGAGCTATTCGACATGATCAACAACTGGCCGCAAAGCGAGGGCGGCATCAATGATTTGCGACACATCAGCACTTCGTCGGAAAGTCGCCACATGCTGACTGGCGTGCTTGATTATGCCCTGCGATACCGTCTCTTGCATCCGGGGCGGTCGACGCTGGATATCCTACGCTACTATATATCCATGATCATGGCGCTCCAAAAGATTGATCCCTCCCGGGTGCTCCTCAACCGTGTAGCATCCTCGCTCCGGCTCTACCTCTGCACGCGCGAGGATACAGTTCGAATCATTGTCACGAGCTTGTTGACGAGTCCCAAGGATGTCACCGAGGAGGCTCGCCAGACGAAATTGGTCGAGCTCGTCGAGTTGATGCGAGACCCAAACCAGAGTCGCCTGGACCGCCACCAAGACGAGTGGGACGATCTTTCCTGGGTCCCTGCTCCCGTGGACGCGGACTCGAATTACAGAGGAAGGAAGTCAGAGGACGTGATTGGAACGCTGATCAGCGCCGTCGGATCATCCGAGACCTTTATCAAGGAATTTCAATCCATCATTGGAGAGCAGTTGCTGTCGGAACGTGACGGATTCGAGCAGGAGGCCGCCGTCCTCACCTTGTTGAAGAAGCGCTTTGGAGAGTCTTCGCTACAGTCATGCGATGTCATGCTCAAGGACATTCAAGATTCTAAGAGATTGAATAATGTCATCTATCGAGGTGCCATGAACAACACGGAGAAGACCAAGCTGGAATGGGCCCAACGAACAAAGATTTTGTCACGGCTCTTCTGGCCCGACATGGGCGAGGAGCGCTTTGTCGTTCCTTCGAGTGTCACCGTCATGCAACAAGCCTATGAAGATCGCTTTGAGCATATGAAGCCTAGTAGGAAGCTCAAGTGGTTGAATCACCTGGGCCAAGCTACGGTCGAGTTGGAATTGGAGGACCGCACCATCTCGGAAGACGTTCGCACGTACGAAGCAGCTATCATCGACACGTTTGGTGGAGATTCGGAAGACGACGAGCCTCGCAAGTGGACCTTTGAGGACTTGTGGGTGCACCTACAAATGGACGAAGACCTTCTCACGGCTGGTCTGCAGTTTTGGGTCAACAAGAAGGTCCTGAGAAAGCTGCCCAGCGATGAGTACGTGGTTATTGAGCGCCTCGAAGATGCAGAGCAGCACATGGCGTCGGTTGCACAGCAGTCGGGCGCCAACCAGGACGATCCGCTCGGAGCCACCGTACCCAGCCCGCGCAAGACCAAGTCGGGCATCAGCGAGAAGGAGAAGGCGCAGCGCCAGGTCTACTGGCAGTTCATCGTGGGCATGCTCACCAACTCCATGCCCCAGATGCCCCTTGGCCAGATCTCCATGATGATGAAGATGCTCATCGCCGACGGCTTCCCGTGGAGCAACGAGGAGTTGCAGGAGTTCCTGGGCGAAAAGGTCACCGATGGCGAGCTCGAGCTCACCGGTGGCAAGTACAAGCTCGTGAAGAAGTAGGGAGTCCAAGACGGCTGGGCTGAGCATGGCAAGGGTCGATTCCTACGAAGGGTACCACAATTCCAACTCACGACACACCCGCCTACCTTTCTCACCAGGCCTCGCCCCGTAGCCCGGCCCAGCCCAGTCCGCCTCAGAGTACACCCGGAACAGATGTCTTGAGGACGCCACAGGTCGATCAAATGGTCTTTTCTCCGAACGAAAATGTGAGAGAGCAAGAGGTCATCGATGACCGTATGCTTGTACAAAAATTGTAAAATTCAGCCTGTAATAGCTACAAAGTCTGCAGTTGTAAAGTCACAGAGACAGATATAAGGACAGGCCGACCGATACCGGAAGATGAAGGCCACAACCTGGCCCATCGCGACAGATCCACAGAGGCCAGGAAGATGAAGATGTCACTAGGAATGCGAATCAAGATACCAATAGAATGACGAATAAATGAAATCAAGCAATGCCTGGCTGTGTTTGACATGCTATTTGATAAAAATCTGCTTGCTCGGATGTGTATTGGCTGGGACTCCAATAGGTTTCTTGAGCCGCCTCGTTCGGGCACGATTACTGAGCTTGTGATATTGACTGTGCAGAGCACTTTAGTGGCAAGATGGTTCAGTTCAATAGGCATGAATCGAGGCAGGTCTACACGAGCAACACAAAGTACCCGAAAACGTCGTGGAATAAGAGCATTAAGGGCGGTCTATTAGCGATGTACATCTTCCAAGGTCTGTTGTACGACTCGAACTTGGTATGGCAAAATTTTGAAGTAATCTTTTTTTCGTCAACCTTGATACTTGGTCCGCACTATTATATCGTGAGGGGTGGTGATCATGTCGATGCAAGTGTTCCCTTGATGCTCGTGAGTTTATACATGTTAATATATTTTTAGTTTCCTGCTGGACGAATACCCATTCTTTCGATCGCAATATGAATGTCCACGACGCTCTTTACCTGAGAAATTCTATCGCGTCCATCGCGAAAACGCCTTCACGGACTACCTCTACGTAGTCCCTGATCAGAAGCTCGACTTCGCTTTCCAAACTCTAGGTGAACTCGATCTGGCCCAAGAGCTCACCAAGGACCGTGTCAGACGGCACATCAGCTGGTGCGATATCACAGCGCCGGTTTCATCCCTTATCTCGGTGTTCGATAGCTACGGTGAGTGTTCCACTGAGTGTTCTCCCCGAACAAATCTCATCGAGAAGCAGAGAAGGCCGAGGAACGGGTGAGATTCCATTACCACGAGGCACCTGAATCTCAGCGAGCGACACGACTCTCGATTGCGGAAATCTCAACCGATGGAGTCGTCGAAGCAGTACTCCAGGCTCCCGGTCCGAGCCCGGCAATCCCCATCTGGATCGACCGAACGCACCTCAACAAACCGCTCGTCCCCATGCCCGATGGAAGAGAGGTTCCCGAGCCTACCATATGGGTATCCGTAGGGGAGGTTCGACCGATCTTGGGCATACCCGAGGGCGTCGGCCAGGACGACGAGTGGCTCGCGTTCCGCCACATCTTGCGAGATCGCATCGATCGCATCATGCCGTACGACGGATGCCAAGTACAGTCCGATACGACGAGTGATGTTCAGATATCCGACTGGGTTTTCGTCTGGGAATTGCAGGTCTGGATCAGGACACCGCCGTATTCCGCCGAGCGTGCCAGGCTGCAGGCACAATACGATAAAGAACTCCGCGCCGAGATCCAAGAACGCATCAACAAGTACCACCCGACGCCGTTCAATATCGACGAGGAGGAGTGAAGTCCACAGGATACACGGTTACGCGATGTTGTATCCGAGGAGGTGGTGATTGCTGGGATGCCTACCACGTGTAACTTCCACATGATTACATCAAAATCAACACTCTCCCATCCAACCGTTAGTGAACAACAGAGTGTTCCCGATATTTCTGAGCTATATGGGAATCTATGAAATTGTAGTCATCGGAAGAGGATTGCTCACAACTGACATTGGAGTAAGTGCTTGTCCGCGCATCCTCGACCGGTGATCAGGGTCCAAAAGATACCGATCTCCTCGAACAGGTCGCGGCTATAGAAAGGAATATCCAAACGGCTCAATACATGCCAGCGACATTAGATATTTCATATGAGCTCACCCTCTCATCAAATAGGTCTAAAAAGTGATGTTCGAAAGAGATGATCATGACGGTGAATTTCCAACCCAATATATACATTGCTCGTGCCTCTCTAATAACACCACAAAGAAGAAAGTTATGTGATATATAAAGTACTCTAGACTGACTAATCATGATATGTCGGATATGAGAACTGCCAAGACAGATCGCATATCAAAACGTCAGAAATAGCTTTGCACATAAAACAAGCATTACAAGATGCAAGCCACTATAGCATCCGGCAGTGGAAGCAAAATAAACAGGCTGGTACCTACATAACAGGACGGCACCATGCAAGCCACTGCTTTGCTACCCGTCTTCTTGACAAATTTCCATTTGATTATGGCGCTCCAACGGACACGCCATTAAGGCGAAATAAAATTTCTTGGATGAGCAAAAACAAGGCGATTTCTTTGCCTCTCTTCGCCATTCCTTTCCTCCCGGAACTCCATGTATGACTCCAAAGCGACCGCAGCCGCTAGAATGGAATGCACATATAAACGAGCGACTACCCCAAACATGAGCGCCATGGCGCTGTCCAGAGATTAAACGGGAAGAGCGAAGAATTTTCAATAATTTTCTTCTCTGCATCGGTTTTCATAAATGAGAAGCCCTTCGCCTCCTTAGAATCACTCAAGCCCGAAAAACATGGCGCTGGCCGGCAGCAAAAAGAATTCTCCCAAATCGGACTGCTCGCAAGTTTGGCGCTGTGACTGGTTTGTCGTTGACCAGCCACAAGGGCAAAAAAGCGACCTACCTTGATGGAGGCGCAGGTCGGTTTTGGAATCAAGTGCCAGACCAAAAACGGATTGCAGAATCGCCGAAATCAAATCGGATGGCTTGGATTCACAAATCACCAGTGTCAAAATGCGTATGTGCTAAACAGAGGGCAAGGGGACTGCACCAGCAGGGTCTCATGATGAGTAAAATGTACTTAGATAAGGCAGGGCCCTGTTTCTTGATCCAGGTTACGGAACGGACGGACGGCAGTAACCGATAAGTGGTGCATTTCGTGACGAGGGACGAGGGATTTGTCCAGAGATCCTTTGAATCCATTTAATACTTGAATGCTTGCTGGTTCTTACACGAAAAGAATTTCTGATCTGTTCATATGAGAGTGCGAGTGTTGAAAATAATTTGATCAATCAGACGACAAGAGACGTGGTCGCATAATTCGGCCTCGCTTTCATGTGCTGGTCCTGATTAGCCCGAAGAGGGGGTCCGTCGGCTTTGTCGGGGGCGGTGACGCTGGATGACGGCGACGGTGACTACTAAAACCCATGGGGCCGCCGGACCCGATGCGGGGCGTTCCAACGTTTCAATGGTGACTTGACTGGGTGGTTGCTTGTTGCGCGGCCGGGGGGTTCAAGATCCTGCTTCGACTTCATCAGCTGGGCCGGGGAGGTTGGTTGGGCTTGACTTTTTCATTCGCCCCCCGAGGGCAAGCTGCTGGATGCCAGATGCGTGCGCAGAGATATCATCGCAAGCATGGCCGACGGACACCCTGTCAGGCGCCCAGCGGCGGGGCTTTTGCGTCCATGATGCGGTGTGAAATGGCCATTCCATCGTCAGCTGATTCGTGTCCGTGCAGGGAAGATCGCATTGTCCGCTGAATAGGGCCACCTAACCTAGGCAGGCAGGCCATGGTCTTGCGGGAAAATGATGAATCAGTGCTGATCTCATGGGCGTGTGTCGCCGGATTGTCGATAGTCTTGCGAACAAACGCCTTGCCCTGCCTGCCAGGACTGGAACCTATTTTCTTTTTGCTAGGATTTCGATACAGGCGGTTTCCGCGATTGTGCGGCATTTTTGATCCGATGGGGAGTTTCTGGGCCATTAATCTTGTCGTATTGCGAGCTGCGAGCATCTCTCTGGCAGCGACCAGCTAGGTTAGCCATTGGGTGCTAGGTTAAAAGCCGTGGGTGTCGTGCACAGTCGCCAAGGTCAAGTGCTTCATCATCAATGATAGCGACCTCAGGATGCCATGGCATGGGTCTGTAAGCCAGGAGCGGTGCATCCAGTCTCCGACCTAACGCAGCCACTTGTACTAAAAGGTTAGAAGGAGATGGCTTCTAGGTCAGACGCCGGAGCTCGGGCAGGCAGGTATTGGTAGGCAGGCGGCCAGCTCCCCATGTCGATTATTACCATTACCATACCATCTGGCACCCTGGCGTGCCATGATTGGTGTGGAATTAGACGGTATCGCAAGCATGGACAGAGGCGCCGCTCCCTGGTTGCACGTTGCTGGACGAGAAAATGTCTGTCGTAAAAGTAAGTATCAATACGATACGATATATATCGGTCCGACAGTCGCGTCAGAATTTCTATTCTCTGGAAGTGAGTAGTATACTGTAGCTTTTCACTTTCCACTGGTGGGCAAAAAGGTTTGGACCTTTGCCAGCGAGTAACTTGTGGAGAGAGTCCTTGTAGGGCTTGAAGAGGGGCAATTCATAATGCACGGAGTAGCCACCCCGTGTGTCCCAAGATGCCCTGGTCTCCCGGGTCGGGGTTTCACTTCGTACTGCCGCCTCGACTGAAGTCTCGGCGCATCAAGCTGCATACCTAGACAATCGCTCTGCTCAGGTGCAAATTCGCGAGAATAATCCAAGTACGAGACTGGAATCCTGGGTCCTGTATAAGGTTGACCTTGAGGGAAAAAAGGTTGAGCTTGTGTTAAGACCAACATGAACCCTGCAATATGGTCTAGACTCTCTAGCCAATGAAGAGCCAAGATTTCAAGGGCGGCCTTCCAAGAATGACAAAAAGGGACCGATATAGCAGTCGAAGAATGGATCCTTGCTCGGCCAGTCTATATCTGATCATGTAGTCGTCAAATATCGACCAATAGCTGCGATATTTTGTATGGCTCCCGCGAGGACTGTATTTTCTTTAGGCGGGCTGGCGGAACAATCCTGGGCTTACACATTGCTGCTGCTCTTGTATCGTGCCGCAATGCCTGTCGTCCTCCATGCTCGAGCGGGACTGTGCCGATGTCAAAGCAACCCACAAGGTTCGCGCCTAAAAGCAGACAGCAATGGCATTCGATAGGGCGAGAATGCAGGAATGCCGCCATCGAAAATGCTATTCCAGTATGCTAATGCAGCGCTTTTGCGCTATGTATAGTATAGTTGTCGTGCCCACTGTCAAGCGAGGGCTATCCGGGTGTCCAGAGTGTTTGAGCACATCCTTGAAATGTCCCAGAGAATAGCACCCAATAAAGTGGGATTCGTGTCACCCGAGGATGGAGAATGCGAGCACGAATCTGCAACTTGCAGAAACGAAAAAGTGCTCACAGGAGTTGAACATTCTTTTGTCCTTGGTCAGACACGGATGTTTAGCGCCGAATCCCCAGAGACTCGATACAAAAGGTTCACAAATGACGGGCCTTCTCAGGGCTTGCGCATCTCTCAGGGTAGGCAGACTCGTCACTCAAGAAGTCTGAAGTCTCGGATGACTCGCCCAGACTCAGCCGTGGGCGCCGCTGAACTCGGCTGTATTTGGCGGTTTGCAGGTGCGGTACCCCCGGGCGAAAAGGGCGACTCTGTTCGTGCTCGATGCGGCTGGCCGTGCAATCTCGGTTGTTCTATGCTGCATCCGGCTCTTTGCAAATCCATACACCGGCTCGGATTGACGGAGCGACTCCAGAGATGCGACAAAATTGTTACGTGAACCACCAGATGGCTCATTGGGCAAACTTCCGGCAGAGAGCATTGAAAAATATGCCTCCCTGGACAGGTATGTTGTTTGTTGCATGGCACGCTTCGAGGAGCCTTTTTGGAAGCGAGACGGGGATCATTCGACGGCCGGGCACCACTATTGAGAGTTTCCGTTTGGTTGGTAAGTGGGAACTTGTCTGTCCCAAAACTATTGGAAGAATCCAATCCATGGCGCTGGGGGAAAGATGACCTCCACCAGCTGTGTAACACGTCTCGGCGTGACTAGGTTCAGTAGGTGAAGCACTTGATGGTTCAAAAGCATGCCTATGGTCTTGCAAAAAATGCACTTGGGGGTCTCTTCCTCGCCAGTGGTGTTGCAACGACAGGCCATGTCTGCCTACATTACATCGGCCTGGCGTGGAAGCAGAACCTAATGCAGCGACGCACCTGTGGTCAGACAAGATGGTCTCCAAATTGGCTCTGTTGCATAGCAAGTCGAAGAGTTCACATAAAACCGTGGAAGCACGGCCTCATGTGCCGCGAGGAATGAACAGACCTCATGGTTGCTGGCGACACCCTGGCACGAATTTCGGCCATGTAGATTATCGACACTCGAGTGGGCTCTCCTCTTCTCGCTGGCATACCGCCGAGAAAGCACAGTAGGTTTGTGTCGGAGCAATTAGCAAAGTTCGAGGAAGGATAAACAGATGGACGGATCGATTTATCAAAATACAATCAGCGACTGTAGGATGTTTGCAAGTGCCGTATGGGAAAGGTGCGTCCGCTTTCCACGTCGGTCGCCCGCCGGAGACAGCTCAAGGCGGGTTGGGTTCCGGTTATCTTGAATGCTTAGACCGTTGCCGAAGATAAGAACGGCGCTGCTATGTGGCGCAGGAGGCGGCACAGGCTGATCGTCAGTGGTCGACGTGAACGCCGAATCGCATCAAGCCTCATGCCCCGCTGTCAGCCAAGAAACGAGAAATATGAGCCTTTGAGATAAAGTTCTGGTCGTTCTTAAACACGGGCTGTTCCAGCGCTCGCAAGGATCGGTGGAATAATAACTCGGCACTACGGGTGGTCAGTAGAACCTGGAAGGACATTTGATCATCACATGGCCTTTTCCCAAGAGAAGCCCCGCGGGTATCCTTGGATCCAAGGTATCTGACCCCCAGCACAGAAGGGATGATCAAAGAGTCATTTTCTTCTTTTAGCCCCTCCGTGCCCTGGCTTCTTCGGCTGTTTGGGTGCCAGCGAGGTAGGCAATGTATGGTCCATGGAGTAGCTGGCAGGTGATGTTGCTGGGTACCGCAGGCAGATAGAATGAAGACAGACGGACAGGAACGTCGGCGGGGCTAGCACCATTGATGCGAGGGGGTGAGAGGTGAGAGGTGAGCATGTCAAGCATGTAAAAAGAGTCTCAATGCCTGTTCCTGTCCGCCATGACATGTCGATGCGATGCGAGGGGTCCGACGCACCGAAAACACCCACACTGCCTTTACACAACGCAGCACTGCATTGCGAGAGGCAAAACGAAACGAGGGTAGGGGCCGGGCTGTCAGTGATCCAGGGGCGCCCGGGGAGAAGGTATTCCTAAGTTTTAGCCAGAGAAAACATTCTTTGGGTCCACGTCGCAATCGTTGTTTGTTGGCCATCACATCTGGATTCCAAACCAGGGCGCGCCAGGCGAAGGCAAAAAAGGATGTTGTTCGTGATTGCTGGGTGCTGAAGGTAACCTAGCTTGCTCGTGGCCGCCTAGGTAGGCGTCCAGGTGGGTAGAGGTAGGTGGGTTACTCGCTATAGCAGCCGACCAACAGCAGCGAGATGGCCAACGTAGCGAATCGCTCGAGTTGCGCATTAGGTAAGGTAGTAGCATCATGGTTTCTCGGCGGCCCTCTGGCTCCAGACATCGGTTCAATGGGCATCCGTCTGTACAGATTACAGCCAATATTCCGCTGCCTGCTTGCAAGATAGACAGATATTGGGAGTTGCCAATTGCTTGCTGCATGTGCTCATTCGCCCCCCTCCCTGGTGCAATCAATCATATGTGCAATTCTTAGCGGCCACCCTTGGCCTGGCCTGGCTGCACTTGAACAAGCCACTGGCTGGACTGGACTGGTGCTTGCTTGCTTGCTTGCTCGCTGGCCAGGGCTTTCTCCGTCCGTCTTGTCTCCCTGTTACTTCTTCCCTTGGAATCTTCTTTTTCGGAGTCGAACCAAGCCAGCCCATCCATGCTCTCACCCACCGAAAGAACCCCATACCGGTTTGGATCTTTTGCGTTTTCGCTTCTTGCATTATCCTCCCAAACGACGCCTAATTCGACCGAATGGCTGCTCGTAAAGGCTGTCTTGCAGCTCAAGCTTGCCCCTCTTGTCAGCTACATACGTAGGCACTCGGTACGCAACATGGTGTCGTCAATAGTCCACTTTTGTCAGGTTGGGCCGTCTTGTCTGTCTTTCTGTCTGTCTGGCTTTCGTCTGGTTCGTGCGAGGCTTTCCCCAAGATTTGACCTGCTTCTTTTCTTCTTCGCCCGTACGGTACCCTCTCATCACCTTAAAGGCAAAGCCCCAGGTCTCACTCAAAACCGACCAGGTAGGCATTCCCGCTCGTGCTGCGGGTAGGCACTCTGAACTGAGACTTGCTGCCACGTACGGACAGATCATTCATCCCCATGTCCATGTTGATGCCAATCCTATGTACGTACGTCTTAACGTACCGGTAGGCCGGTGGATGTATGTGTGTGTGTGTGTGTGTGTGTGTGTGTGTAATAAGTTAGGTTGCCGGTTGCCCATGTAGGTTAGGTATGTGTGGTGCGGACCTATGGATCGGATCAATCAATGTATCTTGATCCATTTCCCACCTTTTGCCTGCTCCCTCCAGCTATTGTTGTACATACACACTCATATGGATTCCCTTTGCTCCTCTTCCCTTGACCTTGCCTGGGAAGCTAGGTGGTGGCTCTCATTTCTGGATCCCTCCTCTTAATTGCCTACATAGATTTCGTCCGTACACACACACCTTACATACATGCTACATGCCTACCTACCTAATAACTTTCGTGATCTTATGTCTGTCGCTTCTCCGCCGGTCACTTATCATTAGTCGGCTTTGTCCAAGACTAACAGAACCCGCCAACGTCTCGTCGTGCCTCTGCCCACTCTCTGACTTGCAGCAGCCGAGGGAGGAGAGAGAGCTTGAGACCATTTTTTTTTTCTTTCTTTCTCTCTCGACCTTCTCGTCTCTCCTCTTCTGTGATCCGGATGCTCCTTCCTCCACTTCCTCTCTTCCCTCCATCCTGCCTTCCACTTTCTGGTCCTCCAATCCCTCCAAACGGCTCTATCGCCAAAACAAGCCCACAATTTCGACACATAGTCCTGGCTGAGATCCTAGCTGCTGCCTCCTCAGCGCCCGGGTGGAAGCTGTTTGTCTGTTGCTGACACCAACAACATTTCTCCTCCCTCTTTTTCTCACCATTCCACCTAGTACACCTTGTAGCCGCCGGCTGTTGTTCTTTGTTTCGTCCGTACCAACGCAAAGCCCACCTAGTCCCGAAATACCTAGTGATCCGACCTCCAACAAACGGCGCAATACGACGGACGATAATTCCGCATTCAGGTGCTTATCAGCGATAACTGGTATCAGCACAAGTACTACTTTCCAAAGCGTTTCAAACCAGAGCGGAAAATCCTTTATTCTTTACTGCTTGTTCTTTTTCACGAGTTGAACAGCATTTCTTACTCCAGAGATTCTCGAGTCCCGCTTGACTCACGAAAAGTGCACCCGTGACAGTCATCTGCGCACGTGGTAAGCTGAGGGGAACCGTGGATTCCGGGTCACTACCTACCCCTCGTCCGCCGCTATCGCCGACTATAATCCACGGCCAGCCAAACGAGCGACCAGCCTTGGTGACTGATGCAACGGTCCTTTCGGAACAAATCGCAAATCGATCGGTTGCAAAAGTCTGTGGAAACAAATTGGTGGTCGAAATTCAAGAGCAGAAGCATAGGGGCAGACGGTATTCGTCCGGACCTGCTCAACACAACCAAGCCCCCATAAGAATCGGACGGTCGTTGGAAAGTTGGCTGGCAAGATCAGGATTATACTCGAGTACGGCTACAAACGACGTGGAATTCAACCTTGACGAGCTCGAGCGTTGGCCTCGAAGCCTTTGACACCTCATAAGAAAAGTATCAGTGTATAGGTCGAGGGCGACAGCCTCCAACCCGGGCCGTTGCTCTCGACGAGACAATGGATCCTTCAGCGATGGACTTTGTGAGCATGCACCAGCAGCAGCCGCCGCAGCAGCCGCCGCAACAGCAGCCGCACTACCACCCGCAGCACCTCCCCACCTCGAGCAGAGGGAGTTACTCGCCCATGGACTTGGACCAGCAACAACCCCGGTGCCCAGCATTGCGAGCAGCTTCGGAACGTAATCAACTACCAGGTCTACAAGGGCATGCTCATGGCGGGTATGCTCCACGTTATGAACATTTCGGCGTGCAAGGTCCCAATGGATGGTGGCCTTCTCCGGCTTATGATCGTTGGCAATACAATCCCTCTGGGATACCGTATCATTACCACCCACCACCGTTTGCGACTCCACCAGGTTTGGAATTGCCTCCTTCGCCTCCCGGGAATCTAATGGCTGGGCATTTTCATTCGCATAGGTCCGGTGCAAATCAATACAATGGCCACGAAAATGGTGTCATGTATACGCATACTCATCCGCACACTCACACGCAGGCGCCGGCGCAGGCGCATGCAAACTTTGCCCATCGCCCTACAATACCGAGTATCAACCGGATGGGAGATACAATGCCAATGCCGGTCCATCCATTTGGATATCCGAGAAATGCAGACTCCAACGAATTTGGACCCGCCAACCGCTTGCCTGCCATCTCACAAATGTAGGTCTAAGAATGCAGAAGTACAAAGACCAATTCTAACATTGAAATCAGTTCCCCAAACTTTTCAGACGAAATGGGAATGGCTGGTGGACGACCTGCGCCTCAACCTGATGCGGAATCCACTCGAGCACCAACAAGAGGGCAGGAAAGGCAAACGTGTATGTGGCACATTTCTCCCACGATGCATGGTATGCTCACATTTAGCAGCTTCAAATTCTTCAAATAACACCGTCTCAATGCCCCCCATGCGGCAAAGGACCACCGAGGTTGGAGGTGAAAGGCCACACATTGTCATTGGGTCAGGTTACCTAGGTGGAGAGCATTTCCCGGATGAAATGTCAAGTGATGATGAATTCGACCATAACGACACGGCGATGATCACGACTGCGCTGCTTAATAATCTCACGGCAGCCAGCGGGCAGGAGAGTGGACTCAGAGCTGCTCAAATCATGAGAGGAGCACCCACTGGGCGAAGAGTGGCCTCGAAGCAAGCTATAGCTTCACTGGAAAGTGTCAAGATTGAAGACATACAGGAAGGAGAGAGGAGTAAGTTTGAGTTGTTTATCGGGTGTTTGAAACCATGCTGACAGTCCCTTCTAGATTGCATCATTTGCTATAACGATTTTGGAACAGAAACTCCAGAGGGTATCAATGAGGCGCCCTTGCGCTTGCCAAAATGCCGCCATGTGTTTGGCGATCACTGTATCAAGAAATGGCTGGCAGAATCAAACAGCTGTCCCTACTGCAGAGACAAGCTGCCCTCCGAACAACAGCATGTCCTTCGCCACGAGACTCTTGTTCAGTTATCGCGCCGAGAACTATCTCGCCAAGGAGAATCCCATTCCCCAGGCTGGCCACCCATGGACCGGCGATCACCACCCAACGACAATGGAGAATTCCGCCGCAGAATGCGCCCACGCTATGGAAGCAGTCGCGGCAGTCCCCCCTCGCGCGTGCGTGGATTTCCTCATCCAGCACTGCCAGGCGGGCACTTTTCGTATCAGGTACGATTTGTATAGTCTCTGCCATGTACATTTTAGCTGACATGAGGTGACTGAATCATTAGAGTGGCAACAGATTTAATCCTTCTAGCCCCGAACGAAGATATTTCATGGGCTCCGGCTCTACACCGTCGGCAACAGCCCGTTCGTCAGAGGGACGACCCAACCAAGAGAGTACCATGCCTCGCGCTGTAAACTCTCCCTTTGGTCCCATGCCTAACACGTTGCCAATTCCTATTCGCAACCCTCTGGTGGATCCAGAGATACGCGCTGGCTGGGTTCCACAAACCAACTTTCTGCCATACGTCCGGCATGGAGGAGCACCAGACGTGGCAGACGTTGAGATGGCACAATCGGATGATACTGGTTCCAGCAACCATACTGAAAGTGCCCTTGCCCGATAATCTCCAAGTATGCGCAAATCTTCCACCCACATTGCTCATCGGCTGGCGCCTCAATTTGTCATTTATAGACTGCATCTGCACACGGACCGGGCGGCGTCTTCTTCGCACAATTTGTGGCGTTTCTTGCATTTTTGCTTTCATCAGGCATCCATGGAGTTCGGGAATCATTGGAGCTCCGGGGTACAGCAGGAAACTCGGCATGAATTTGGAAGATGCATACGGTGTCGTGATTTTACATGCCGTGGGTTTTACGTACATATTTCATCTCTCATTACTGCGTATTTCTGCATTTCTTTTTCAAGTTTTTGACAACATGCAGTACCTCTCGACTCACGAGTGTTGGAGCTATGGCTGGCATCAGACTCATCTCATAGCGTTGGTCCCGTATCTTGCAAGACGGCAGGTAGTGACTCAAGTAATAAATAGATTGAGGCATTTCTTACGGCACATGATATAGGGCATTGTGAGGTATGATTGATGGAGCTTATAATCATGGTGATAACTCAGGTTCCACGAATTAGGGTTTAGTGTTGGTATCTCTCCCGCCTTGTGTATAGCACCTTGTTCGTCAACACTATGCTATGATGGCGCTCCAGTCTTGTAGTGCCGCGCTTTTTGTAGCTTCCGAAATAGGCCCAGAAAGATTCACGCCGGAATTATACACGATTCCAAACTGATCGCCGCTGTCGTCGGCGGCATTATACGGACATGCGTCTGAAGCCGGCAAAATCAATTCCCAATACAAGCTTGGCAGCCCGACCGAGTTCATGTCTTCCACCTCGCTCGGGAAAGCACTGCTCTGGTCATAGCTCGCGGCATTGATCCCCCACTCCTCGACGTAGATGAGCTTGCCGCCCGCCTGCCCGAGCCAGGTCTCGGCGTTGGACGCCCAGTACCCGGGGACCGAGGCGTACCGGTGGACGGCGACGGCGTCGAGGGCGCCGCACTCGGTGGCCGCGGATATAAAGGTGCACCCGTGGCTGTAGTCGCCCCCGATGCCGCCCGAGGACACGACGATGGGGTTACCCGCGCCCAGCTCAGAGCGCAGGTGCGTCGCGCGGCCGCAGAGCCAGCCTTGCTGGTCGTTGGTTGTGCATGCGGTCGTGTTGGCCGTCAT
Organism: Pestalotiopsis sp. LF_19_12; assembly: GCA_023510015.1. Taxonomy (NCBI): domain Eukaryota; kingdom Fungi; phylum Ascomycota; class Sordariomycetes; order Amphisphaeriales; family Sporocadaceae; genus Pestalotiopsis; species Pestalotiopsis sp. LF_19_12. Next base: position 6,530 of record JALYBT010000045.1, on the reverse strand, counting down.
GGGCTCGTTCTGGGGAAAGTATGCAGGTAAGTAGAGAACGGGTGAAGACGAGGATGTCTGGCGGGGGCCTACCTGCAGATCGAATCCCATGATGGCCTCGCTCCATTCCTTCCATATCTTACCCGACGAGGCGCCGCGGTAGTTGAGGATGTAGGACAGTCGCGCGTCGTACGCGGTAAAGGCTTCTTCGTCTTCGTAGAATCCTGAAGATCCGAATTGATCATAATAAATATCCCTTTGAAGCGGCGTTAGTAGTGAGCGCACAATTACACGGCTTTTTCTTTTTTCTCTTTCTTTTGGGGAACACTCACGCTCGGTAGTCACCCAGTAGAGAATTAGCATCATGGGGCGAAATCAGAGCCTTGATCCCTTTATCCTCGAGCTTGACCAAGACCCCGTCGAGCGCGTCCAGAGTCCCCATTGTTGTACTCGCCTAGCGCCGCCGTCTCCAGCGCCGGCACGTCGGCCGCGATCAGGCTGCCCTTTTGGCACGCACCTGCCGTCTGCCCGTTGACCCAAACCCGGACGACCTTGATCCCATCCGCCGCCATGGCTGCAATGTAGGCGTCTTGGTCTTCGACCGAGAGGCCCTGTAGGTAGTATAGGTTTGTGCCCATCCATGATGTGGGCGTGGTGCTGTTGCGGGAAGTGAGTGTGGCCAGCGACAGGGCTGAGGAGGCGAGGGCGCCGAGAAGGTAGGAAGAAGGGATCATGGTGATATGTCAATAGATGGATTGAAAAAACACCTACAGATTGCGATCATGAATCTTCTGAAATCAAGGAATAAACACACAGACGCCGCGGACTTCGAAGCTTTTATATAACATTTACCCTAGGTGTAGTGAGGCTGCGCGAAGAGCTGAAAAAAGTGCCTTACCAGATTGGCTACCCACACAAGGAACAGGGGAGCGCTGAATTGGGCAGTTCGCTGTAGCCACAGCATCATCAAGATTCCCCAAGGCACATCGGGAGGTATCTTGCTAGGCACTCTTCTCAGGTCAATAGATCAATTCCTACGCGGTCATATTTGCTGATAGGATTTAGGTCGCACCTCTAGATTTTATCCCATAATGTATTTGAATTGTTTGATTCTATAGAAGCCGAGTATTGATGGAACTATTTCATCAAATTAAGTTTTATTGTGGCCGTGAATCAACGTCTCAACAATTAATTTATTATTTCCCTCCTTGCTCTGGACGAATTTCACCAATTACAATCTCTTCAGAACAGCAACTGTGTAGATCCTGTTAATGCAGCAGAGAAAACAAAGACTAGCAGATCCACGTTGTAAGACCGGCCACCAGCAGATATCGTTTCTGTCGGAAGTGCTGCCAATGTGGCACGACTGGTCGACGTGCCGGAAGATGCAGCCGGCGATTGACTGAGGGTGTATGATGTTTTTGTTGCCGTCGTTGCTGTGGAAGTATCTATTTCGAATCAGAAAGAGGTAAGCTCAAAGTCATCGCCATAGAAACAGTCGACAGAGAACAAGTGGAGAAAAAGCTTACCCGTGCTGTTACCCGCCAACGCGCAGTACATGTCAAACACCTCGAGGGCCTGAGTAACGGCCGTCGTGGTCTCGGGCAGGCAGTCGGATGCGACTTTTGTGCTGATGACGGAGGCAAAGTAGGAAGAGCTGTCGGTGCAGAAGCAGCTGTAGGAAGTCGTCTTCTGGTCATCGCCGCACCCGTTCTCCATGTCCCGGACGATGGTGCTTAGAGGATGCTCGGCGCATGCCGGCAGGGCCGAGTACTCTGGAAAAGAGTTGATGAAGAGGCTCTGAGCCGTCGCGGTAGTGGCGACGAGCCATGCCAAGATAAGGCGTCGCATATGCATGATGGTCTTTGGTGGGGAGATAAAAAGGGAAAATACAGTGTAATTGCTTTTTGGAGATGCTCTTTGGTGGTTGGGATCACAAGACAGACATCTTTATGCGAAGGCTAGAAAGCAATCATGAATAGCCCAAGGCCCATCTGATATATCGTCCATGTACCTGATTTTTGGCGACTGCGCCGACGCAGCAGTCGTATTTCGAGGTCGCAGGTATCCTAATGCAATCCTCGTGGCCAAGAATAGCATAAGGCTGCGCGGAAAACTGGTACGTTGTCGTTGCCCCCCTTATGGATGCTGACATGCCAAGGACCACTCGTATTTCACTCGCATTCAACTCGAGATTGAAATTTCCAGACGGGCCAATCCAGATAGTCTGCAGGCCAATGAAATGATGGGGTCCTGGGATCAATTTGGACGCAAGAAGATCACGAATGCCCAAAGAGTCGACTGGGGGGCGGGGGATTTTGAATGCAGCAAGGGTCTTTCGCCAGAGGGAATGGCCATTCGCTGTCCACTATTATTACCATGATGCGAGCTGCAATGATCAGCTTTGGAGCCCTTCTGGATAAAAACACTCTCATGGTGGCCCATTTTGGAGGTAACCACCAAAGGTCGTCGACACCGACTGACATTGTCACGGCTTGAGCAACAATCATGCGTCGGTCAAAATGATGCGACAGATATCTCATCGTGCGAGCGAGACCTGGGACCATATCAAGGGCGACACACAGCCGGCTTTATGTCTATCAATCACTCACATGCTGTTGGCATCGCTTCTGGGGAATCTATGTTTTGGCCGCAACCCGCCTTCTTCAGCTGTCTTCTGGCCAGTCTACTGCGTGCTGGCCGCATTTGTTCTGTTGACCTGTATTTCCTTCGTCCGCTGGCATCACTTGTAATTTTCGGAAAGAATAAGAAGATTTGGCACGACATATACTAAATCGTCATCGGGCACCGATCCTGATCCAGGAGATTGGACAGCAAACAGGCGCAATACCATCTGGACGGCGTCAATCACCACCTTGGTGATACCACTTATATTCTGGTTTTTATGGAGGCCGGAGCTCGTGGCAAATGTCATCGTTGTGCAAAGAGCCGAAGTAGTGAGTTCGCATATTTAACACAGCTACCTAATGACTGTTCAGCTTGCTCACTTTCACTTGATGGATAGCCTTCCGTGTACTATCCCTCCATCGCAGTGCTGCAAAACGTCGACTGGACATCGCAAGCCGAACTCACACTCGACAGCCAGCCCAAATGCTTTGTCGGCTGGATGAGAAATGGCCTCCCCGCTTGTGACGTGGTCCAGACACTCGGCGACTGGTGCAACTGCACTGCCAAATGGGACGAGGCGATCGTGCCCTTTGAATGGCAGAACACAACGTACCAGATGCTCTCGTGGAATCCGGATGAATTCATGATCAACACGAAACCGACGGTACCTCTCCTCGTCCAAGCATTTTTCAATTGTAAGTGTCCAGCTTATGGAAAGACATCCATCCGAGCTAAAAGGACATCACCAGACAACTCCAGCAAGGCCTTTGACGATTCCTTCTCGCACCAATCGCCGAGCCTCTGGCTAGCCATCTGGGACGGCGGCCTGTCGCTACAAGACAGCCTCGCGTGGGGGTACACGCGACTGCAGCTCATCGACGCCCTGGCGATGTTGTCAATCAACCTCGCCCTCAACTACAGAGTGGAACCCGACAAGAAGGCGGCCTACGACTACGCGCTGACCACCATCTCCACGATTCCCCAGACGGGAATGACGTGCGACGCCAGCTCCGACGAGGACTACGGCCCTTGTCATACTACGATTATTCTCCAGTATCCGACTTTTCAGAGAGATGTTACCACTATTGAAGCCAGGATGCAGTGGCAGGTAAGTCGATGCCGAATCTTCCACCGTGGGAGACTGTGGGTGCTGACATGGACCAGGACATCGCTGAGGCTGTGGGATCTTGGTTGTCGCTTTTCCAGATTATGAGCTGGGTATTTTCGGGTCTGGGGGTTGCGCCATAGGGAGAGCATGGCCTTTTCCGGAGAGGGTCTATCCGATCAGGACAAGATTCAAAAATTCAATGGTGACCAGGAGCGCCTCCGATGACTCTGATTGGGTGGGTCAATCCTGGTCTTCTTAATTCTTTCGCTTACCCTGACCTGGCTATGCATGGGCAGGGGGAGACGCAAAGAAGCAGTAAAACCATGCGTCAAGGATATTGATCCGGGCATATGGCCTCACTTCGAGGACACAAAAGTCCTCCCAATGGCAACCCACCTCCTATGATGATGGCCCAGTGACATCTCTTTAATTCCCGGTTCAGTGTTTGATCGGCTTTTGGTCATGAATCCTTTCTGCTGTGTAACCGATGTAGTCAAAAGTCCCATCCTTGCGCCCACCGCTGTGGCAGGCTGTGGTCATTTGAAAAATAGTTATTCCTTGTATGCCATGTACGATTGAGCAGGGGTAGACATGATTCAATATTGCAGCCATCAGGCTGTGCCTTGACAATCTCGAAAAGTACAGCACCATGGTGACGCCAGGCCCGGAAAATGATTCGTTCCTATATTGCGGAAATCGCTACTGAAATTTCTCTGTCGTGATAAGGCTCCCAGAAGGAAAAGAGTTGAGAATAGTTTTCGTCCGTAGTTTTCGTATCCGAACTTTAGATGAATATTATAGAAAAAGCTTTTGAATGTTGCTTATTATAAAAATGTTTTATCACTCAAGTAGACGAAACGTGAGAAAGAGGAAGGACATGGGACTAAATTTGATTTACTTCTTTCCATTTCACAAGAGAGACATCAAAGCTCTATGCCTTCGTCTCTGCCTAAAAAGAGCATACCACTGCCGCAGCCAGTCGAGAGTTGCCGCCGGGTTGCTCCCACCAAGAGCGGCCACAAGCAACAGCTCTTCCGCCACCGTCAGTCTCCCTACAGCCTTGAGGAAATGGCCAATCACCTCGGGGGATAATGATGGGAGGCATTGACCCGCTTCGGCAGCGCTGGCCAAAAGCCATTTGAAGTCCAAGACTTCGCCATCGCTCCCCCGGTCGACCCGGATTCTGGATCCCTGGTCGCAATCGAATGCGATCTTTCCATCGCATTCGAGACAAAAGCCCCGGGAACCCTCCGATACAAGCTCCCAAATGTCTACCAGGACTTCTCCTGGTGCGGCCACATCTACGTCTTCCATCCCCTAACCGTAAATGATGCTGGCAGCGCCGCCTACCAGAGCCAGACGGCGTCGCCAATCTGGTCCCACCAGGAGTGCGAGCGCTTGAAAGCACTCGCGGAGCGCTGTACGCATGGGTTGGCTGATTTTCGTCGTCTCAGGTATCATGGCGGATGTTTGTATTGTTGCTGAGAAACGTTGCAGCGCGGGATAGAATACTCGTGAGATTCCGTGTGCCACGTCTTACCATTGACGCGAGAGTTTTGTCAAGGACTCGACGAGAGGCGCCCTAGTCTGAACGAGCGGTTCTGTTCGGGATGTAACGTGATGCTGCAAGGCCGAGGTATCGCTGCGCAATCCGTAATTCGGGTCTTCAGTCCATCGCTTTTGATAGACCAATGTCGACCATCCAAAACGGCTGATGTGGTAAATTTGGGTGAGGACCTTGACTGGAGGCATTGACGAACAAGGTCTGTTGTCCAGGTTGAAGGGGGGTGGATATCATCTGAGCAATGGGAGGCCGAAGCGTAGCCACGATCAGCGAGTGAAGTAGGCTTTGATTGTTTCTCCATCGCAGACTCTGGAGTATCAAAGTTATTTGGGATCATACTGGCGAGCTTGTTGTTGACAATGGATCGATTGTTGTCAATGTCGGCAAGATGTGAGGGCTGATCGCTGAGTTGATCTCGCCACGTCACTAGTTTTGCGCCCCAACCTTCATGGATATGGCCAAAGCAGCGTATTCGTGGACGTGATCTCGCAACGGCTCCGAAAAGGTGAGTCCACGTAGTCCATTATACCAAGACGAGGGCTATGGCTGATGACAAGATCGGTGTCTTTCGAGAGGGGGAATTGACGTCCCGTCTTTGGAGCATACTGAAATCCCCAGCCACCTTTTGAAGGGGTGTATGGAGTGGCGTACACTTTCAGAGAGGCGCCGTTTGCGAGCGTGAACTGATGGTCGCCCTTGTTGAGAAAGATGATGCCGGCATTCTTTGCCTCGTCGATCAGCTGTCTTGACTCCGAAATCTCCCAATTCCCTCTTGGCCAGGTCAGGCTCGATGGGCTCAACCGCCTCCGACAATCTGTTTTGGAAGGTCAGTATATAAAGAGTAAATTCGTAATTGCCAGCTGTTACCAGTTTGAGGAGTGCGTCTAGGTTTTGCAGAAGGTCGAAGGTGGTGCGGAACTCTTTCAGTTTTAACTCGTCGATGAGGTCGCCGCAGTGTATGGCGACGTCAACCCTGCGAGAGGGAGCCTTGAATGTTTCTCCGTGAGTGCCGGAGAGCACAAGGAAGCTCGTCTTGACTGTGCTACAATGACCCGAACCTTTTAAGCGTGCATACCCTATTTCACACCAAAAGTCACCATATTTACTCTGGTGCTTACAGCCCAAGAAAAATAGGAAAATTCCCAAACAAGCTGGTAAATAACAAGAATCACTCGATATTTTATATTTATTCTTTTTTATTTAGTTTACCGTTTTTGTTATAAAGGTAAAAGGGAATATATCGAGCTGGAG